>CAUYUJ010021411.1:23011-80511 GCA_963575745.1 Prorocentrum cordatum
TAATACTATTGTTAGTCTGCTTAATGGTATGATTCGTATTATTGTGCTGTTTCTTCGTATTAGTATTCCTGTTATGAGTACGATTAGTAGTATTACTCTGCGTCTCATTGACATTATTATTGTGGTTATATTCCTTATTACTATTATTCGTATTCGTCCTCTTCTTCCTATTATTATGGTTATTAATATCCCTATAATTCTTAGTATGATTCTTCTCTTTCCTCCTCCTCCTCCTCCTCCTCCCCGTCCTCCTCCTCCTCCCCCTCCTCCTTGTTTTCTGCGTTGCCCGGACCTTATGCGTCCGCATGTGGCGTTTTTGATGCGAAGCCCAAAAAAGAGAAAGGTATAAGACGTGGCGCAAGGAGTACCTGGCGTGCGCCGCAGTTGCGGTGGCAAGAAGAGACAGCCAAAAGAATAGGTAGCCTAGTAGGCGCACGCCAGGTAAAGCAGCCTCTACATTAGTAAATGAGGCCCAGACCATAAGTGATGATTGAGTAAGTGGCCCATCGTTGTTTGGAACATGCTGCAACCAGTGCAAGGGTGCAAAAGCGAAAAAATAACGCCTGCTGGCTACGTGGGCACCAGCCGTAGCGAAGGAAATCCCGTCCATTCCCGACCTCAAAGCATGGCCCCACCGATCCCCAACCTTGTGTTTCAGAATGTGTGCCATCTTGGCAGGCTGCAACTGTGAGATAAAAAACTGGCTCTAGCAGTCGGCGGGCTGCTGTCCAATGTTTTGGCTGACCCCCAAACCGTGGTAAAATACCAGTTCTTGGGATGCGGCTCGTGCTGTATAGTCAAAAGACAGGTACAGGATACGCCATTGCAGGCTCGTATTGTACAGTGGCCCCTCTCTGCCAGCACTAGGCCCGCTCCTCTAGCCAGCAGTAGGCCCGCTCTTCGGTTCCTGGGTGGCGGGACCCCCGTCACCGAATTGACGCCAAGGGGTACGACGGGTAGGCATGTGAGCACGACGTGAAAAAGTAGGTCGGGCATGCTGCCAAGGCTGGCCTGTGCAGGCTGGCATGTGGTCTAGGCGCATGGAGTAGCGCGACCCAGGCAGGCTGGGAACGCACTGGATATAACGCCGCCTGTAGAAGAAAAAGGAGAACCAGAAGAAGGGATGGGGAAGACCCAGAAGAAGAAAGGGGGGAAAGGGAGAAAAACAACTGAGCTGCGGTGGTATAGAGTGGTCCTCCTCCACCTCCTCATCCCGCATCGAAAGTGGCCCAACCCCCCTTCAAAGCGTGGAACCAGTATGACCGAGCAGAAAAGTAGGCATGGCACAGGCAACTGCGCACTGAGTGCATGATACGGAGTGTTGTTGCAAGGGACAATAAGTGGCAAGTGCTCAAAAGCGTGCATGTGAGGAGATTGCTCACGCGTCCGCGTTTGCGAACAGAAAGACGCTCCTTCTGCTAGCACAGCACCGAAGCTTAAGCATGGACAAGGTGCCACACAAAGTCGCAGCCTGAGCAGATACAAGCTTTACAAAAGAATTGCGCGACGAGGTACCTGCAGCGACCGCGCCCGAGCCGCGGGCAGAGGTTTTCTAGTAGACCCGGAACCGTCGAATCGAATCTAGTTGTACTGAGCAAAGAATTGGCTGTACCAGCAGTCGGTGTAAGCTAGTATTTCACCATTAAAAAGTCACAGCGCGCGCAGATACAAGCTCGGCAAGTGCACTGCGCAGCGCGACGCAGGCAGCACGCGCGCCCGAACTGCGGGCCAGGGTTTTCGGCTGGCCACAAAACGTCGAAGTTCAGAGGGAGGTGCCACCAGCATGTCAAAATAACGGGAGGGCGCAGGCAGCGTCAGCATGGGGTAGAAGAGACGGAGGGCAAGCGGACCCGGTGCGCATGCGCTATCTGGCCCGGGCAACGAACCAGATCATTCTATTGAAAGAGGGGGTCTCAGTGGCGGATGACCTGCGGCGGTTGAAGAGAAGCGGACACTTGTGGTGGACGTCGCGGCATGCCGCTGTCATGTGTAAATGTCACGTTCCACAGTCAGTATCTTCGTAGCCCAGCGGCTCGGGCCTAAGCGGCACCTCGTGCAGTCGCACCATCTGCTCGGGCGGCGGTTCTGTGAATGGCACCCCCATTAGAGGGGTGCCGCGTAGGCTGCTGAGGAAGGGCACGTCGCGTCCGGCGTGATCGGAACCTGTCGATTCAGCTGTGGAAAGTCGGGTCGCCTGCATTGTTCGCGAGGATGATGCGGCGGTTACAGATGAGCATGTGCTGGTCGCCTCGTTTCGCAGCTGCGCTGCGCGCAGCTATGGCGCGTGCTGCAACGGTTGGACAGTAGGCGCGCAGCGCGGCGTGGGTCTGCTACGCCATGACATTGATCGGCACCTCTTGCATCCAGCGCTGCGCCATGATTTCCTCGGGGGGCGGGCAGATGATTGGCACGTGTAGGACAGGTGGTGGCGGGGGCGTAGGCATGGTTACTCTGCAAGCGCCAATTTGGAGAGTGCTTTTCTCTGCAGTGGTTGCGGCGTGGCCAGCGCCGGAATGTCGCCGGCGCTCTGATTGCCACTTGCGTTATGATTGCTTGCTAGTCGCATAGGTGGGCAGTGGCGGTGCAAGCCTGGCTGGCGACGCGCGGGCGGTCGGGGCCGATGTGGTCGGCGTAGAAGTCTAGCCTGGATGGCGCGCAGGCGCGGGACGGGGTCGTCGGCACGTTGTTGCGCTGGTCTGGATGCGTTGGTATGAAAGGTGCGTCGGGGGGCGGCGGCGCCTGCGCGGCCGGTAGGGATCTCGCGAATACGGGCTCGGCTGGCGCAGCAGGACTACCAGAGGGTGTCTCTTGCATCTGCGCGTCGAGCTTGTTCCACTGACGCGGTAGTGTGGGTGCGCGTTTTCGGTGCGAGGGCCTGGTTACACGGTGGAGGTGCAGTGGGCGGCGGTTGTATATATCGTTGTTTGTCTTCCGCTGTCGCATGCCCGTCGCTGGCGCTGTCGCTGTCGGTCTGCGTCGTGGTTATGTTGCTGTTGGCCGCGATGGTCGGGTTGCAATTGTCGGAATAGCGCTGCCGCGTCTCGGCTGCTGACCGCCCAGTCGAGCTTCATGTGCTCGTTGTCAGTGTGGCAGGTGTTGAGCCATTTCGCTACCTGTTGCATTGCAGCGATCTTGCTGGTGGTGAGTGGGCGTGACCCCCATTCAGAAGTGCTTGAAAGTGCGGGCTTGTCGTTACAATTTGAAGACGAAGTGCTGCATTGTCACAGTTGTTGGCTGCGAATGCTTTTAGATCGTTGCCATGCCGATTCAACGTCGCATGCCTGGGTGGTTTGGGCACGGGCAAGCGCGCGCCCGCGCGCGCTGCGCCCTTGGGATTGAGCCTCTTGGAAGTCGTCGCGGGCGGGAGAATGAATGTCGATAGTGGCGTTGCTCGCGTGTCAGGCCGGAGTGGTGGGCGTGGTTGGCACCGTTCGCCGGCTCGACCCGCAAACATCTCATTGTCGCACTGTCGAGGCATCTGTGCCATCCAGGTAGCAGTAGGTCGTCATTGGGGAACGCGTTGGGCTGCTCGTGGTAGTAGACCGCGTAGCGTCACCTGTCGTCGTAGCCGTCGATGTCTGCGTCGTTGGCGCGGTAGCAGTATGCTGCCCATCCACTTGGGCAGTGCACGTCGCAGTCTTGGTCTGGTTTGGACGACGCGAAAGAGGAGTTCGCACGCATGGGTCGTCGTAGTCGATGCTGTCGTCGGAGACGCTTCCGTCGTAGAGCAAGTCGGGCATGCCTGCCCGCGGGTTCGTCTGCGCTCGGTCGCTTGCCCGCACGGTCGCGGTCTTCTGCGTGGGTGGCGTTAGTATATGTGCTGGTGGAGGCGGCATGTAGTCGTAGCTGACGTCGGGCCTCGTTTAATTTCGTTTGTCCTTTTTGCCGTGGAAGGTGAAGTTTGGGATGAGCTGCTGCGGTGGTCGCATATGCGCGCGTCCCGTAACTGCGCTCCGCTCTTTTTCGCGCTGCTCATAGTGTCCTGCTTCCAGGTCGCATTGTTTTGCTAGCTGCTGATGTGCGGAATCGCATTGTGCGTGGTCTGCTGAGATATTGGTCGGGAATCTGACGCCGCCCTTCGTGGCGATGTATTTTGACTGCTTGAAAGTGGCACGTGGTCTATGAGGGCGGGGTGATACCATGGCAAATTGAAGCTGAATGCATGCGGGGCTGCACGCGCGTCGGGTAGCGCGGTCGTTGGGGCGCAAGGTTCGCATGGGCGCAGGTAGCACGTGGCAGAACATGCCTGGCCACCGTGGGTTGTCCGACGTGGGCGCTCTTAGCTCGCAGTAGGTTGGCGGTCCTTGGAAGTGGTCTGGTTTGACACGTGCTGCGCCAGTCCATTGGTTGAGTAGGTCGCATTCGTATGGCGTCGCTTCTAACTCCACGCATTGTGGCTGTTCGCAGGTAGTCGGTGGCGCAATGCGCCCACTGTGCTCGTCAGCTGCGCGCCCATGGCGGGCGCAATGTTGACGCACCTGAGGTATGGAGTGAGTCGGCTAAGTAGTTAGTCAGTGAGAGTAGCTCTGGGCCAAGTACGACGCTGTGGTATGACTTGGTCGTTGAGCTCAAGAATGCGAATCGTTCGTAGTCTGGTTCGTCGCGTTTGAACTTGGTTCGGATGCCGTAGTCCCCGCCGAGCTGGAAGTCGCACAGTTTCTCGCATCGTTGGTAGAATAGAACGTAAAGGTCTCCATGAAGCGCTTCTCCGTGCCGCCCTCGTTGCAGTAGGTGCACCTGAGACGCACCCTGCCGCTGCCGATGTCGTCTTTGAGCTCTCCCCACGCCAAATGCATGAGCGGCACTCGTCTCACGTAACGTGATGGGTCTTCGTTGTCTTTGACAGACTCATGGTCTGGTCGGTAGTCGGCTGTTCTGTAGGAAGATACGCGTGCTGGCCGTTGTGCCCAGTGTGTATCAACTTCTGTGTGGGCGCAGCTCAACTTCCATCCTTTGCGAGCGTCTGGAAGCGGCTGTCGTGGCATACCGAAGTATTCCCTGCTGGCGTCGGGTAGGTAGACAATGGTGATGTGCATCTCCCTTTTGGCTTTCGCCTGGCCGAAGTCTGTCGGCACGGGGATGTACTCGTCAGTGATAGACGTAATGCGTGCCGATCCTATCGTCGGTGACCATGTCTTGTTTGTTGACTTCCAGTTGTGCTCGTAATGGTTGAGCGTTGTCGGGGTCGTGGTTGGTGGACGTGGTCGTTTTTAGTAGAACTTGCCGCTGCGCGTTGAGGCGAAGTCTTGAGCGTGGGTGGCAGTTCGTCGGCGCCTCCGTTTTCGCACTGCTCCGTGCTCTGCCTGTATTGCGACTCGATGAGTCGTTTCCGTTCCCTCGTAGATTGGTTGTCAGACTTGGTGGGGCAAGTCATTCGTATGCCAACAGAGGGAAAGCATGCGAATCTCACTGATGTAGCCCATTGGTCGACATGGACTGCGAAAAAATCTCTGTTGTTGTAGGGCACTTGCTGGGACAGCATCGTGCCGAGTAGGCATATGAAAACGAGCATCGTGAGGATAACCGTTTGAGGCTAAAGGGCACGGTCGGTTGCGGGCAGTGGGACATACAACAAGTTATGTATCCCCTGTTGTAGTATGTTCCAGGGACTGTCTGCTGTCATCCTCTTTGCACCTCCGAGCTGCGACATAGTGTAGACTGCTGCTCCCAGCCGCCAATAGCCTGCGCCGCCATCCCAGGTGTGCCATGCAGGCCTTCCTGCAGGGCTGGAGGCTTGGCCTGACGTAGCTCGTTCTGTGTATAGCGTGTCGTGAGCACTGTGCTGTGTATGCCTGTAGCCTCCTCCTCCTCCTCCTCCTCCTCCTCCTCCTCCTCCTCCTCCTCCTCCTCATCCTCCTCCTCCTCCTCCTCCTCCTCCTCCTCCCTCGGGCGAGCCGAGGGGCTGTCGCGGCCGACGGATCGGTTTGTGACCTGGTTCGTTCTCCGAGGGCGTCTCGGGCGCCTGGGGGCTCCAGAGTCCCAAAACCGTCAATGGACGGACCGTCCGATCCTTGGAGAGCTGCCACAGCGACCCCCGAGGAGAACTGTCAAGGCGGCCTCTCTGAGCCAGTGGATGGCGCGCCCCAGCCAGAGGCTCGGGGAGGAGCATGTCGGCGGTGAGCTAGGGGGGCAATGAGAAGAAGATGGCCTTCACAGACGGCGGTGGGGCTGTCGCCCTACAGAGGGATTTTGGGCGAAAATGATAAAAATAGGCAAAAAAAAATGTGCCAAAAATGATCAAAATAGTCAAAAGTCGTCCCCATACTATTTTTTGACTACTTTGAATATTCCTCCTGTAGGGGGACAGGCCCGACTTAAGAATACCCCCAGAGACTCCCTCTCGAGAGGCGACGTCGGCGACGTCGCACGCCGAGGAACCTCGAGGCCGCGCCCGAAGCGAGCCCCCGGGCGGTCGCCCCCACCGGGCTGGGCTCCAGCTGTCGTCGCGGTCCATCCGTCGGGGGCGCGGAAGAGGGGGTCGGGAAGTCACTGCCCCCACACACACGTGCGCGGACGAGCGGGAGCCAGGGGATGCGCGGAAAGAGGGGTCGACAATGAACTCTGGAAGGTTTCATGGCCCCGGCCATGATGTCCGCACGTCACGAGCGACGAACATGTCCATACCCGTACGCGGTCCCCTGGAAGCGCGATCCCATAAACACGCTCCGCACGGGGCATCCTCGCCCGATGCCCGAAGGGGCCGCGGCCAACGAATCCGGGACCGCGAATCCGTGAACATGGATCTGGGCGGCGCACGAGGGAGAGAGGGAGGGAGGCGGAGGAGCATCGAGGACGTGGGACGAGGAGGAGGCAAGAGTAGAAGAAGAAGAAGAAGAAACGCCATAAACATAAACTTTTGGCGCTCCGCGCGGATTTCTTGGATCTGCGCTGGAACCCCCTCCCTGGCGCGCGGAGCGCGCCAGGGGCGGCGCCGAAGGCGCCGCCAGGGGGGCCCAGCGCGGAGCCGAGAAATCCGCGCGGAGCGCCCAGAGTTCATGCTTGTGCCGCTTTCCTCCTCGAAGGAGGGAGGACGGGGGGTGGGCGGGGGGGGGACACGCCCACTCCCCCCGATCCCCGAGGCCCGGAGCCCCCTTCCGCTCGCCCCCGATGCACCTGGGCGGAGCTCCGCATGCGCCCGCCGGCGCGCGGGGGGGGGGGGAGCCCGAGCCGCTCTCTCGGGCCGGGGCCGTCGATTTCGGGTACTCCTGCCCCAGGGGCTCGATGTCGTCGCCGCCGCCGCCGAGGCATATCGATGCTTCTCCATGATTTGGGGGTCGGGAGAGAGGGGGGAGGGCTACGGAATGTCCTCCTCCTCCTCCTCCTCTCCTCCTCCTCCTCCTCCTCCTCCTCCTCCTCCTCCTCCTCCTCCTCCTCCTCCTCCTCCTCCTCCTCCTCCTCTGCGGCGCCGTGGTGCGTCCATGCACGGGGGGGGGCCCGGGCCGCTTTCGGGCCGGGGCCGGGGCGGCCTGCGGTCCAGCCATGCGGGGCGAGGACGTGCGTCAGGCCTCGGGAGAAAATAGCGGACACGCATGCCAGGTTCATCGGTCAACGCCTCCCCCTCCCCCCGATGTTCAGCGGTGGCGGTGGGTCTGATGAGTTCCGCTTCGACCGCAGTCTCCCCCCGCGCGAGCCAACTTTGAGTTCAGGAGAGCGGTGGAGTGTGTCCACTCCAACTGTTTGAAGGCGCCCAGGGACACGCAAATAAACACACACAAATCCCAGGGTTCCCCATTTTCTCCTACATATCTTTTGGATGTTCGTCTTCCCCGAAACGAGCTCGACTGGATTTCGAAACCCGCGGGCTCGATTTCGAAAGGGCGGTGCCGCCCGAGACTGGAGCGAAAAATGCTTCACCCGAACATTGTACTGGGGCCCCGCGGCCTAACGGGCCCACTGCCAACGTTGTACTGGGGCCCCGTCGCCTAATGGGAGGCGTTGAATGTTGGCCGAACTTTCGTAGCGGCGAAGTACTTTCCCAGATGTGCTGGGGAATCGACGATTCATTGCGTTTGTGATTCTCCCCCTCCTGATAAATGTCCCCCTGCCGTCGCGCAGAGGAGGCGCGCTGCAGCACGCGTGCGCCCCCGAGATTGACAAGCCTTTTTCTCGCGACAGGGCCCTCCCGCACGGTGTCGCGGGAGGTCTCAAATGGATTTTCACTGCGGAATCGTCCCAAGGTGAAAATCCATCTGGGACCCTCCCCCGGCGCAAAACGGCGCTCTCGGGAATTGAACGGGGATGGGGGTGTACCCGAACTTTTAAAATCAGCCTGGCGAAGGACCCAACCATATGCAGCTGTGAGTACCGCAATAATGAACATCGTTTTCGGTGCGGCGCCGCCATGCGAACGCAGCCACTGGGAGCTTCGGTGGAGCTCCCTATGGGGCCACGAAACGTGTGAGGGGGTGTGCCGAAATGGGTGCGGCGCCGCCATGCGATCGCAACCAGTGGGGCTTTCGGTGGAGCTCCCTATGGGGCCACGAAACGTGTAAGGGGTGTGCCGCAACGCAGCCACTGGGGCCTTCGGTGGAGCTCCCTATGGGGCCACGAAACGTATGAGGGGTGTGCCACATTGGGTGCGGCGCCGCCATGCGAACGCAGCCACTGGGGCCTTCGGTGGAGCTCCCTATGGGGCCACGAAACGTGTGAGGGGTGTGCCAAATTGGGTGCGGCGCCGCCATGCGAACGCAGCCACTGGGGCCTTCGGTGGAGCTCCCTATGGGGCCACGAAACGTGTGAGGGGTGTGCTGAAATCGCCATGCGAACGCAGCCACTGGGGCCTTCGGTGGAGCTCCCTATGGGGCCACGAAGCGTGTGAGGGGTGTGCCAAATTGGGTGCCGCGCCGCCATGCAACGCAGCCACTGGGGCCTTCGGTGGAGCTCCCTATGGGGCCACGAAACGTGTGAGGGGTGTGCCAAATTGGGTGCGGCGCCGCCATGCGAACGCAGCCACTGGGCCTTCGGTGGAGCTCCCTATGGGGCCACGAAACGTGTGAGGGTGTGCCAAATTGGGTGCGGCGCCGCCATGCGAACGCAGCCACTGGGGCCTTCGGTGGAGTCCCAGGCCACTGGGCCGCCATTCGGTGGAGCTCCCTATGGGGCCACGAAACGTGAGGGGTGTGCCAATGGGTGGAGGCGCCGCCATGGGGCAAACGAAACGTGGTGAGGGGTGTGCCAAACATGGGGCCTTCGGTGGAGCTCCCTATGGGGCCACGAAACGTGTGAGGGGTGTGCCGAAATGGGTGCGGCGCCGCCATGCGAACGCAGCCACTGGGGCCTTCGGTGGAGCTCCCTATGGGGCCACGAAACGTGTGAGGGGTGTGCCAAATTGGGTGCGGCGCCGCCATGCGAACGCAGCCACTGGGGCCTTCGGTGGAGCTCCCTATGGGGCCACGAAACGTGTGAGGGGTGTGCCAAATGGGTGCGGCGCCGCCATGCGAACGCAGCCACTGGGGCCTTCGGTGGAGCTCCCTATGGGGCCACGAAACGTGTGAGGGGTGTGCCAAATTGGGTGCGGCGCCGCCATGCGAACGCAGCCACTGGGGCCTTCGGTGGAGCTCCCTATGGGGCCACGAAACGTGTGAGGGGTGTGCCAAATTGGGTGCGGCGCCGCCATGCGAACGCAGCCACTGGGGCCTTCGGTGGAGCTCCCTATGGGGCCACGAAACGTGTGAGGGGTGTGCCAAATTGGGTGCGGTGACGAGGGAGGGGGCAGCGGGAGGAAGGAAGGAAGGAGAGGAGACGCGGGGCACAGTCTCTTCAAAACGAGGACCCAACACCACAGGATGGTTGGGAAAAATTGCATTCCCAAAAGGAATATGATAATGGGAAACCTTGTTCTCGCGGCTGGGCTCTCTCGCCCAGGGTCGTGGGGGTCCCTCATGAATTTTAACCCGAAACCGCTCCAGGTTAAAAATGCATCTGGCACCCTCCCCCAGCGCAAAACGACTCTATCGGGGATAGGGTGGGGTGTACGCGAGCCTCAAAAACGGCAATTTTACAAATGAAATCTCTTATTATTATTGGGGAGCCTTTTTCTCGCAGGTGGGCCCTCTCGCCCAGCCTCGCGGGAGGTCCCACATGGCTTTTCACCCTGGAACCGTGCCAGTGTGAAAATCCATCTGGGACCCTTCCCAACCGCAAAACGGCGCTCTCGGGGATAGAGGAGGTGTATCCGAGCCCCAAACATTGTCATTTTCAAAATGAAATCTCTTATTGGAGAGCCTTTTTCTCGCAGCTGGGCCCTCTCGCCCAGCGTCGCGGGAGGTCCCAGATGAATTTTCACCCCGGAACCGTTCCACTGTGAAAATCCATACGGCGCTCTCGGAGATAGGGGAGGTGGTGTGCCCGAGCCCCAGAGATAGTCATTCTCCAAATGAAATCTCTGATTGAAAACCTTTTTCTCGCGGCCGGGCCCCGGGAGGTCTCAGATGGATTTTCATCCCGGAACCGTTTCAGTGTGAAAATCCATTTGGGACCCTCCTCCCCCAGCGCATTACGGCGCTCTCGGGGATGAGGGGGGGGCGCACCCGAGCGCCAACAATTATCATTTTCCAAATGAAATATCTTATTGGGTGGCCTTTTTCTCGCGGCTGGGCCCTCCCGCCCGATGTCGCAGGAGTTCCCAGAGGGATTTTCACCCCGGAACCGTCCCAGGGTGAAAATCCATCTGGCACCCTCCCCCAGCGAAAAACGGCGCTCTCGGGGATGAGGGGGGTGCACCCGAACGCCAAAAATGGCAGCTGTCCAAATGAAATCTCTTGTTGGGGTGCCTTTTTCTCGCGACTGGGCCCTCCTGCCCAATGTCGCGGGAGGTCTCATATGGATTTTCACCCCGGAAGCGTTCCAGAGTGAAAATCCATCTGGGAACCTTCTGCAAGGAGCTCAATAAGGCTATTTGCAAGGAGCTCAATACGGCCCTATGCAAGGAGCCCAAAAAGGCCTTCTGCAAGGAGAGTAAAGCCTTCTGTAAGGAGCTCAATAAGGCTATTTGCAAGGAGCTCAACAGAGCCCTTCGTAAGAAGCTCAGTAAGGCCCTCTGTAAGGAGCTCGATAAGTCCTTCTGTAAGGAGCTCAATAAGGCCATTTGTCAGGAGCTCAATAAGGCCTTCTGCAAGGAGCTCTCAATAAGGCCTTCTGTAAGGTGCGCAATAAGTCCAGATGGGTTTTCACTCCCGACCGGTTTCAGGGTGATTCCGGAACTGGAAACGGTGAGTGTCAAGCTCCCAGAATCGCCCCAGACCGTTCCAGGTGATTCCGGAACCTGAAACGGAGGGCTTTGCTTCCCTGGGCCCTGGAAGAGCCCCTGCCTTGGGCCCTGGAAGGGCCGTTTCCCTGGGCCCCTGGGGGGCTCCTTCCCGAGATAAAGTTTTACTGCGGCCAGATGGGTTTCTGCGCGGCCTGGCGGACTTTAGCACGGCCAAGAGGTTCTCGGAGTATACACATCCTCGAGTACGTTGAAGGTCCCCCTGAAGGGCTTCTTGGCCCCCTTGAAGATCTTCTTGTCCCCCTCTGAGGGGCTTCTTGGCCCTTCAGGAACGCCATGATCGCCCAAGAGAGCCCCATGATGGCCCCAAGAAGGGCCCAAGAGGAGGAAGGCGAATCGACGCATCGAGCCTTCTGCCCAAGGAGGCCCCTGGAGGCCCCCGAGAGACCTGCCACGATATCCAAACGAACTTCCAGAGGGCTCTAACCCACAACCCAGGCACGGTGGCGGGATGGGCCGAAGGCCACCTAGACGGCCAAGGTGCCCAAGACGGCCTCCAGACGGCCGGCTCAAGAGGCCCCAAGATACCCGAAAGGCCCAAGAGGTTCCCCCAGAGAGCTCGAAGAGGCCAGCAAATATTTATTTGCCCTCGGTTATTGAACAGCTTTGGAGTCCACTTGTCACGGAGGAGACGGAGTAGACGGATCAGGCAGTGCATCTGTCCTCATATCTTTGTCGCCGGTTTTGCGCTCTCGAGGAGGGAGCAGGAGGTTAACATATTTTGAATACTTCGCACGGCAGTGGGCATCTGAGACAAACGTACTCGTTGGCGCCACGATGTGGTCCACGTTTTGCTGGGCGGGGGCTGTCCCAACATTGGCGGCCACTACACTGCGTGCTCCAGCCCAATGACACAGACTGTACATTCTTCCCACGGCAGTCTGCTGCATCTTAAAGGGATGGTGGCGCCCTGCCGTCCCCAGGCATTTGAATTATGACTGTTGCGCACGACAATGGGCATCTTAGCATAATGGCGGCCGTTGGCGCCACGATGTGGTCCACGCATGACTTGGCGGGGGCTGTCCCGCCGTTGGCGACCATCACTGCGCATGCTCCCGCCTGTCTTCCACGTATCCAAACAAGGCCCTCAGCGAGCGACGATGACGATGATGATGGCAAAGAGGATGATGATGATGATGATGATGATGATCATCATCATCATCATCATCATCACCACCACCATCATCAGCAGCATTATCATCAGCAGCATCATTATCAGCATCATCATAATCATCATGATGATCATCATCAGCATCATCATAATCATGTCCGTGCGGATGGTGATGATCATGATACTCGCAAAGATCATCACAATCATGATGATCATGGTTGTTCTCATGATAATGACACTCCTCCCCTCCTCCTTCTCCATCTCACCTCCCTGACTTCCTGCTGACGGAGGACGAGGACGGAGGATGACTTTCTGCTGACGGAGGAGGGTGAGGAGGATCAAGAGGATAAGGACGATCGTGCTGCTAATGATGATGTTCATGCTGATGATGCTGGTGGTGCCGATGCGTATGCTGAAGCTGATCATGATGACGACGATGACGATGTTGATGCCGATGATGATGCTGATGGTGACGATGATGCTGATCATCATCAACATCACCATGATCATGACGATGATGATGGTGATGATGATGATGATGATCATGATGATGACGATGATGGTAATAATGATGATAATGATGATGATGACGATCATGGTAATCATGCCCGTGCGGATGGTGATGATGTCCATGCTGATCATGATAATCACATAGATCATCACAATCATGATGATCATGATGATCATGATGATTAGCATGATAATGACACTCCTCCCCTCCCCGTTCTCCCTCACCTCCCTGCCTTCCTGCTGGCGGAGGAGGAGGATGGAGGAGGACTTTCTGCTGACGGAGGATGAGGACAAGCATGATTTTAGTGCTAATGCCGATCGTGCTGCTGATGATGATGATGTTGCTGATGATGCTGGTGATGCCAATGCTGATGCTGAAGCTAAATATGATGATTAGGAGGGCAATGCCGAGGACAACGACGATGACGATGCCGATGATGATGGCAATGATGATGATGATGACGACGACGACGACGACGACGACGATCATGCTGATGATGACGACGACGACGACGACGACGATGATGATGATGATGATGATGATGATGATGATGATGGTGACGATGGTGACGATGATGACGATGATGACGATGATGACGATGACGATGACGATGATGATGACGATGAGGATGATGATGATGATGATGATGATGATGATGATGATGATGATGATGATGATGACGATGATGATGGCGCCTCCAGATGGTCTTTTGTGCGGCCACCTTCTTCTGGGCGGGAACGCAAGCCCTTAAGGGTTGCCAGGATTTCCAGAGCTAAGAAAAGAAAACCCTGACATTTACGACTTTAAAATGAAGGGCCAGCGCGGGCCGCAGTAAGACCCACTTGGCCGCGTGCCGGGCCGCAGAAGAACCCAACGGGCCACACAAAAGACCAACGGGCCGCACAAAAAACACTCGCGTCCTTTCCCTAGGCAAGGCCCTGTGGGCCCATTACAGCAATACAAAAACTGACTGGGCGTGCAAGCACATGATCACCAACAAAACATCTTTCAAAGCGGCTGGCGGGCAAATCGTTGTGACAAGCATCAGATCTCCAACAGCTCGGGCCCCAGAGCGTGCGCCAGGGCCACGTCACGTACCAAGAGGCCCTTCCCCGCCCGAGGCGACCCCAGCACCCCCCACGAGGCGAGACCTGGAGAGACCTCTCCCAGAGGCCCCCGAGCCGCGCTGGCGTGAGTCGGGTCGGGCGAAAGGGGGGGATAGCAAAGGGCAGGTTTGAGAATCAGCTCACGTAGCTGATTTTCCCGGCGCCTCCCGGCGCAGGGAGGCGCCCATGTATCGAGGAATGGGCCCCTCGGCGGGGCCGAAACCAGCTGCATGCAGCAAATTTTGTAACCCCCCCTTTCCCAATCCCCCCCTTTCGCCCGACCCGAGTGATGGGCCGCAGGCCACTGGAGATCCTGGTGGACGAGCTGTAGGCAGACGGGCTGGCCGGCGAACTGACCGACTGCTCCAAGAGTCGAGGGTGGGCCGATTCACCGGTTGGCAGGCTGACTGGCTGACCAATTTTCGTGGGAGCCTACTGCCGACCTCGAGCCCAGGGGGGCCAGGGCAAGGGAGGCGGGGCTCCTTCTGTATGTAGTCTCTCCCACGCGGCGATCCACGGCACATGCGGGATTTGCTCTGAACTTTCAGCGATCGGCACGATATGTGAGCGTTTTCTCACTCGCCGTTTCGACATTGGGTGGAAGGGGGGGGGGAGAGGAGGGGGTCTGGCTCCGGACCTCTGCTTAGTGCGACTGATGGGGGAAGGACTCCACCTGCTCGAGACAGGCGCCAAAACAGCCAAGATCTGCTCAACGAGGGGGGGGTCCGCGCGTGCAACAGCTGCAAGACTCGCGCACCGTGGATGGCTACGACCGCGTCCTCCGCGGTCTCTGGGATGGCATCGTGGGCGTGGCTATGATTGACCGGAAGGGGAGCGGGGGTGCGAGGGCCCGCGCCGATCGGCAAAACAATGAATCGAAAAACGACCACTGGTCTCTCCCCCGCTGCGATCCACGGCACGTGCGGGATTTGCTGAACTTTTCGCGATCTGCATGATGTCGAGGGGAAAATATCGCCTGCTTCGCCGTCGCCACACGGCAACAGCCCCCCTCGTGCTCATGCTGGCGCATAGAGGTCGGCGATGCGGCCCATTTCCGGCCACATGCTGAAAAGACATCGCACACACTGAAGGGCGGGAAAACTGGCAGGTGCTCGCAGCGTCCCCGAGATAATCCCCTCCTCCAATATGCATTCGTTGAATCGTTGTTGTATCAGCCCATCTGTGGGGAACTCGCCTCACTGGCTCCTCCCCCCTCTCCCTCCCTCCATCCCTCCTTCCATGTTCAATATCATATGTCTCCGAATGATCCCGCGCTTTGCGCATACTTTGAGCATCTGCCCGCTGTGTCAGTCAAGACACTCTACTCCTCCTCATCCTCATCCTCCTTTCCTCTGCTCCACCTCCTCCTGCTCCTCCTCCTCCTCCTTTTCCTCCTCCTCCTCCTCCTCCTCCTCCTCCTCCTCCGCCTTCTGCTCCTCCGCCTCCTCCTCCTCCTCCTCCTCCTCCTCCTCCTCCTCCTCCTCCTCCTCCTCCTCCTCCTCCTCCTCCTCCTCTTCCTCCTCCTCCTCCTCCTCCTCCTCCTCCTTCTCCTCCTCCTCCTCCCTCCTCCTCCTCCTCCTCCTCCTCCTCCCTCCTCCTCCTCCTCCTCCTCCTCCTCCTCCTCCTCCTCCTCCCTTTTTTCCTCCTCCTCCTCCTCCACCATCATCACCATCAGAATCAGCAGCATGATCACCATCCTCCTCCTCCTCCTCCTCCTCCTCCTCCTCCTCCTCCTCATCCTCCTCCTCCTCCTCCTCCTCCTCCTCCCTCCTCCTCCTCCTCATCCTCCTCATCCTCCTCCTCCTCCTCCTCCTCCTCCTCCTCCTCCTCCTCCTCCTCCTCCTCCTCCTCCTCCTCCTCCTCCTCCTCCTCCTCCTCCTCCTCTTCCTTCCTCCGGGGAAATAAAGGCAATGAACCTCATCCTCCTCCTTCCTGCGGAAAGTGGGAAAAAACTCGTCCTCCGCCTCCTCATCCATCCTGAAGAACAAATGAATGACGGAATCTCCTCATCCTCCTGACGGAAAGGGAGGGACATGTAGGGAAAGGAATCTCATCATCCCTCCTTCCTCCTGAAGAAAAGGGAAAGGATGAAACTCCTCCTTTTTCTCCTCCTCCTCCTCCTCCTCCTCCTCCTCCTCCTCCTCCTGGTCCTCCTCATCCGCCTCCTGGTCCTCCTCCTCCGCCTCCTCATGATTGTCCTCCCCCTCCTAGGTGAATCCGTGCTCCTGGCGAAGTGAAAGGCAGTTCGGGTACAGAAAAACCACCACCACCACCACCACCACCACCACCACCATCATCATCATCATCATCATCATCATCATCATCATCATCATCATCATCATCATCATCATCATCATCATCATCAGCAGCAGCATCATCATCATCATCATCATCAGCATCATCATCATCATCATCATCATCATCATCATCATGATCAAGATCATGATCATCATCATCATCATCATCATCATCATCATCATCATCATCATCATCATCATCATCATCATCATCATCTTCATCATCATCAACATCATCATCATCGTCATCATCATCAGCATTATCATTTTCATCTTCGTCATCATCATCATCATCATCATCATCATCATCAGCATCATCATCATTATGATTATCAGCATCATCAACATCATGAGCAGCATCAGCATCAGCACCATCATCATCATCGTCATCATCATCATCATCAGAATCACCATCACCACCATCATCACCATCACTTTCAACATCTCCATGACCATCACCACCACCACCACAATCATCATCATCATCATAATCATCATTATCATCATCTCTATCATCACAATCACCTCCATCGTCATCATCATAATCAGCATCAGCATCGTCATCGTCATCATCAGCATCGTCATCGTCATCATCATCAGCAACATCAGCATCATCATCATCATCGTCAGAACCATCAGCATCATCATCATCACCATAATCATCATCGTCATCATCACAAACACCACCACCATCACCATCATCATTTTATCACCACCACCACCAGAATCATGATCATCAGCATCAGCATTAGCATCATCATCATCATCATCATCATCATCAGCGTCACCACCATCAATAATCACATTCAGCAGCATCATCGTCATCCTTGTCATCGGTATCATCTCCACAACGACCATCATCAGCAGCATCATCGACATCAGCATCGTCTTCATCATCATCGTCATCGTCATCAGCATCATCAGCATGATCCTCGGCAGCACCATCATGGTCAGCGTCATCACCATCAACAACAGCATTATCAACAGTGGCATCATCAGCAGCGTCAGCATCATCATCACCAGCATCATCGGCATCATCATCACCATCCCAATCACCATCCTCAGCATCATCATTATCATCATCGTCATCATCACTGTCGTCATCATCAGAGTCACCATCGACGTGGTCGTCACCATAACCATTACAATCACCATCATAATCACCATCGTCATCATCATAAGCATCAGCATCCTCGCCATCGTCATGTACATCAACATTAATAGCATCGTCGGTCGTATCATCGCCATCGTCCCCGTCAACAGCATCATCGTCATCATAAGAATAAGACTAATTAGCATCATCATTAGCGGCATCACCATCATCAGCATTATCACCACCAACGCCTCCACAATCGTCATTGTCTTCGTCATCGGTTTCGTCAGCATCGCAATCGTCGTCGACATCAGCAACGTCAGCGTCAAGTCATCGTCATCGTCATCGTGTGCAGCAACGTCAGCCGCATGATCGCCGTCCACACCACCTCATCATCAGCAGCATCATCACCATCATCCCACGCCCCTCCTCCCGTATCATCCTCACCTTACAGGTCATCCTCCATCGTCTACTTAACCGTACCTACGCACGGTCAGCATACTGTTCCTCGTCCTCCTCCTCCACCTCCGTCTCCTTCTCGCCATTACCGCCACCCTCATTGTCAGCATCATCACCACCATCATCATCACCACCACCAACACAACCATCATCATCACCATCATCAGCATCACCATCATCATCAGCATCAGCATCATCATCAGAATCAGCGTCAGCATCATCATCATCATCATCAGCAGCATCGTCGTCGGCAGCAGCAGCCGAAGCATCAGCAGAAACATCAATACCGTCGTCGTCGTCGTCGTCGTCCATCATCAGCGGCAGCAACATCATGAGCAGCAGCATCATCAGCAGCATCCCCCCGTCTCTAGACTCCTACACCCCGAGTCCTCCGTCCTCCCTCCTCTATCCTGGTCCTCCTGCTAATCCTCCTCCTCCACCCATCCTCCGTCATCATCATCATCGTCATCATCATCATCAGCATCATCATCATCATCAGCATCATCATCATCGTCGTCCTCAGCAGCAGCATCAACAGCAGCAGCATCACCATCACCATCACCATCACCAACACAACCACCAACACCATCACCATCACCATCATCATCACCACCATCATCACCATAATCAGCAGCATCATCACCACCACCACCACCACCATCATCATCAGCAGCAGCATCAGCATCAGAATCATCATCGGACTTACCGTCATCATCAGTATCATCATCGTCGGCGTCGTCGTCCTCATCATCGTCCTCCTCCTCATTATCCCTCGATCCTCAACCATCCTCCTCCCTCCTCTTCCTCATCCCTGCTCCACCGCCTCACCGCGCCTGCACGGCATCCTCCCCTGGCCGGGGGGCCCTCGCGGCGTGCCAGCTGGAGGCAGGCGACAGGCAGGCAGAAAGAGATGAGGAGGAGGGAGGAGGGAGGAGGGAGGAGGGAGCAGGGAGGGAGGAGGGAGGAGGGAGGAGGGAGGAGGGCAGAAGAGCAGGAGGAGCAGGACATCTGGAGTGACGAGATCGAGGACGGGGGCGACGACGGCAACGACGACGACGACGACGGCGACGAACACTAAGACGACAACGACGACGACGACGACGACGACGACGGCGACAGTCACGACGGGGGGAGGAGGGAGAGGAGGTAGAAGGATGCAGGAGGTAAGGGAAGATGTGGTGAGGCTGGAGGGGGGAGGAAGGGGGCAAGAAGAGAGAGGTACGATACCAAAACCCAGTGCGAAAAGCAACTAGTGTTTTTTCCTACGCACACACACACAGACACCCACCCACCCCAGGTTCAACAGTCCATGCGTTCACCTGGAGGGAAGATGTTTTGCAATATCGTTGATGAGTCTTGGGTTTACACTGGTCCCAGTCCACCTGCTCCTCCTCCACCCCCTCCTCCACCTCCTCTTCCTCCTCCTCCTCCTCCTCCTCGAATGGCCTCCTCATCATCACCCTTGTCCTCCTCAGCAGCCGGAAACCACTATGGTGGACAAGAGGAGGCGGCAGGCCCATCACATGTTGGCCAGGACGAAGAACTGGAACGCCAGCAAGCTGAAGCCGATCAGGGTGAGCAGGAACGGGTCGATGCCGATGCTCTGGATGTTGGTCTTCGGGTCGAAAGTCCCGATCCAATTTTTTTCCTTTCGGGGGGGCGCAAGGGCACCCACGCTGATCCTGGCCAGGCCGATCCTGGGCACTGAATCGAGTGCGAAGGCGTCGAAGATAGATTGGACTTCGGCCCTTTGGCTCGCGATGTCCTCGCAGGCGCCGCTGCGCAATCCCCATACGAGCGCGGGGGCCCCCCTCGCGCGAGTCCAATTCCAGTCGCTCACGTGCTGGCCAGCATTGGGCGAAGAAACGCCGTGGCGTTTCTATTACGCTCCTGCCCCTCCTCCTTCTTCCGGCCCGAAGGAGCCCCAGAGACCCCCCAGACGTCCCAAGAGCGTCCACGAGCGACCCTCGACCGCCCTGAGAGGGCCCCAAGAGGCGATTGGATGGCCCCAGCAGGGGGGCTAACCTCGGGGAGCCCCCTGCTTCGATCGATGGCCTCCAAGATGGCCTCAAGAGGCCCTCCAGGGCTCCCGAGGGGGCCAGGGGGGGACGTCCTGGGCCTGGCCCGGGCATTCCGCGCGGCCTGCCGACGGGGCGGCCCGCCGCGGGGGGGGCTGGGGGGGGGGATGGCGCCCGTCCCCGCGGAGCCCAAACGGTGGCGCGGGCCTGCGCTGCGCAGCAGTGCGCAACCTCACAAAAGTTTGCGCCCACGGCGGGCTTCGAGTCTTTAGCGCAGTATGATCCTGAAGCACGCGGGGGAAGGGCCCTTTCACTCCGATTCGCGTCCGCGACGGTTATGGTTACCCAGTTCTCCAAAAACCCGCCACTGTGCCAAGAGACACTGAGCGGCATGGCTACAAACCCAGACAGTCCTCGATGCTGGGTGCTGATACTATGCGAGTATGGGTGCTCTTGGGTTGTCTTGGGGTTCGGGCCGCAGTTTCTGCCAAGGCCCAAAGAACCTCGTTGGGAATCAACGCTTCCCACGTGTCTGAAGATTCGAGTAGGGGGTCAACTACAAAATTGATGTATCCAAAACTTGGAATGCTCCGTAGAGCATGCTACCCATTCGTTCGCAGATTCGACGTGAAATCAAGTTTGGGGAAAACCAATTTTGTAGTCGATCCCCTACACGAAGGATGGACACAAGGGTGCATTTTGGGACTCTTTGGGGGGTTCTTCGGCTGTCGTGGACAGACTCAAGATGCCAAGGGCCGACACTGTCTGCTTCTTTGCACCACGGGCGTCCAAAAACGCCCAGGCCCCCAAGACCAGCCTAAGAAGACATCCGACGCGAAGTGGGGCCCAAGAGGGGATCTCGATAGAGTCCCGGGGGCCCATAAGCGATCCATGCCAAGATGGCCCCCGAGACCGCCAGGTCCCCAGGCGGTGCCCAAGACGCCCCACAAAGCCCCCAAGACGCTCCGGGGAGACCCCACGAGGCCCCTCGGAGGTCCCCGCGAGGCCCCCAAGAAGCCAAGAGACCGCACGGTGGCGGGATGTACCGAAGACCAACAGGCGTGCTACTGCGGGTGTGGTTTAAGTGCTAAACGTTCGAATTTGTCTGATTACTTCAAAAAGATTGCCAACGGGGTCACGGCGCATCCCGATGGAAGCGCGAACAAAAACTGGCGTTCATCGCATGTTCCGCCTGAGATGGTTATGTGCTCGTATTCTTCCTCCGCATCCGCCTCCGCATCCTTCGTCTCCCGCGTTTCTCTCTTTTCCTTTTATGTTTCCTCCTCCTCCTCCTCGACCTCGTCCTCATCCTTATCCTCCTCCTCCGCCTCCTCTTCCTTATCAGCATCACCATCGTTATCATCGTCATCATCATCACCATCATCATAGTCATCAGCACCATCATCACCACCATCATGATGATCATCCTCGCCATCATCATCATCATCATCATCATCATCATCATCATCATCATCATCATCATCATCATCATCATCATCATCATCATCATCATCATCATCATCATCATCATCATCATCATCATCATCATCATCATCATCGTCATCATCATCGTCGTCATCATCATCAGCATCATCATCATCGTCATTTGCACAGTTGTACACCTAGGTTTGCAGACAAAACAATACTAGAACCACGCGCGCGCTTCGCGCGCGTTTAGGTTCTAGCTAGGATCATTCTCGCTGGGAGTTTGACGTAGCTTCTCGGGAGCCTCTGAACCTGTCGGGGGCCTCCTGGAAGCAGGTTCGAAGCATTTGGGGGGCCGATTTGGGGCTTCTCGGGGCCTCCTTTGGGCCTCTTGGGGGTCTCCTGGGGCCTCTTGAGGGGCCTCCTTGGGGCCTCCTGGCGGCCTCTTGGGGCGGAAGGCTCGAGCGTGCGGTTCGTGGTCCCCCTCTGGGCCCCCTCTTGGGTCCGTCTTGGGGCCCTCTTGGGCCATCTTGGGCGCCTCTTGGGCCGTCTTGGGGCCCTCTTGGGCTGTCCTTGGGCCCTCTTGGAAGCTTCTTGGGCCGTCTTGGGGCGGTCTTGGGTGCCTCGTGGGCCGTCCTGTAACGTCGGAAAGCCCAAAAAGCAACTTTGTGAAAAATGCACGTTTTACGAAGGGAATGGGCCAATGTTTGCGTCTAGGGGCCCTCTTGGGGCGCATGTTGGAGGCTTCTTTGGGCGTCTTGGGGGCGTCCTTGGACGTCTGGAGGCCATCTTCAGCATCTTGGAGCCCTCTTGGAGGCCTCTTGGAAGTTTCTTGGGCCGTCTTGGGCGCTTCTTGGGCCGTCTTGTCTGACTGGGGAGGCCTCCGGCAAGCCCCGACGAGCCTCCGGGCCCCCCGGGGCTCACATTTGTGGTCGGGGTCCCGGCCCCAGGCCCCCGGACCCGGTGCGCCGTTATATGTATACTCGGCGGCAGGCAAAAAATGGAGGGGGGTTATTATGGAAGCACCCAGAAGAAAAAGGAAAGCCTAAAGGAAAAAAGGAAAACAAGGCGAAAGAGGAAGGTGTTCTCGAAGCCCCCTGAAATAACACGGAGCCAAGGTCCTCCCACGGCCCTTTGGCCATGGGCGGCTGGATGCCCCGCGCTTCGATGCACCCAGCAAGGCAGATAGGTGAGGGGCGACAGCGAGTGCCGTTTCGGCACGTCGTCGCAGTCGCCGCCACCGTCGCCGTCGTCGTCGTCGTCGTCGACCCCCCACACACACCCACCAACAACCCCAGTTCCCCCACCCTGACCCCCCACGCCTCCCCCACCCCAAAACATCTCCGGAGGGCTTGGCCGACGCCACAGCACGGGAGGTGGAGGAGCGCGGACGCGGGGAGCGATGGCAGCGGGAGGAAGGAGGGGGAGGGGGAACCAAGGGATCCTGAAAGGCCAGAGAAGCCCAGAGGGCCCTTCGAAGGTCACAAACGCCACGCTGCAACGCGCACTTAACACTCGAACCAGGCTTCCAATCCCACCAGCCCTCTGGGCGTAGGTGGTCTAGAGCAGATCCTCTTCCACCCCTCCCTCTTCCCCCTTGGGGAGGGGTTTACCCCTCCCCCTACCCCCTCCCCTGGACCTGGACGGGGGGGGCCGCGGGTAGTTAGAGCGTCCAAGATGGCCCAAGACGGCTCCAAGAGCGCCTCAGAGAACCCAAGATGAGCTCCAAGATGGCTCAAGATAGCGCAAGATCGCTCACGATGGCTCCTAAGATGGTTCCAAGAAGCCCAAAGACGGCCCCAAGATAACTCCAAGTGGCCAAACAGCTCCCCAAGGAGGCCCCGAAGAGGCCAAAATCGTCCCAAAACCTAAGGAAAATCAATGATTTTTGCTTTCTCGCCTTTTCGCTTCCGATGGCCATCCGAGGCCTGGAGATGGCTCCAAGATGGCCCAAGAGGGCCCCAAGAGAGCCCCAAAAGAGCCCCAAGACGGCCCCAAGAGCGCCCAAGAGCACTCCAAGAGCGTTCCAAGAGGGGTCCAAGAGGCGATTTTAGGGGCTTCCGAGGGGGGGCGCTAATTAAACCCCCCCTCTTGTTTGATCGACTCCCTCCAAGATGGCCCCAAAAGCGCCCCGAAGGCTCCCCAGAGCGCCTCAAGAGGGTCCCAAGAGGCGCCCAAGATGCCCCAAGGCGCCCAAAAAGCCCTCCAAGAGGCCCTCAAAAGACCCCCAAGAAGCTCCTTCCCCTCCTCCTCCTCCTCCTCCGATTCTTCCTCCTTCTCCGTCCTCCTCCTCCTCCTCCTCCTCCTCCTCTCCTCCTCCTCCTCCTCCTCCCGACGACGACGACGACGACGACGACTCCTCTTCCATCCTCCCCCTCTCGGGGTCTGTGACAGCTTCCCCCGCCCTTTGTTATTCTGCATGCTCCCCGACTTCCCTGATCACCTCAACTCCCCTGAGCATCGTTTCTGGATGGGCTGGTGGGGATACGCGAAGCGTCAACAATTTCGCTAGACTCGCGGCGAAAACGCGGGAGCTGAAAGGTCGCGCGCGGTGCGCAGTGGCAAGAACCCTCGCGCAAACTGAATAATCACGGATCCACTCTCGCACCCATCATACCCTCCCCTCCCCCTCCTTCCAGCCCTTCCTGCTCGAGATCGCAATCAACGCACGGGATGGGCCTATCCTTATGCAATATCCTACCAGGCTGCATCTTGGAACCACGGGAATTACAATACCTGACCCGAGTAGACGACCTGGGCATCGCAAAGGGGCCCCAGGTGAAGCGGCGCACGAGAAATTCATCCTTCTGGGCAAACAGTGCGGCACACTTAAAATCTGGCCCCACGGCTGCGACGCAACTGTTTGAGTCCTCGGCTGCCCCGTCGAAAAAACGACGGGCAAGGAGGGCGCGCCTGCGCCTCCCACGAATCCCTGTGCCTGGCCCCCCTTGCCCGCGGGCGCCCCTGCACCCTGAGGCGGTTCTGCGCCCCGCTGGTTAGCCGGACCCGCGCCTGGCTTAAGAAGCTCCCTCTGGTGGCTGGCCAGACCGCTGCCTGGCTCGAGGGGATCCCCACTGTGGTTGGTCAGACCGCTGCCTGGCCCGAGGGGCTCCTCCTCTTGGCTGGCCTCGCCCGCGCCTGGCTCGAGGGGCTTCCTTTTGTGGCTGGCCAGGCCGCTGCCCGGCTCGAGGGGCTCCTCCGCGTGGCTGGCCAGACCGCAGCCTGGCTCGAAGGGCTCCTCATCGTGGAAAGCCCAGCCCGCCCCTAGCTCGAGGGGCTCGCTCGTCCTGGTCCTCTCCGGCGGGGCTGGCCAGGCCGCTGCCTGGCTCGAGGGGCTCCTCAAGGGCCTCTGATGCTCCAAGATGGCATCCAAGATGGCTCGAGATAGCGCGAGGTCGCTCAAGATGACTTACATCATGCCTCCAAGAGGCACCAAGAGGGCCGCAGGACGGTTTCACGTGCTCTCGGAGCTCCCTCGGGACCTCCCTGAAAGCCAAAAGTCCGTCAAAAACCTACTAAGGAAAATCAATGATTGATACATTCTCGCCTTTTCGCTTCCGATGTGCTTCAGAGGCCTCGAGATGGCCCCAAGATGGTCCAAGAGAGCTCCAAGAGAGGCCCAAGAGGCCCCCAAGACGGCCCAAAGAGCGTCCAAGATCGCCCTCAGGGCCCCAAGAAGGCCCCGAGAGGCGATGTTTAGGGCCCCGGAGGGGGACGCACATTAAGGACCACCCTCCTTTGAACGATGGCCTCCAACACGGCCCCAGGAAGCGCTCCATAGCTCTCAAGAGGACCCCAAGAGAGCCCTAGGAGGGCCCCAAGAGGGCCCCCAGACGCCCCAAAAGAAACCCGAGAGGAGCCCAAGGCCCCCCAAAGAGCCCCAAGAAGGCCCCAAGAAGCCCCAAAAGAGCTTCAACCCCAAGACCCCTCAAAAACAACCCCAAGAGGGTTCCAAGATAACCTCCACTCAAGTACCCCCCCTGTTTGATCGATGTCTTCCAAGATGGCCCCAAGAGGCGCACAGGAGGCCCAAGAGGCCCCAAGATGGCCCCAAGAGGCCCCCAAGAAGCCCCCAAGAGGTCCCAAAGAGGCCCCCTAGAGGACTCCAAGCGGCCCCAGGAGGCCCCCCCGAGACACCCAAGACGCCCAAGAGCCCCCTGGACCACCAGTGGACCCCCAAGACGTCCCAAGCGGCCTCAAAGAGGCGCTCAAGAGATATGCCAAGAGACTCCGAGAGGCGTCCAAGAGGCCCCTGGCCCTTTTGATCGCCCTCCTCCTTTTTCCTCCTCCTCCTTTCCTCCTCCTTTCCTCCTCCTCCTCCTCCTCCTCCTCCTCCTCCCTCTCCTCATCATCATCATCATCATCATCATCATCATCATCATCATCATCATCATCATCATCATCATCATCATCATCATCATCATCATCATCATCATCATCATCATCATCATCATCATCATCATCATCATCATCATCATCATCATCATCATCATATCATCATCATCATCATCATCATCATCATCATCATCATCAATCATCATCATCATCATCATCATCATCATCATCATCATCATCATCATCATCATCATCATCATCATCATCATAATCATCATCATCATCATCATCATCATCATCTCATCATCATCATCATCATCATCATCATCATCATCATCATCGTCATCATCATCATCATCATCATCATCAGCATCAGCATCATCATCATCATCATCATCATCATCATCATCATCATCATCATCCTCATCCTCATCCTCATCCTCATCCTCATCCTCATCCTATTCATCACCCTTCTCCCTCCTCCCTCATCCATACATCCATCCATCCGTCCATCCATCCATCCATCCATCCATCCATCATTCTCCTCCTCGAACGGTTCGGCTGTCCCCCTCTTTGCCCCTACACTTCCCTGATCACCTCAACTCGCCTGGGCGTCGTTTCTGCATGGGCTTGGGCATACAGACTCGGCATTGACCTTCTTCGACCTCGCAGCGCCTCGATCCTCGACCCTCGATCCTGTCGAGACGCCCGACAACCTTCGGCCTCCCCCCGCCCGGCGGGAGAAGCGCGAACACTCGGCCGCGGCCACGGAGAGCCTTCCCCCCCGAGACCCAGACGAGAATGCCCCCGTCAAGAGCGCACGAAGGTCTGCCCTTCGACCTCCTCGGCCCTCGATCTCGAGCGCGGCCACGAAGGGCCTCGCCCACCTCGCCGAGGCCACGAGGCATGCCCGGGAACCTCTGTCCCTCGACCTCGCCCCCCGACCCTGAGAGGGGGAGCGAACACCGACCTGGAGCCGGGGGCGGGGAACACCGACCTGGAGCCGGGGGCGACAACGTCGCCGACCGATCGGCGACAGGCCCTCCGCGACGACACCGCAAGCCCCTGTGGGCGGGGGTGGGACATCAGGCCCTGCAGGCGACGGATGGGCGACTGGGGGTCGCTACGCTCCCCCCCCCCCCCCGAGATCCTTCTCCATCGCCCCGCCCGGCGCCGCCGCCGGCGTCTGCTGGCCCGCCGCCCGCGGCTGCTCCGCGGCCGCGGCGCCGCCGCCCGGCAGCGGCTCCCCGCCGCCGCGGCCCTCCGCGCGGCGCGCCGCGGAGGCCCCGGCGGCGCTCGCCGCGGGCCCCGGCGGCGCCCGGGCCGGCGGCCCGTGCGCGAAGGCGGCGGGCGCGCCCCGGCGGCGTGCGCGCCCGCCGCCGCGGCCGCCGCGGCCGCCGCGGCCGCCGCCAGGGCCAGGCCGCGCCGCCGGCGGCGCCGCGGGGCCGCGGGGGCCGCGCGGGGCGGCGCGCCGGGGGGCGCCATGGCTGCCGAGCGGGGGGGGGGGGCCGGGCCTGGCGGCTCGAGGCTCGGGAGCGGAGGGCGCGGCGGCGCTCAAGTCCTGGCGTCTCCAGATGGTCCCGCCGGGCGTGTGTTCGCACTTTTCCGGGCCCAGGGGCCCTCGCAGGTCGATCCGGCTCGAAAAGTGGCCCAGAGAGATGGGGTCTATAGGGCTTCGGGCGTGAGTTCTACCGATGTCTCGTCTCAATTTTTGTTCGCGCCGTCGGATCTCAGATGAGGAGAGGGGGCGGAGGGGAGGGAAGGGGGGTCAAGCTGGGTGCGGCCGCGGCACATCTGACGTCCTGCATGGCCCCCCGCCTCACATCCCGTCCCATTGCGCTGGCCCCTCTCTCCGTTCGCAGAGTCAGGTGTCGGGAAAGGCCTGGATCCCGAAAGGGCAAACTACTCAAAAAACAAAAAAACGCCCAAAAAAAACAAAAACAAACTTCACCCAGAGATCAAGACCTGGGGAGCATGAATGAGGCGGAGGGGATGAAGTGAAGAGGGAAGGAGGAGGAAGAGGGGGAGGAGGAGGAGAAGGAGGAGGAGGAGGAGGAGGAGGAGGGGGAGACCTTGAGATAGCGCAACGAGAATGAAGAAGGGAGGAGGAGAGGAGGAGGAGGAGGAGGAGGAGGAGGAGACGGAAGTGGCCCCTTTTTAGGGTATTGCCTTTTGCACTGGTGGAAAACTCTGCGGAGGGTCACGTATTCCATCTTCCCGAAGTGTGGCCAGCGCCGCGGCGAGAGCGTCGTGCAAGTGGGCGGAGGCTCTGTGGGAGCTCAGAACAATGGCACGCGCTGCAGCGGAAGCACCGTTTCCGCTAATGCTGGGGTACGGCCAGCGCTGCCGAGGGAGCACCGCTCCGGTGGAGATCGAGTGAAACACTTAAGCGTGGCACATCCCGAACAGGATCAGCACTCTGCTGGATGCGGGAGTAAGACCACCACTGCCATAGCTGCGGCGACAGCGTCGCTTCCCTTTGGCGAAGCTCCCTGGTAAACATAAAATACGGCAAACGCACCAGCGACAACACCACATTTCAAAAGCAGCTCACCAACGTTCTGATCGCACGCGGCAGCGTCATTCCGTTGGACGGGGGTTTCCCGCGGGATCCTGACAAAGGCCGAAATGATCGGAAACTTCAGATCGAGAGAGTGGCAACTCGGCCCCATCCCATGTGGTAGAAGAGCCGAAGACGACAGGAGAGAGAAGAGCCGAACGAAACAAGCCGCGCCCAAACGGCGCAGCAGACATATTGAAAGAGGAGAATAGTATTAGGTCGGACATGTCCTCCTACAGGCGGATTTCGGAGGAAAAATAAAGAATACTCAAAAACAAACACCGCAAAAATCCGCCGACCCTGTCGGCGTGTGGACCACCTGTCGGCGTGCGCTCAGTCGACGCATCCGTTGTCCTCTTTTCCTGCGTCTCCGTCGTCCCCTTTCCCTGCACCCTCCTCTTCAGGCCTGCCAGCGAGAGAAAACCGTAGCAACGTCGTACTTCAGTCGAAGGAAAGCCCCTTCCCTTTGATCCCTCCCCCGCCGAGGGGGGAGGCTCCCGGGGGGGTCCTGGGGGGAGGGGTCAGATACGCATCCGCCCCTGGGCGTCCTGGAGCCCAAACAAAACGCCAAGACGCGCCAAGAGTGCCCTAAGAGGCCTACAAGAAGGTCCAAGAGTGCCCCGAATCGCCGAAAAATCTACCCCAAACGCCTTCACGGCTTCCAAGACGACCCCAGAAGCATCCAGGATCCAGGATCACTCCCAAGACGGCCCCCATGAGGCAACATTCATTGATTTCCGATGCGTTTTGGAACGATGTAGGCTTTCTGGCCTCTTCCGCTTCCCGACGAACCAAACTGGCCCACGAGGCGTGCAAGAACACCTCGAGACGGCCCCAGAGGTCTCGAAGAGAGTTCCACACATGCCCAAGAGCAGTCTAAGACAGCTCAAGACGCCTCCAGGACGGCCCAAGCAACCCCCAGGAGCGCTCCAAGAGCGTGCCCAGACGGGGACGCGAACGGACACTTCGAGCCCTCGGACCCGAGAGGCCCCCAAGAGGCCCCCAAGAAGCCTCCAAGGGCCCTCAAGGAGGCCTCAGGAAGCCCCAAAAGGCCCCAAAGCGGGCCCCAAGAGGCCCCCAATTTCCCCCCATCATCGCGCGCCGCCGAGCTCTCCCTGAGCTTCCCTCGCCTTCTCCTGCCCCCTTCCACCTTAATCACCCTCCTCCTCCTCCTCCTCGCATTCGTCGTCGTCGTCGTCGTCTTCAGGGTCGGCGGCACAGGCCGTAAGGCCTAGCAATAGTCAAAAAATAGCCAACAAATCGTCACCAGACTATTTTCTAAACTATTCGGGGATATTCCTCCTGCAAAGGGACATGCCCAACGTAAGAATAACGGGGCAGATGTTGTGATCGCACAGATGTTGCGACATGGCGGATGAGACGGGACGGGAGCTGGGCGACACGCCGATGCGAGCAGGCCTGCCGCAGCTCCCTGGGAGGACCAGCGGCCCGCGCGCCTGGCCTGGCTCTCCAGGCTGGAGCGGCGGGGGGGGCAGTGGGCTCGAGGGACTGCTTCTGGCCCTCGGCAGGGGGCCCCGCGGGGAGCACGGCAGAGACGGGGAGAAGCCGGCGGCGCGCACCAGGGGAGTATTTAGGGGGGGGGGGGGCAGGGGGCGAGGGGGGGAGGCTTCCTAGAAGCAAGCAGCTTCTTAGAAGGCACCAGCCCTGCATTCGGAGGCGACGATAGGGGCGAATAGCCCAGGGGCGGGCATTACACGTATTCGCCCGGGAGCCCTTTCGAAGACATAGATCATCGGCGCACCCGAAATACATGCTTGGCTCTCCCTTCGGCTATCAGCCCCTACCGTCGCCTCTGATCTGTTGAGCAGGCCCGCGCCTTCACAGAAGCAGGGGTGCCTCCAGGAAGCCTTCCCCCCTCCCCCCACCCCCCTCTGCGCGTGGCCGACCCGCGGGGAGCACGGCAGAGACGGGGAGAAGGGCCCCCGACACCCGGTGCCACGCGGCGGCTTCACTGGACGGCACCGGGCTAGACGGACGCGGGCGGACTGCGCCGTGACGCCGTGCCCCCACGCCGGGGGGGCGGCGCCCCCGCGAGGTGCCCTTCGCGGAGGCCGAACGGCACCCCCTCGGCCAGCGTGTCAGTCTGGTGGCATTGGCGTGGGCACGAGAGGTTGGGGGCGAGACGCGCCGGAGACGCTAAGGGAGGGGACGGGGGGGGGAGGGAGGAGGGGAGAGGGGTGCACGAAGGGGAAGGGGGGAGAAGGGAGGAGAAAGGAGGAGGGGAGGGAAGAGGGGGGAGGATGGGGGGAGGAAAGGGGGGAGGGCGGACGATAGGGGAGAAGATGAGGAGAGGGAGAGAAGGAGAGAGACAGAGGAGACAGCCGTGGACAATTCTCCTTTACACGATCTCATGTGCAGATTGCCTGTCCAATGATGTGTCTTGGATCTACGTACCCGCTCATCCGCTATCAGAGCCGAAACGTGTCAGCACGAGGAGGTATGCGCGGTTCCTTGGCATCGGCGATCGGCGGGCCTGGGAGATCCTTCGCTACCTCACGAATACCAGACTCCGGCCAGCTTCGACCATTGAGGTCCTGGGCGCCCCAATTGGTTTCTTGTCTTGTCTAGGCGGCCAGCTAGCCCAGCACGATAGGGGCCACAGAGATGGACCCTATTCTCCACCCAATCAGACTATGTAAATCAAGAGTGAGCAGGCTGCACCACATCCTGCGATTCAGCCCTAAGTTCGGACGTCATGGCCTAGGACTTCGCGCCTTTCGCGTCAAGCTCTCTCTTGAGAGGCTCTGAAAGCTGTGCCTGGGCCCCACGTCGGCCTGCCACCTACCCAGCTTGTCGAGTCCATGTTCCAGTGTCCGCCCGAAGCAGGTGGCCACGGTATGACACTGTTGGATGCGCCGCCGTACCGGCAGCTCTGTTGGGTTGAGCTCGGGATCCACCTTGGTGGCCACGGCCGTGTACTTGGTCGAGCCAGAGGCAGGCTGCGGCACCGAGCCCGCTGGCAGGGGAGCAGCACCGCCGCCCAGTCATCCAGGACCGCTCCACCAGGAGGCGTGCCTTTGCCACCACCGGGTTCCGCATGCGACTTCGCCACAGGCTGTGAGGCCTTTCGGGGGTGATGGCCACGAGCACGTCTGAAGAGGGAGAAGCCCACAAGCCACGAGCGCCCGAAGCAGCACTGAAGCAGCAGAACGAGCTAAGCTCAGCAGCTTGCGGCCGTGCGTGCAGAATCGCGCCCTTCTCTCTTCCTTGCTGCGCTCACAAACAGCGAAGCGTGGCGCATGACGTATCCCTTTCGCCTGACGGGCGGTCAACCATTCCCGTTCGAGGTACTGTGCGACGATTGCTGGGCGGCATGGCAGTCCTGACGCTGGGGGTAGGATCGATCACCGCGGCAGCGGCACTGCTGAGAGGCCATGCGCAAGGTGCGAGAGGTGTTCTAGCGGGCTGTTGGCGCACATGCCGCCCTGAAGTTGACGTCCAAAATCACAAGATACCCGTGCCAGAACGGTACGGGTGGGCGGTCTGAATAGAGGGATTGCAGGATGGAGGAGGGGGAAGGAGTAGGAAGGGATGGATTGGGAAGGGAGGGATGGACGAGGGAGGAGGGAGAAGAATGAGGGAGGAGACAGCCCTAGGCATCGGCCTCCCCATATCGGGACGGGCAAAAATACACCAAGACCCGGCCTCCACAGGGAGAAGACGAGGGGGGGAAGACAAGGAGGAGTAGGAGAAGTGGGCAAGGAGGAGGAGGAGGGAGGACACGGAAGGGGGAGAGAGGACACTACCGCCGAGCCTCCGACAGCTCATTCTGAGCCAGATCTTAGCTGGAATGATCGGAGGAGCACCACCGAAAATACAAACAAAAGCGACAACTGTCAGAAGTCCGCGCGGATTTGCCCCAACCATCAAGTGGTGTTGGGCCCTCGCTTTGAAATGACAGCGCCCCGCGTCCCTCCTCATTTTCCTTATCCTCCCCTCCTCTTCCCCCCACCTCCCACCCTTGCCGCTGCCATCCGCATGTCCACCCTTTGAACGCACCCAATACAGCGCGTCGTGGCCCCATAGGAGCTCACCAAAAGCCCCAGCGGCTGTGAAAACATGCGCCGCCCGCGCCACCCAGTTCAGCGCTTGGTAGCCCCGTAGGGAGCTCCAACGAAGGCCCCAGTGCCTGTGACCACATGCGTCCGCGCCACCCAGTTCCGCGATTCGTAGCCCCATAAGGAACTCCACCGAAGGCCCCCAGTGGCTGTGACCACATGCGTCCGCGCCACCTAGTACAGCGCTCCGTGGCCCCATAGGGAGATCCACCTAAGGCCCCAGTGGTTGTGACCACATGCGTTCGCACCACCCAGTAAAGCGTTTCGTGGCCCCGACGAGGGCCCCACCGAAGGGCCCAATGGCTGTGACTACATGCGCCGGCGCCACCCAGTACAACGCTTCGTGGCCCCATAGGGAGCTCCACCGCAGGCCCCCGTTGCTGTGACCACATGTGGCCGCGCCATCCAGTACAACGGCTCGTGTCCCCTCAGGGAGTTCCACCGAAGGCCCCAGTGGCTGTGACCACATGCGTCCGCGCTCACCAGTACAGCGTTTCGTGGCCCCATAGGGCGATCCACCAAAGGCCTCACTGGTTGAGACCACATGTGGCCGCGCCACCGGTACAGCGTTTCGTGGCCCCATAGGGAGATCCACCAAAGGCCTCACTGGTTGAGACCACAACTGGCCGCGCCACCCAGTACAGCGCTTCGTTGCCCCATATGAAGATCCACCAAAAGCCCCCGCGGTTCTAACCACATGCGCCCGCGCCTCCCAGTACGGCGCTGCGTGACCCCATATGGGAACTCCACCGAAGGCCCACGGGATGTGACCACATGCTTCCACGCCACCCAGTACAGCTTTTCGTGGCCCCATGAGGGGCTCAACCGAGGGCCCCACTGGCTGTGACCACACGCGCCGGCCCCTCCCAGTACAGCGCTTCGTGGCCCCATTGGAAGCTCCACCGAAGGGCCCACTGGCTGTGACCACATGCGTCCGCACAACCCGATATAGCGCTTCGTGGCCCCATGGGTCCGCGCCACACAGTAGAACGCTTCGTGGCCAGCCCCATAGGGAGCTCATCCGAAGGCCTCAGTGGCTGTGTTACAACATGCGTCCGCGCCACCCAATGCAGTGTCCCATTGCCCCACCGGGAACTCCACCGAAGGGTCCAGTCGCTGTGATCACATGCGTCTGCGTCACCCAATACACCCTTAGTAGCCCCATAAGGAGCTCCACCGAAGGCTCCCACTGTTGTGACCACGTGCGTCCGCGCCATCCAGTACAGCGCGTCGTGGCCCCACAGGGAGCTCCACCGGAGACCCCAGTGGCTGTGACCACATGTCGCCGCGCCATTCAGTACAACGGTTAGTGGCCCCATAGGGAGATCCACCGAAGACACAGACACCAGTGGCTGCGACCACATGCGCCCGCGTTCGCCAATACAGCGATTTGTGGCCCCATAGGGAGCTCGATCGAAAGCCCCAATGTGCGTGACCACGTGCGTTCCATTGGAAGCTCCGCCGAAAGCCCCACCACCTGTGAAAACATGCGCCCGCTCAACCCAGTAAGCCGTGGCCTCATAGGGGGATCCCCCGAAAGGCCCCGTGGCTGTGACCACAACCGTCCGCGCCACCCAGTACGGCGTCTCGTGGCCCAACAAAAACCCCACCGAATGGACCACTGGCTATGACCACATGCGTCCGCGCCACCCTGTACAGCGCTTCGCTGCCCCACAGGAAGCTCTACCGAAGAGCCCCGTGGCTGTGGCCACATGCGCCCGCGACACCCAGTACAGCGCGTCGTGGCCTCACAAGGAACTCCACCGAAAATCCCAGTGGTTGTGACCACGTGTAGCCGCGCCATCCAGTACAACGGTTCGTGGCCCAACAGGGATACCCACCGAAGGCCCCAGTGGATGTGACCCCATGCGTCCGCGCCGCTCAATACAGCGTACAGCACTTCCTGACCCCATGGGGATATCCACCGAAAAACCCACTGGCTGTGACCACATGCGCCCGCGCCACCCAATACACCCTTCGTGACCCCAGTGGGAGCTCCACCAAACGGCCCAATGGCTGTGAAAACATGCGTCCGCGCTACCCAGTATAGCGCTTCAAAATCCCAAGAAGAGCGCCACCGAAGGCCACCAGTGGCTGTGAACACATGTGGCCGCGCCACCCAGTGAAGCGTCTCGCGGCCCCATAGGGAACCCAACCGAAGGGCCCAGTGGCTGTGACCACATGCGCCCGCGCCACCCAGCACAGCGTTTCATGGCCCCATAGAGAATTCCACCGAAGGCCCTGGTGGTTGTGGTCACACGCGTCTCCCCACCTATTTCGGCACACCTCTCGCGCGTTTCGCGGCCTGCCCCCAAGGAGTTCCACCGAAGGCCTTGGCGGCGGTGTCCACGTGCGCCCCCCCGCCCATGTCGGCATACCCGTCATACGTCTCGTGGCCCCGCAAGAGCTTCCCCTCCTTCGTCCCACCTGCCTTGCAGTATTCACAATTCCCGAAACTCACGGTTCCAGAAGACTCGCTGCGAAATCGCGACGCGTACTGGCACCGCACACGGAGGCGGCATCGTGTCAGCATCAGGCAATATGTGCTTGTTGTCCTTCCAAGAACCAGGACGTCTACCGCCCGCTGCTTGCTCTGTGAAGCGGCTCATTGCGGCGGACGTTTGCCGCGGCCTGCGCCGGAAGGCAGCTGGCGACCGACGGCATTCGCGCCGAATGGCCACGGCAAAAAGGTGTTTGGCAAGCGGTCGACATCGCAAGAAAGCACATTCGGAGAAAACGCTCTGCGGCAAATCGAGCGAATGAGCTCTGACTCGCAGCACGCGTCGCAACGAATTAAATGGACTGCGCGGCCCAAACGCGCTCGTAATACTGGCCTTTGGCCATCACCTTCTCCACGCAGTCACCCCCCAAGCCTGATTCTGTGAGCGCGCGGGCGAAGGTGGCCTTCACGACGGGAACCATCTTGCAAGCGTCACCGCACATATAAATAGAACCGCCTCTCCTGGCGTGCTCCGCCACCAAGGCTGCCCCAGGCGAGATTACATCCTGCACGCACGTCTTCCGAGCACCCTGCCTCCGCGAGAATTCAACGAAACGAACAGCTTCAAACAACCCTCCTTCTCCCAGGCCCCCAGTTCGTCGCGGCATGCGCAGTCGGACTCGTCCTGGCTGCCAAAAAAGAATACGTTCTCAGACCTGCCATCTACCACGCGGTCTTGGATGAAGCCACGCATCGGGGCCGCGCCGGCGCCTGAGCCCACCACGATCACGGGCGCGTCGCCAGCCGGCAGCCGGACCGCTGAGCCCGCGTCCTCCACGAACGCCACCAGGGGCACGCCCAGCCTGGACGCGCCCACCGGCCGGGAGGGCACGACGGGGGACGGGCAGGGCGTCTGGCCAGTCTGGGAATTCCGGAAGTTGGAGAACAGGCCGAGGTGGAGCTGGCCCGCGGGGGAGCGGCCCTGCACGACGCTCACAGACATGGTCGCGGTCTTGGGCGAGGACTTCGGCGAGGGGGAGATCGAGTAGCACCGCGGTTTCATCGGCGGAGGCGCCCCATGCGCCGCGCCCGCGGGGGCCTTGACGGACGGGTGCCCGCGAAGGGTCGCCGGGGTCGCGCGCCTGGGCCGCAGCCCGCAGCGCTCGCACTCGTCGGGGCCCCCCTCCGGCAGCTCGCCGGCGTTGCCGCGCCCGCGCTCCGCCAGCACGCGCAGGTGCTCAGCCTCTGCTGGGTCGGCGGCCAGCTTCGCGAGGGCGCGCAGCTGGGGGCGGGAGGCGGGCTGCCGGAGCTCGAAGTGGCGGGCCAGCGCGACGAAGGCGTTCACCTGCCTGCCCGGCGGCACGGTCGACAGAGGCCGGCCCCCCCCAGCCCCAGGCGCGCCGCCGCGTCGCGCGCCAAGCCAAACTGGCCCATGCAGGCGAGGGCAAAGTCGTCCGGGCTGGCGCCCACGACGCCGAGGTGGTCGCCCGCCAGGTAGCTGGCCCCCTCTGGGAGCTGCACCTCCACGCGACGGGCGGAGCGCCCAGGTGCCGCCAGCAGCTCGCGATTGCTCGCCGCGTTCGCCGGGAAGGCGCGGTCGCCCGGCAGGAACGAGTTCAACGCCCGCTGCTTTGACTCCTCGGCGCTGGCCCTCGCCACCCCGATCGGGATGTCATCCGCCCGGCGCCCAGCTTCAGCAGCACCTCGTAGACGGGGGGCTGCAGGCGCACGCTCTCCTCAGCACTTTCGGGGGCCCGGGCCACGCGGGCCCGCGCGAGCGCCGCCGACGCCGAGGCGAGCCAGCGGGCAAAGCTGAACTCGGACACCCCGCCGCCCACGTCGCCCTCGCCGAGCGGCATCATCGGTTCGGCGCCCAAGCTCTCGAGGCGCTCCTGCACCCGGCGCGGGAACTTCACGCGCGCGGCCGCCCACTGCCCGTTGCCGCACCCGAAGACGCCGAAGCGCGCACCCGCCACCGCGGCCTGGGCGCTGGGGGCGTCGACCCACTCGCTGAAGCGGCGGGCGTTGTCGGGCGGCCGCCCGTTGCGCGCGCGCGACGACAATGGCGGCGCCGTCTGTGCCCTTGCGCAGCGGGAGGCCCGATGCCAGCCGGTCCATCGGGCGCCTCTCCAGCGCCATGCCGACGCGCTTGCCCGTCGAGGCGGCGCGGTCCGCAAGGCCCTCGCAGGTGCCCATGTTGGAGACGAACAGTACCACGAGCCGCTCGCCCCTCAGCTCCTCCACCCCGCGGACTTCGCGCAACCTGCGCCGAGGCGGCGGCCGCCACCGCCGGCACCGACGGAGGAGGCCTCTCGACGCCCGCGCCTCGCGGGACACACCTAAGGAGGATGCCCCGCGGGCCCAGGAACAGCGGCGCGGCCACGGAGAGCCTCGCGGCGGGGCCCAGCCGCAGGCGGGACCGGCGGCAGAGCGCGGCGAGGCGCACGCGCTGCTCGATCAGCGAGAGCTGCTGACCGACGCAGGCGCGCTCGCCGCAGCTGAACGGCGGCCGCGCGCAGGAGGGCCTCCCAGCGGCGTTCTCGTCCGACCAGCGGCCCGGGTCGAACCTCAGGGGATCGGGGTAGACCTTTGGGTACCTGTGGAGGCCCAGGGTGCTACAGAACAGGCTAGTGCCTGGCGAGATCCAGCATGGCCCCAGGCTGACCTCCCCGTCAGGCGGGCTGACGATGTCCGGCGCGGTCGCGAAAAGTCTGAGATTATCCTTAACCACCTGCGCGCAGTACGTCATCCTGCCCAAAGCCCCCCACGTGATCGGGCCGCGGCCAACGATGGACATCATCGCGATCGCGGTGCAAGCGCCGTCGTGCCCGGCGACGCGGAATGTCGCGGCCTGGCAGGCGACGTTGTCTGCGGGGAGCATCTTGCCTGCCCCTGGGTCTGGCACGGTGAGCACACGGGCCGCCGCGCCCTTCACCACCCTCCCGCCCACCCCACCAGCAGCGGTAAAAAGGCCACCGCTGGGGTCCGTCGCCACAGCGCCGCTGACAGGGCAGCCACCGCTGCCGTCCCTGCCGACCGTGAAGCTCTGCTTCTTGGCCGCGATGAGGGCCTGCATCTCCTCCGCAATCTGGCCCTGCACGCGTTGGAGGCGCGCAGACTCTCCAGACATCACGCCCGCCACGCGCTTGGCGGGCGCGACGCCGCCCCCGACGCCCCCGCTCGGACGCAGCCGGGACTCGGAGAAATCCGCGAAGAGGTCGAGGAAGCGGCGCGGCAAGGTCAGGGACCAGCAGACGTGGCCGAAGTCGACCCTGCCAATGATGTCGAAGGCGCAGCAGCGCAAGAGCGGATGCAGGTCGACGGCGCCAGCGGCGCCTCGGCGGCTGAACTGCTGGGCGAGCGTCTCGGCGGCGTCCAGGATGATCGAGAAATACTCCTGCGCGCCCTTCATGGAAGAGGCCGGCAGCAGGATGCGAGCCGCCAGGTCGTGGACGAGCTCGTCGTCGTCCACGGTACAGCGGCCCTGGCCAAACACGCCCTTGCGCAGCGGACTGCGCTTGAAGAGCCGTTTCTGGAAGACCTCCGGGCGGCGGAACATCTCGCCGAGCAGGTCCGGGTCCGCGACCACCGCGGCGGCGCCCCCGAGCTTCTGCAGCGGCAGGCCGACGAGCCCCGAGGGGATCTCGAGCGCGAAGAAACGATAGTTTCGACCATATTTTGGAAGTCGCAAAGACAAGCGCCGCGACAGCTCTCCCACCCCCCATCCCCCTGAGGCAATGCTGGGGCGACCGACGAGAGACGACGGCAATGGACTTCATCGGTGACGTCGTCGCGCCGCTTCCTTGCTCAGCTTTGCATCGCTGGCGAGAGGAGGGGGGGGCGCGGGCTGCGCGTTCGCCCTGCCGCGGCGACAGATTCGGCTACCCCCGCATGGGCGCGCCGTGGCATTTCCGCCTCGATCGCCTCCCGAGAAGCGCAATCTGGGGCAGCGCTGTCAGAACTAGTACCCCGCAGACGCCAAGACTGTCCGCGGTGTCACCAGGGCCTCGTGAATGAGAAGCGAGTGCACGGGCCGGAGATCTGGCTCGGCGGCTCGATTCTGCGCGGTCGTTCTTCACGCACGCCCCGGTAGTACCACCCGCCCGATCCTTGCCGCCGCCGGGGAGCCCCGTGCGGTCGCACAGGTGTCCGACGATGGGCAGGGGCGACGGGCCGCGCGGGATCGGCGGGCCCTCGGCGTCGGCCGGCCGCCTCCGCCGGCCTGCGGCCCCCGCGTCGGCGCGGAAGATGGGGGCGGGCATGTAGGGCGACGAGATCTATGCATATCCACTGCTCCTGGCCAGGCCCATCCTGGGCCCAGGAGCTGTGTATATGCCTCCCTGGCCAGGCCAGGAGGGCGTATACACCGCTCCTGGGCCCAGGATTGGCCTGGCCAGGAGCAGTGGATATGCATAGATCTCGTCGCCCTAGCATGGTCGGCAGCATGCCTTCGGGGCGGGCGGAGGCGAGCGGCGTACCTCGGCCGTGGTGCAAGCGGGGGCGGCCAGCTCGAGCCAGGGAACCTCGAGCCAAAAAAGAGGCTGCGGATCCCGGGGGTCCGCGCGGAGCTCTCTGTCGCAGGCCCAGAGGTCGACACCAACACCAATGTCGGCGGTGTGCCCCCACCGAGGGAAGAAGATCCCGATCTCGGCGATGGTGGCAATATTCTGGCTTCCCAGGTGACCGAAATATTACCACCAGCACCGAGATCCAGGACCATCTTCCCCCTGTGGAGGCAAACCCCTGTGCTGGTGTTGGTGCCAACTTCCAGGCCTCCAACTCTGGTCGGGCCTGGGCCCCACTGCCCGAGGCCCTTCCCTGGCGCTCGGAGCGCGCCAGGGGCGGCGGGCGTGGCAGGAAAAGGGGGTGCAGCGCGGATCCGAGAAGTCCGCGCGAACCTCCGACGAGTTCTCTTTAATCTGTTGTCGTCGATGCAGGCCTCCACGGGCCCAGTCTGGACAAGATCGTGGCGTGCACACCGTTGCCTCTCGGCATGGCCAGCACCCGAAAAGAACGAGGACCTGGTCCAGAACGGGCCTGTGGGGGCCGGTGGTGGCGCATACGTTCCCCCTCCCGACCCCAGGGATCTGTCCAGAGGCCGCTCCTGGTCATCCCCTTTCCCCCTCCCCATGGAGCCCAAAATCGCACGAGAGAAGGGTGGGGGGCCAGAAGGAGAAGGGTAAGAGCTCCTCCGCGCACCCCCAGGGCCTCCAGGGCCTCCAAATCCAGCCTCCGTCGCCTCCAAGATGCCCCAAATGCCTCCTCGTACAGCTCCAGCACGCCAGCGAGGCCTCAAGAACACCCAAGATGCCAGATTGCCTCAAGGCACCCCAAGAAGCCCCTAGAGGGCCCCAAGAGGACCCCCGAAGAGGGCCTCACGAGGGAAAAAACACTGCTTGCCAGCAGGTTCTTGAACGATCTTCACATTCTTGCATTTTCTGGTTCCAATGAATCCAAGACGGTTCGGGAGGCCCCCAGACCTGCCTAAGACGGCCCGAAAGGCCCCAAAGAGGGCCTGGAGACGAACCTAGAGGGCCCCAAGATGGACCAAGAGGCCCCCAAGACGACCAAAATGCCCCCCAAGAGGGTCCCAGGAGAGGGCCCCAGAGGGGGAGCTCGCAGGGACCCTGGGAGCCCTCCCAAGTCAGATAGCCCTCAAGATCCCCCCCCCAGAGGGACCCCCAAAGCCCCCAGGACATTTCAAAAGGCTGCAAGAAGCCGTCCACGCAGGCCTCGGCGGGGGCTCCCACAACCGACGCGGAGGCCAAGTCAGCAGCAACCACCCGCAGGCAGCACGACGGGAGGAAATCGGAAGCCGCACATCTCTTCCGGGGGTCGGTGGAATGGCGCAAGCCTCTTGAGTCTGCTCGCCCACCGGACCGAGGGGCGTGCGAGACTCACGTGCGAGAGCTCCTTCCGTGGCTTCACACCCCCCTTTTGGACCCCCCCAGAGTCCTCTGCCCTTCCGCCGCCCAGCTGCACTGGTGCCCCCGTCCGGGCGCCAAGACGCCTACCAGACGGCGCCCGCAGCGAGCTCGACTTTCAGACCGTTCCCAACACGCCCTCGGGGCGCAATTTGGCTCCAATTTCGCCCCTCTTGAACCCTTCGTGACCTCCAATATTTGCTCCTGAGGCACTCAAGAGCGCCTGTTGGTCCCAACTTCGATTACAAATTCGAAATTTCACAAATACATCAAAAACCCTGAATCTTTGGTGTAGGTTGCCTAGTCGGGGGTCGCCCGGATTCGTCTAACAGCTCATTTTCGGGCTCGTCTTGGGTTTTTTTCTCCAAATTCAAACTTCGACTACGTTTTTGGACGCGCTCTTGGGTCAATGTTGGACGATACTCGACCCAACTTAGGGCCCAAAACGCCGCCCAAACCAGCCCCGAGCCGGCCCGGTTTTGTATGGCATTATGACGGGGTTGCGGCCCAACGCGGAACTGCTCTCGCGTGGGCCGTCCAGAATCATCCGGGTAGCCTCGTGCCCTTCTAAATTTATTTTCGACGCAAGGGCCCCGACGCAGAGATCTCTCATAGTTTGCGGGCCAAAAAGCCCTATACCAAAGGGTGTCGAACAGTAGGCGTCGGAATCAGACACGTAAAAAACATGAATTTCGGCACGCGTGCGTTCGGCTAATGCTCATGTGAGTCAGGCCCCGACGGGGCCGCAAACGAGGAACCCAACTTTGAAGGTGCCGAATTCTTCACACGTAGAAATAGGAGCGCGGAGCGGGAGGGCCCAACGCCAACATGCCCGTGGGGCGTGCGCGCGGAACGCGTGTTTTCCCGCGTCCACGGGGCCCCAGGGGGACCCAACTTGGGGGTGGCGGAGTCTTTACACGTAAACTTGCGTGCGCGGAGGGGGAGGGGGAGGGGGAGGGGGAGGAGGAGGAGGAGGAGGAGGAGGAGGAGGAGGAGGAGGAGGAGGAGGAGGAGGAGGAGGAGGAGGAGGAGGAGGAGGAGGCCCAACGGAGAGGGGGGGGCCCAACGTGCGCCTGGCGCGCGCGCGCGCCGAGCACGTGTTCTCACGTGTTTTTCGGGCCACGACGGGGCCGCAGGCGAGGAGCCCAGACTGTAGGTACCCCTCCTCCTCCTCCTCCTCCTCCTTCTCCTCCTCCTCCTCCTCCTCCTCCACGAAGGGGGTGGGCAACATGCCCCTGGCGCATGCGAGCGACGCACCAGTTTTCACGTGTCAACATGGCCCCAGGGATATCCGAGCTGGAGGTGGAGAATTCGAGGCGCGAAAACATCACGCGCGCGGAAGGGGGGGCCCACGGAGAGGGGGGCCCAACATGCGCCTGGCGCGTGCGCGCCGTGCAAATGTTGTCAAGCGTGTCGGGCCACGACGGGGCCGCAAGCGAGGGACTCGAATTGCAGGTGCCGAATGTTTTACCCGCTGAACATACTTGCGCGGATGGGGGGCCCAACATGCCCCTGGCGCGTGTGCGCGCGGCGCAGCAGTTTTCACGTGTCAACATGGCCCCAGGGTCCGAGCTGGAGGTGGAAATTTGTTGCGCGAAAACACTACGTGCGCGGAGGGGGAGGGCCCAACGGAGAGGGGGGCCCAACATGCGCATGGTCCGTGCGCACGGAGCACATGTTTTCAAGCGTTTCGGGCCACGACGGGGCCGCAAGCGAGGGACCCAACTTGCAGGTGCCGAATTCTGCTGCCACAAAACATACGTGCGCGGAAGGGGTGAGAACAGCATGCGCCTGGTTCTTGCGCGCGGGGCACTGTTTCACTTGTCCACGGGGCCCCAGGGGGACCTACCATGATGGTGGCGAATTCTTCCTACGCAAAATTACGTGCGCGGCGGGGGGGACAACGGAATGGGGGGGTGGGGGGGCAACGAGTTCTTGACATGTAAAAATACGCGCGCATATGGGGGGCGAGCATGCCCCTGGCGCGTGCGCGCGAGGCACGTGTTTTCGCGCGTCCACGGGGCCCCAGAAGGACCCATCTTGGGGATTGAGAATTTGTCACGCGAACACATACGTTCGCGGGGGAAGGGGCCAACGGAGATGAGGGGCCCAATATGCGCCTGGTGCGTGCGCGCGGAGCACGTGTTTTCTAGCGTTTCGGGCCTCGACGGGGCCGCAAGCGATGGGCCCAACTTGCAGGTGCCGAATTCTTTACACGTAAAAATGCACGCGCGGAAGGGGGGCCAACATGCCCCTGGCGCGCGCGCGCGCGGCGCACCAATTTTCACGTGTCCACGGGGCCCCAGGGGGACCCAACTTAGGGGTGGGGAATTCTTTACACGTAGAAAAATATGCGCGAAAGTGGGGCCCAACTAAGGGGGAGCCCAACATACGCCTGGCGCGTGCGGGCGGAGAACGTGTTTTCAGGTCTTTCGGGCCACGACGGGACCGCAAGCGAGGGACTCGACTTGCAGGTGCCGAAATCTTGCACGTAAAAATACGTGCGGAGCAGGCTTAGGCTTCGGCTTAGCGAGCGTCTGCTCCAGGAAAGCAACGCCACGCGGCAAACACGCTACAGTGCGATTGTCCTCAGGATCAGAAGTGCCGTTGTGCGTACCCTCGGTGAGAGAAAACTCCGGAAGATGTGTCCGCCAGGATGCTTTGCTGCGAGTTGTGGCCTGCCAGTCGCCGTGCCGGAAGAACTTGTCCAGGCGGCGCTCCCACCTCCAAACGCGAACTTTGCGACCATGCATCTGTTTGCCCCCGTTCCGCGCGGCTCCCTGCTGGATCCATTTGTAATCTCTGTGCTGCAGGACCCAGTGTGGGACCCAGTCGTGGTCGTAGTCGCCCATGCGTTTGTATGACCAGCCCCTGCGAATACATGCTCAAAATAAGCATTGCTCCACTCTTGGAAACCGTCCTGCTCTTTCGCTCGGTTGCTGTTCTGCCCAATTCGCTCCGTGAATGCTTCGGTCGTCTCCGCCGGGCAGCAGGAGCAGAAGGAGCAGGAGCAGGAGGAGGAGCAGGAGAAGAAGGATGAGCAGGACGTGCAGGCGGTAGCGGCTGCAGACAAGCAAATAGAAAAAGTCGCACGCGCATCAGAAGAAAGTTGAACTCCAGTTCCTTCCTGGTTTCGTGAATCTCTCAAGTTTGGGCCCTTCTCGAAACCCTCGTCGGCCATCGTGGACGCCTTTTTGGCCGCTTTCGGGCCGTCTATAGCTGGTCTCGGGCAGCGTTCAGGCTATCTCTGGCCTCCTGCCGTGGATAGGGAATGCGGGTTCCATAGAGCCAGCGTCCATACCACTGATCCGTTGGCAAAGATGACGGGCCGACGACTACTCGACGAATTCATCATCGACCCGCCACACGGCACACCTAAGCCCAATCTGCGATGGGATGGAGGAGAAATGGAGCGGAGTGAAAATACAAAACACACATGCGGGGGGAGCTTCTCATTATGTTCGGGATATCGTCAGCCAGTCTTGGTGCCATCTGCGCCTATTCTGGCGAGAACTGAAATGGGCGGGGGGTGACCGCGAAGCGTCTTGAATGAAGCGGAAATCTGAGTGGGACTCCCACTAAGCCAGGAATGGAATGGCCTGCGAGCGCGGGGGGGGGGCCTTTTTCCTGCTCAGTGTGCGTGGGCACCGACAAAGCGCACGAGCGAGGTCGCCAACACGTGAAAAATGGTCGCGGGACGGATGTCGTTCACCGCCGTGTCCAAAAACAAACGAACAAACAGCTCCTCCTCCTCCTCCTCCTCCTCCTCCTCCTCCTCCTCCTCCTCCTCCTCCTCCGTCCTCCTCCTCCCCCTCCTCCTCCTCCTCCTCCTCCTCCTCCTCCTCCTCCTCAGTGTCCTGCAGGCGCTCTCGTGCCTGCGGTAATCTAAGTGGCACAAGATGAGCAGCGGCGACGGCTTCGGGTACAGCCTCGTGTTGTGCTGGGGCAGGGCCGCAGACCATGAACTCTCCTCATCCCCATCCGCACCTACATCTCCTCCCCCCTCCTCCTCCTCCTCCTTCTCCTCCTCCTCCTCCTCCTCCTCCTCCTCCTTCCTCCTCCTCCTCCTCCTCCTCCTCCTTCCTCCTCCTCCTCCTCCTCCTCCTCCTCCTCCTCCTCCTCCTCCTCCTCCTCCTCCTCCTCCCACCCCCTCACCCAGTCATTGGGCATGAAACCGTAGACAGATGGAAGGAAGGGACAAGGGGGAAGGAGGAAGGAGCACGAGAGAGGGTAACAGGAGGGGGGCTACGAGCAGAAAGCACGTGGCGGAACCAGACGGGCAGTTCGGGCGGGTAGACCCTAACGGGCGGGTCGGGAAGGCGGGCCCAGCCGGCCAGAAGTCGAGCAGGTGGGTTGCAGAAGCGTGGGTCCTACATGGATCGCGAAGAAGCCTCGAACGATAGCGCGATTCCCAAATGAACCGTGAGGAAATTCACTGCGAGATACAATAGCAACAACAACAACAACAACAACAACAACAACAACAACGACAACAACAACAACAACAACAACAACAACAACAACAACAACAACAACAACAACAACAACAACAACAACAACAACAGCAAAACTTTAAGACTGTTCGCTCTCACCTGCTCGCGGGCCACCCATCACGTATATCCCAAACCCTCGATACCCGCCCTCTTCGTCTTCGATCGTACCCCCTTGGGGGTCTGTCTTTCTTACCTGCAACGTGTATTTCGTGTAGCCCCGACGGCATGGGAAGAGAGAACGGATGGAAGGAAGGGACAAGGGGGAGGGAGGAGGATGGAGCACGAGAGAGAGTAGCAGGAGGGGGCAACGATCAGAAAACACGTGGCAGAACCAAACGGGCAAATCGGACGGGTAAAACCTAACGGGCGGGTCGGGAAGGCGGGCCCAGCCGGCCAGGTCGAGCAGGCGGGTTGCTGAAGCGTGCGTCCTGCAGAAATTGCGAGGAAGTCTCGAGCGATAGCGCGACTCCAAAGTAAATTGTGAGGAAATCCACAGCGAGAGCGTGAATCTTGAGTGTCGAGGGCGCGGCGTCTGAACAAACTGAGAGGAATTCCCACGCGAGAGCGCGATTCCTGCAAAAATTGTCGTGAAGACGTCACGCGGGAGAACGCGATTTGGGAACCAATTATGAGGAAATATCACGCGGGAGTCGTTGTTGTTGTTGTTGTTGCTGTTGTTGTTGCTGTTGTTCTAAACCGGGGTCCAGGGGCGCAGCTCGGTGACACCCCGCTTTCCCTTGCAAAAAAAACGTGTGCGAGCCCAGAGAGAAGCACCGTATTTGAAACATACGATGGTTACTGGGCAAGGGGAATTAGCAAGAAGTATGGTTCGGGAAACGGGAATTTAACAACAATAACAACAGCAGCAACAACAACGACAACGACAATGACAACGACAACGACAGCGACAGCGACAACGACAACGACAACAACAACAACAACAACAAGTACCATTACTACCACTACTACTACTACTACTACTACTACTACTACTACTACTACTACTACTACTACTACTACGACTACGACTACGACTACTACTACTACTACTACTACTACTACTACTACTACTACTACTATTACTACTACTACTACTACTACTACAACTACTACAACTACTACAACTACTACTACTACTACTACTACTACTACTACTACTACTACTACTACTACATCCCCATCAGCTTCACCATCATCAACCACAACGACAACCACAGACAGAACAACTGCAACAGCAGCAATAACAACAAGCAGCAATAACAACAGCAACCACAACCACAACAACGACAACAGCAACAACAACCCATCAACGACAACAACAACAACAACAGCAACAGCAACAACAACCACAACAGCGACAACAACAGCATCAGCGACAGACAACAACGGCAGCAGCAACAGCCACAACAACAACAACGACAACGAAAATCACAACCACAACGACAACGATAACGACAACGACAACGACGACGGCAACAACTATAACCAACTACTACTTCTACTACTAATAATAATAAGAATACATCGTCATCATCATCACCATCAACAACAACAACAGCCACAGCCACAACCGAAACCACAACAGCAGCAACAAAAACAAGAACAGCAGCAACAACAACAGCAACAGCACAACAACAGCTACAACAACAGCAGCAGTAGCAGAAGCAACAGCTGCAGCAACAAAAGCAGCAACAACAATAATAACAGCAGCAGCCACAGCAACAATTACAATGACAACGACAACGACCACGGCAACGACGACAACCACAATTACGACTACTCCTACCACTACATCATCATCATCATCATCATCATCATCATCACCAGCACCATCAAAATCATCATCAACAACAACCGCAACCACAACCACAGCAACAACAATAGCAACAACAACAACAACCGCAACAACAAAAACAGCAACAGCAAGAGCAACAGCAACAACAACAACAGCAACAACAACAGTAACAACAGCAGCAGCCACAGCAACAACAACAACAACAACAATCACAACGACAACGACAACGATCATTTTAAGACTTTTCGCTCTTACTGGCACGCGTGTCTCGCATTCTGTATACTCCAACCCTCGATACCCGCCCATTTCGCCTTCGATCCCACCCCGTTCGGGGGGAATACCTTGTCGGCCACGGACTGAAGCGCGAGGAATCGTCAAACGAGAGCGCCGTTCCAAAGTTCGGGGGCCTCTCTGGCCAGGGGCTCTCGGAATACACATTGAGAAATATCGAACGGGAACCCTTGTCGCCGTGTCTGGGCCTCCACCAACTTGCCTGAATTACGAGAAAGTCTCGAGCGAGAGCGCCACTCTTGAGTTCGGGGGCTTCTCTGGCAAGGGCCTCTGCGAATACACATCTTGAGGAAGTATCGAACGGGAGCCATTGTCGTCGTAGTCGGGCCTCCACCACATTGATTGAATCACGAGAAAATCTCGACCGAGAAAATCGTTTCTGAGTTCGGGGGCCTTCCTGGCTGGGGGCTCTCAGAGTAAATCGTGAGGAAGTAACGGGCAGGAGCCCTTGTCGTCGTGGCTGGGCCTGCGCCAACTTGACTGAATTGCGAGGAAATCTCGAGTGAGAGCGCTGTTCCTGAGATCGGGGGCCTCTCTGGCCAGGGTGTCTGGGGCAACTTGTGAGGAAATATCGAGCGGGAGCCGTTGTCGTTGTAGCCGGGCCTCAAAGGGCACACATTTGCACTCAAGCCAACGCTCGCGCGGGTGCCTCGTTTTCACAGAAAATGTAGCCAGCGTCGAGGCGAGAGCGCGCGGACCCGTTTCCGGAGATCAGCAATAAATCTTCTCTAGAAACGAGCACTCAACAACAACAAAAACAACAACAACAACAACAACAACAACAACAACAACAACAACAACAAGGAAAAGGCGCGCGTGAGAGCCCCGTGAGCTCTAGCCGTCTGGACCCGCCCTCGCCTTATTGCGAAGGCTGCGCTCAGAGCCCCGTGGACGCATTCTGACCCCCCCCCAGCAACAGCAACAGCGACCAGCAACCCAAAAAAAAACATCCTGGAACTCCCTTGGACTCCCTTACGGACCTTGACGTGGTCCTATGGGTGAAAAGCGTATGCGGGCCGGCGTGCCGCCGCTTCAATACAGATCTGATACAGGCTGTATGAGATCCTGTAGAGATCCGATACAGACTGTATGGGATCCTTTAAATGGGATCCTTTAGAGATCCGATACAGACTGTATAGGATCCTGTAGAGATCCGATACAGACTGTATGGGATCCTATACAGATCCGATACAGACTGTATGGGATCCTATAGAGATCCGATACAGACTGTATAGGATCCTGTAGAGATCCGATACAGATTGTATCGGATCCTATACAGATCCGATACAGACTGTATGGGATCCTGTAAAGATCCGATACAGACTGTATCGGATCCTATACAGATCCGATACAGACTGTATGGGATCCTGTAGAGGAATCCTTAAGAATCCTGAGGAACCCTGGGGGGCTCAGGAACCCCCTGGAATCCGAAGGCCACAGCGGACGCACCCATTTCGGCACACCCCTCACGGAGATATTGCCCCCCCCCTATCGGTGAGCTCCGCCGAAGGCCACAGCGGCTGCGCCCATTTCGGCACACCTTCTGGCGGACCTTGGCCCCCCATCGGAGAGGCTGCCGAAGGCCCCAGCGGCCGCGGCCATTTCGGCACACCCCTCACGTGGATCGTGGCCCGCCATCGGGGAGCTCCGCCGAAGGCCCCAGCGGCTGCGCCCATTTTGGCACACCCTTCACGTGGATCGTGGCCCCCCATCGGGGAGCTCCGCCGAAGGCCCCACAGCTGCGCCCACTTCGGCGCAACACTCACGCGGATCGTGCCCCCCATCAGGGAGGTCCGCCGAAGACCCCAGCGGCTGCGCCCATGTCGGCACACCCCTCACAAGGATCGTGGCCTGCCGTCGGGGAGCCCCGCCGAAGGCCACAGCGGCTGCGCCCATTTCGGCACACCCTTCACGAGGATCGTGGCCCCCAATCGGGTACCTCCGCCGAAGGCCCCAGCGGCTGAGCCCATTTCGGCACACTCCTCACGTGGATCGTGGCCCCCCCTCGGAGAGCTCCGCCGAAGGCCCCAGCGGCTGCGCCCATTTCGGCACACCCTTCACGTGGATCGTGGCCCCCCCCCATCGGGGAGGTCCGCCCAAGGCCCCAGCGGCTGCGCCCATTTCGGCACACCCCTCACGTGGATCGTGGCCCCCAACCGGGGAGCTCCGCCGAAGGCCCCAGCGGCTGCGCCCACTCCGGCACACCCCTCACGAGGATCGTGGCCCCCCTCGGGGAGCTCCGCCGAAGGCCACAGCGGCTGCGCCAATTTCGGAATTCCAATGGGGGCCTATAGAATTCCGATGGAGGCCTATGGAATTCAGATAGAGGCCTATAGAATTCCGATGGAGGCGTATAGAATTACGATGGAGGCCTATATAGAAGTCGTATGGAGGGCTATGGAATTTCGATAAAGGCCTATAGAATTCCTATGGAGGCGTATAGAATTCCGATGGGGGCCTATAGAATTCGTAAGGAAGCCTATAGAATTCCTATGGGGGCTTATAGAGTTCCGATGGAGGCCTATAGAATTCCGATGGAGGCCTATATAGAATTCGTATGGAGGGCTGTAGAATTCCGATGGAGGCCTAAATAGAATTCCCATGGAGGCCTATAGAATTCCGATGGGGGCCTATAGAATTCCTATGGACGCGTATAGAATGTGTATGGGTGCCTATAGAATTCCGATGGAGGCTTATAGAACTCCTATGGAGGCCTATGGAATTCGTATGGAAGCCTATAGAATTCCTATGGGGGCCTATAGAATTCCTATGGAGGCCTATAGAATTCCGATGGGGGCCTATAGAATTCCGATGGAGGCCTATATAGAAGTCCTATGGGGGGCTATAGAATTCCTACGGAGGCCTACAGAATTTCTATGGAGGCCTATACAATTTCTATGGAGGCCGATAAAGTTCCTATGGGGGCTTATATAGAGAATTCCTATGGAGGCCTATCGAATTCCTATGGAGGCCCATCGAATTCCTATGGAGGCCTATAGAATTCCCATGGGGGCCTGTAGAATTCCTATGGAAGCCTATAGAATTCCGATGGGGGCCTATAGAATTCCTAGGGAGGTCTATAGAATTCCTATGGAAGCCTATAGAATTCCTAGGAAATCCTATTAGGGAATCCTTGGCGCCCCCAGGAGACCCCCAGAGAGGGTTGCTCGGTTGCTCGGTTGCTGGGGGGGGGGGCGGCCGGGGCTCCCACGCGCGCCTTTTCCAACAACAACAACAACAACAATCATTTTACCCGAACGCGTGGTGTTCTCCCCAGTGCCAGGGTTTTCATACGACACCAGGCAATACCCCCACTTCGTGGGGGGGCATTACAAGCTCTACCAAATATCCAAACGACTCTTCGCGACCACCCAAACCCAGCTTCCCGCCCTATGACGTTGGGACACTTCACTTCGTGGCGTGCGGACGACCGTGGCTACTACACTGGCGTGGGGTACACACCCACAGAACTTGGTCACTTATTCGGGGCGCGCATGTGCCCAGCATGGTGGAGATTTCGGCGTGCGCGCGCAAAAAACGAATGTGTCCCGCATGGTATTATTTGACAGGGATGATGGCCCTGGCAGGTGCGCAACCGTTGTCGCAGAAGTTCGAAAAAGTTGCTCGCAAAAGCCCGTTTGACAGAAATGTTGAAAAAGTGTTGGGTTTCCTACGAATCCGCAAGAGCGCGCGGGATGAGATTTTGACATTTTTTTGTTGAAAAACCATTGGTTTTTTGATGTTTTTATGTTGAAATCGCTCCGAACACTAAGCTTTTGGAAGGATTTCGTCTTGCGCGCGCGAATGTCCACTTTACCTTATTTTTTGCAAGGGATTCTTGAAATTTGATTATATTAGAACAAGAAATGTCATTTTATAGTGTTTTTTGCAAGGGAAAGCGGGGGGGAACAAAACAACCGGATCTTGATCACATCGAATTACCTGAGGCTTCCTCACGAAAATGATGAAAATGTAGCTGCGGCCTAGGCGCGGCAGGGGGGGCGTGCACCAGGGGGCCCAACAATAATTATTCTTTAGAATTAATAATGTTCAACAACAACAACGACAACGACAACGACAACGACGACGACGACGACGACGACGACGACGAGGACGAGGACGACAACGACACCAACAACAACAGCAGCAGCAGCAACAACAACAACAACTAATACTACTATTACCACTTCTACATCATCATCGTCATCAGCAGCAGCATCATCAATACAACAACAACAACAACAACCACAACAACAACAACAACAACAACAACAAGAACAACAACAACAACAACAACAACAACAACAACAACAACAATAACAACAACAACAACAACAACAACAACAACAACAACAACAACAACAACAACAACAACAACAATAACAACAACAACAACAACAACAACAACAACAACAACAACAACAACAACCACAACCACATCCACAACCTCAACCGAAACCACTACCACAACCACAACCACAACAGCAACCACAACGACAGCAACAGCAACAATAACAATATCAGCAACAACAGCAGCAACAACAGCAACGACAGCAACCGTAACATAACAACAACAATAATAACAACAAGAGCAACAGCAACAGCATTACCAAGAACAACAACAACAGCACCAACAGCAACAGCAACATCAACAGCAGCAGCAACAACAGCAACGGCAACAGCAAGAGCAACAACAACAACAACAACAATAACAGCAGCAGCGGCAATAGCAGCAACAACAAGGACAACCACAACCACAACCAGAGCAAAGACCAAAACCACAACTAGTTCACCCTCATGCGCCATGCTTCAACATGCCACATGCGTCCATCATGATGCCGCCCCTCTCAGGGGGAGCTGAACGGAAAGGAGACCGAGATTCTCGCACTCAGATCTCCTCCCTTTCCCTCCCCGCGTGCCGCCCCGCCCCCTCCCCCATGCGGCGCCCCTCCTGCTGCCCCCCCGCCACCCCGCCCCCGCCACGCCGCCTCCCCCCGATCTGCGGGCACGCGGTCGACCGCCGGGTGTGCCGAGGAAAATCTCTCTGGGCCGCCCTCCCCCACGGGGGAGCCTCTGGGAGACAACCACCACCGGTCGGGTCGTCCAGTGAGGACACAACTCCTCGAGGATCGAAGGATCGAGAGCTCTAAGAACCAGGAGCTTGCACATCTTGCAGGATCTCCGGGAGACAGCTCGCGGCCACGGCCGGAGAACTCATCGCAGGAGAGGCCCGGACGTCGATTCTGATCTGCGGTCCCAGACTCCTCGCAAAGTGAAAAAAAGCCACGAGTCGACGTGTTTGACCATTTTCGGCCCCCTGCCGGGCGAGGAACTGTGAAAACACTGCTCGGGGAGAAAAATCGGTCCCGGGGAACGGGTCCAGACCTCAGGGGTCCATGCTGTCAACGTAGTGGGTCTGGGGCCCCGTCCATGGGGGGAGGCGAGGAGGTGCAAGTACAGTTTGAAAGAGGAGCATCCTTCACGCCACAACCTGGCGACTCACGCAAAGAGACTGCGCGAGGGGCGTGCCCTGGCCGTTTGAGAGAGCAGGGAGCTTCTTGAGGAGGCCAGCCCGTCGCTGGGAGCTTCTGCTTCTGCGGAGCATTCTTCAAAAACAGAAGGCCGTGTGAGGGGCGGGGCGCTTACCGAGAGGGCCAGCCCCCTCGCCCCAGAAATCACTTCTGGTTTACGTCACTTGCGAAGATCCGCTGACGTACGGCGAAAAAGTGTTGGACGCGTCCATGCTTGCAATTATTATGCAGTTGCAGAGAACTGAGGTCTCTGCTGGCACACAGGGGCCAACAGGCTATAAGGTCTTGGTTGGCACACAAGCCACTGGTCCACGTGGGGAGCACTGCCGGGCAACCGGATTGCAGCGCAGTCCAACGCTGCGTTTTCACCCCCGGGGAACGTTGACGCCTGCGTGGCCCCTGTGACCGGGGTCGGCCCAGAGACACTTTCAGCCGCGAGTGCCACGAGGACCTGGACGTGCACGGACCGCCGCCCGGGCGCGCACGGACGCCCCCCCCCCCGTCGCCCTGACCCCCTTCGTGCGGAGGAGGCCGTGGCCCTCGGACGAGGTGCTCGCGCACGCGCGGGGCCCGCACGCCGCCGTGAGGGGATCGTCGGGAGAGATGGGCCGGCAGAACACCTTCGGAGCGGCAGAAGCCAGAGGGACTGTGAGGTTCGACAAGCTCGTCCTCCTCCTCCTCCTCCTCCTCCTCCTCCTCCTCCTCCTCCTCCTCCTCCTCCTCCTCCTCCTCCTCCTCCTCCTCCTCCTCCTCATGGTCGTCGGCGTCGTCGTAGTCGCCATCGCCATGGCCATCGGCCCCAGGGCGGTCTTCGACGATCCCTGAACGGCCTCCGGCGGCCTGCCGCACGCAGGAGCCGGGCGCCTGCAGCCGCACGTGCCAGAGGGCCCCAGGATCGGACACAGAGGGGCCCCTGACATCCGACGACGTGGCTGCTTCCATCCGCGGGCCGCAGAAGCCTGCGAACCCCTCCCCGGGGACACGGGACCCGAAAACGGCCCCCAGAAGCCGAGAGTCAGGAAAAGACGCCGCGGTTGGAGAAAAAAATCCGCCAGAGGTCTGGGTAAAGACTGGTGGTCGTCGTCTCCCGAATGCCCCACGCCTCCGGAGATTCGGGTCGAACGAAGAGGGGGGGCGTTGCAAAGGCGGGGTGAGCGAATCAGCTCGCGTAGCTGGTTTTTCTGGAGCCTCCCTACGCCCAGGCATTGAGGAAGGCGCGCCTGGCGGCGGGGCCAGAACCAGGTGCGCGCCGCAGATTTCGCAACCATCCCCCATTTCCCAAACCCAATCCCCGTCTCCTCCTCATCCTCCTCCTCCTCCTCCTCCTCCTCCTCCTCCTCCTCCTCCTCCTCCTCCTCCCCCCTCCTCCGTGACCCTACCATCCCACCATGGCTACTGTTCCAAGGGGAAATCAACAGGTCAAGGCACCAACACCGCTGCTCCAGGGACCCCTGCCGGGGTGCGGTCTGACCAGAACTTCCAGGCGAACCAAGCGGTTGCGACGAGGCCCTCCCGAGGAGACCGAAGGGGGGAAAAAAACTAGGGAAGGTGGTGAGGGGGCTCCCGCTGTGACGAGCGCCCGGCCTTAGGTCGGGCATGTCCCCCTGCAGGCGGATTTCGGACGAACCATAAAAATTGGCAACAAATACTCCAAGATGGTCCAAATACCATGTTTTTACTTATGTCTAAAAAAAAAATGCTTGTTCCCATGTTTGAATATTCTCCCCTTCGAGGGACAGGCCCGACTCAAACCCGGCCCCCTCCGTCCGACCCGAGAAGCATACCGCTCGCGCCCCGGCGCGGCGGCCCCGCGAGAGGCGGCCCGCCGAAGCCCGCGGGGGGCGCGGCGGCCGCCTCCTTGGGCCGCGCGGGCGCCCGCCAGCGCCGCGCGGGCGCCCACCAGCGCCGCGCGGGCGCCCACCAGCGCCGCGCGGGCCGCTGCGGCGGCTCAAGCTCGCCGGGCCTCGCAGCCCCCGCGGAGACCGAAGCTGGAGGAGCAGGTGGCGGCCTCCTCCTCCTCCTCCTCCTCCTCCGCCTCCGCCTCTTCCTCCTCCTCCTCCTCGTCCTCCTCCTCCTCCTATCCTCCTCCTCCTCCTCCTCCTCCTCCTCCTCCTCCTCCTCCTCCTCCTCCTCCTCCTCCTCCTCCTCCTCCTCCTCCTCCTCCTCCTCCTCATCCGCCCGCGAGAGCGGTCACTTCTGGAGGGGCGATTTCGGGGCGGCTTGTACGCGTCCGTCTGCTGTCTGTTTCTCTCTATTTTTCCTTCTCTGTCTCGCATTTCCTGTTGAATATGTTATTTCTTCAGTGTATTGTTCTGTCTCGTCTTCCTCTCTCGAAGTCACTCTTTCTCTCTCTCTCTCTCGTTGTCTCTCTTCTCTTGTCTTCTCAATGCCGAAGGGGTCCAAACAAAAAAAAAAGGATCGACCTCCTCCCCAACCGTAGAAAGAGAAAAATGAAGGGGGGGAAAAAAACGGCGGCCGATTTGTTTAGGGGTAGGGTAACCCCAAAACATATATCCTCGATCAAATGTTCCGTTTGTACTTGGGAAAGTCACTTTGTTTTCTAACATTCTGACGGGTAGGTACATCCTCCGGAACATTGTGTTTCACGATGTGTTTCTAACGCCCGAAACGAGAAAAACATACACACACACACACACACACACAAAAAAAAAAAAAATGTGAAACACATTGTTTCAACAGACGTCCCAAAACACTGTAGTATACAATATTGTTTGACATCAGAGAACCAAAAAACGTAAGTCACAGCGTTTTCGTTTGTCAAACCTCCCGAACACTGTTCGACACAGTGGTTTCTAATACAAGAAACCAGAAAAGCGCTGGAAAACATTATGCGTTCAATGGTCAAACACCCAAAACAATGTGATTCACCATGTTTTCTGATTTTCGGAACCCGAAGCATATCGTTTTGAGCGCCCAGACGACCCACAACAATATGCTTTACAATGTTGCTGACATCTGAAAACCAAAAAAAATTGCAAATCTAACCGTTTTCGGCCGTCAAACATCCCAAACATCGCTCCTCATCCTCCTCCTCCTCCTCCTCCTCCTCCTCCTCCTCCTCCTCCTCCTCCTCCTCCTCCTCCTCCTCCTCCTCCTCCTCCTCCTCCTCCTCCTCCTCCTCCTCCTCCTCCTCCTCCTCCTCCTCCTCCTCCTCCTCCTCCTCCTCCTCCTCCTCTTGCGCTTTTGCGCTCCTCAGCGAGCATCCCGACTACGCAAGATGCCCGCCGTGGCCAGAGGCTCAAGCACCTCTTTCGAGCTGCCCCGCCTCCACGCACACAGGAATGGCCACAGGGCTGGCGCGGTTCACAGGGTGCCTACCCTGCTTCAAACCCTTCAACGTCCTACGCCTCCACTCAGTATTCGAACTCTTGGACATGCCTGCGCGAGCTCTTCCACCTGCTGCTTCGCATAGGCTCCGCAGGAACTGCACCAAGTCACACTGTCACTATGCCAGAGCACTGGTGCAAGATGAGACGCGCCCGAAACGCCCGCCCAAGACCACGCACCCTACAACCCCAACCACCCTTGGGAGCCTGGGAAACGACGTGACCTTTACTGTCTAGAACCAGTTCCAAAAGCGGGGCCTCCGAATTCGCTTTCCTACTCACAGTCTCTCTCTTTGTTCTCTCTTTGTACTGTGACACATTAAGATACCCCGGGTTGTGAACAGACTTCATAACATCAATCATATATCTGGCCGGATAAGAAACCCAATCGCGATGAAGGCGCAACCGATCTCGAAGATAGAAATTCATCGGATGCGCCTTGGCACCTTGCTTCACCTACGAGCATGCTACTCTGTTGCCGAAGTAGCACTGGAGCTCGTGGTCCCGGCTCGTGGCCGCTGCACTCGTCATGTGCGAGGGCACCCAAACAACGCGAATAGTTTCTCGTCCGATGTCGTCGACCCTCTTCCAGAACAGCCGCCAGAGCTCAGCGTAATATGTATTCGCCGTCGTCGTTAAATCTCTCCCTGTCTGCCAACCATCATTCATAATCCTGCAGTCCGTGACTACCCGTATCCTCGGCCCCATGCCCCATAAGACACAGGGCCATGTAAGGGACGTAGAGCTCGGAGGACGAGACGTCGTGTACTGGCAACGACGAAAGGCCATAAGCGACGGCCTCCACCTGAAAAAAGGGAAAGGTTGACACCAAGGCCCATCCCGCACACAAAAGCCACCTGATGTCTCCATCATATGCCGAACCGTCAATACACACCGTGTCTCCCAGGACTCCCTGATGTGATTACACAGCCCATGTATAGACAGCCTCTTGGAGGATCTTTGGAGTCCACATGATGTCATGCCCGGCCGCGCACGCAGCCCTCGACTTACCACTGTGGTCCTGGTGTCTCGTATAATAAGACTCGACCCGTCGCGTCCCCACAGACGGTGAAACGTTGTCCCCACCTGCTGCAGGCACCACTGGCACAGATCGTCGGTAACGAACATGTTTCGGTAAACCGTTGTCTGAGTCCAGAGCCCACCTGAGGCCTGCGCAACCGAAAGACTAGCCCCCAATTGGTACCCAAGGCCTCTGAATCTAGCAAGTTCAGCACGCAGGGGCTCTATGAAGGGCTCCCACTGGACTCCAGAACGAGATTCGCCAGCTCGCAAACACAGCAGCCGCTTCGTAGCTTCATCAAATAAGACTTGGACAGTCCTGGACCCTATCTCCATGCCATCCGCCGCGACCCACAATTCCCAGGCACGTGTCTCCCAATAGAGTCTGCGGAGGGGCTG
>CAUYUJ010021411.1:85511-130511 GCA_963575745.1 Prorocentrum cordatum
ACTACGATTATTAATACTAATACTGTTATTATGATTAATATGATTAGTAATATTACTATTGTTGTTACCAGTGTTATTAATAGTAATATTATTAGTAGTATTACTATTGTGATTATTAATATTATTGGTATTCTCATTAGTATTACTAGTATTATCATTATTCGTGTTATTAGTATTGCTAGTATGCGTATGATTATGATGAGTAATAGTATCGTTATTGTCATTATTAGTATTACTATTAGTATTATTAGTATCATTAGTAGTATTAATGGTATTAGTATTAGCATTATTAGTAGTATCAACATGATCGTTATTAATAGTATTATTAGTATTAGTATTATTAGTAGTAGTATTAGCATTATTGGTAGTATTACTATTATTATTGTTATTATTATTATCATGAATAGTATCAGTATTATTATTATTGTGATTATTATTAGTAGTATTACTATTAGTACTAGTGTTAGTATTAACATTACGATCATTAGTATGATTATTATGGTAGTATTGTTATTACTAGTATTATGAGTCGTAGTAGTAGTATTAGTAGTAGTAGTAGTAATAGTATTGTTATTAGCATTATGTTTCGTATTATGCTTATGTTTCTTATTATTATTATGCTCCGTATTCGTCTTCGGCTTCGTCTTCGTCGCCGTCTTCGTCTTATTATTGTTCGTCTTCTTCTGCTTCGTCTTCGTCTTCGTGTTCGTCTTCGTGTTCGTCTTCGTCTTCTTCCCCTCCTCCTCCTCCTCCGCCTCCTCCTCCTCCTCCTGCTCCTGCTCCTCCTCCTCCTCCTCCTCTTCCTCTCCTCCTCCTCCTCCTCCTCCTCCTCCTCCTCCTCCTCCTCCTGCCTCCTCCTCCCTCCTCCTCCTCCTCCTCCTCCTCCCTCCTCCTCCTCCTCCTCCCCTCCTCCTCCTCCTCCTCCGCCTGCCCGTCCTCCTCCTCCTCCTCCTCATCCTCCTCCTCCTCCTCCTCTGTCCTCCTCCCCTCCTCCTCTCCTCCTCCTCCTCCTCCTCTCCCTCCCCTCCTCCTCTTCCTCCTCCTCCTCCTCCTCCATCCTCCTCCTCTCCTCCTCCTCTCCGCCCCTCCTCCTCCTCCTCCTCCTGCTCCTCCTCCTCCTCCTCATCCTCCTCCTCCTCCTCTCCTCCTCCTCCTCCCTCCCTCCTCTCTCCTCCTCCTCCTCCTCCTCCTCCTCCTCCTCCTCCTCCTCCTCCTCCTCCTCCTCCTCCTCCCTCCTCCTCCCCTCCTCCCTCCTCCCTCCTCCTCCTCCTCCTCCTCCTCCTCCTCCTCCTCCTCCTCCTCCTCCTCCTCCTCCTCCTCCTCCCCCATCCCCCAGAGCCTGAGTTGGAGCTCCCTATGGGGTCACAAAACGTGGGAGAGGTGTCCCGAGGTGGACACGCCGACAGCTGAGGCAGCGATGGGAGCAAGGAGGAGGGACGTGGGGCGCTGTCTCCTCAATACGAGGACCCAACACCGCAGGATGGTTGGGAAGCATCGAAGTACTTTGGGCAGGTTCGGTCTCTGGGGGCCCGCTTCCGGGGAACCCCAAAGCCGTCAAGAGACGATTGACCGACCGGTCCTGGGGAACAGGGTGTCGAGAGCTCCACGAGCCGTGCACTGGAAAGGCCAAGACCTCCCGGAGGCCCGCGCACTGGAGATACAGCCATCGTGCTGCCACGAGGAACGCCAGACAAGAAACGAAAGCACTTTATGGCCACGGCGAGCCTCGGCCACGCATAGGTTTCCGGATCTAGACCTAAGGAACTGCCCCAAAACCACAGCCCCTCCCCAGCCCAAAGTGGCCCGTGCTTCAGCGTCTTGACTGTAAGCAGGACTGCGGAGGTCTGGACCAGCCAGGGCATGTGGCTCTGTGCGGACGCTGGTCTCGGGCGCCCCCACGGAGAATCCCCAGGGTCGCAGATCCAAGGTTTCTGGACGCTCTTGGCCCGCTTCGGGGTCGATCCCCCCGAAATCCTGGTTCAAACGCACCCCCAGAGAGGCCCCAAGACCGTCTTCGACCCACTCCACGCCTCCTGGCCCACCTAGTCGAAACGAAGGCAGGACACTATCGAACCAGGAGACTGCGAGCATGTCGTGGATCTCTGGGGGCTGGCGAGTCTGAGGATGTGTTGGGCACCGCGTGCGGCTCCAGAGCGCCCGGGGTAACCTCTGGACCAAGTTCTCCGCCCTCATCGTCCCGCGCGGCTCCACCCTTGAGCGCGCAACTGCCGGGGCACTCCCTCCTCCCTCCTCCCCCTCCTCCTCCTCCTCCTCCTCCTCCTCCTCCTCCTCCTCCTCCTCGTCCTCGTCCTCCTCCTCCTCCTCCTCCTCGTCCTCGTCCTCCTCCTCGATCGAAAGGCCGTCCAGGCGGCCAACTGCGCGGGAGGCGCCGCGCCCCGCGAGGTCACGAGCACCTCAGACACATGAATACGCGTCGGCTCTCTCGGCCATGCGCGGGCGCCCCGCGATCACTGTATATTGTGTTCGTTGGCAGGGGTGATGGAGGTACCCTCAGATTGTCCAGTGCGCGCGGGCACACCATCCCTGTCAAAAAATACGCTACCGAGGAACCCCACATACATGATTTAAATCTTATGTGTTTGCTTAAGTTTATAATCTATGCGCAATTCTGCGTTCTGAGCCCTCGTCGCGAATGTTCCCCTATGTGTCATCCAACGCCCTATTGCTTGAACCTCCTCCCTCTTCCTAGCCTTCTATCCTCCATCGAGGACAGATTCGAGCCAGCCAGCGGCCACGGTGAGGGACCACCCCCTGCGCACCCTCTATGGTGTCGAGAAAGTGCCCTGGACGACCGTCGTGCATAGCGGCCGCGGTGAGGGACCACCCTCTGCGCACCCTCTATGGTGTCGATACAATGCCACGCCTGCTATGCCCTGGACGACCGTCGTGCATAGCGGCCGCGCTGAGGGACCACCCTCTGCGCACCCCCTGTGGTGTTGAGAAAGTGCCACTCCTGCCACGATCTGCGAGCGTGTCACGGATAGAGGCCGCGCTGAGGGACCACCCTCTGCGCACCCCCTGTGGTGTCGAGAAAGTGCCACTCCTGCCACGATCTGCGAGCGTGTCACGGATAGAGGCCGCGCTGAGGGACCACCCTCTGCGCACCCCCTGTGGTGTCGAGAAAGTGCCACTCCTGCCACGATCTGCGAGCGTGTCACGGATAGAGGCCGCGCTGAGGGACCACCCTCTGCGCACCCCCTGTGGTGTCGAGAAAGTGCCACTCCTGCCACGATCTGCGAGCGTGTCACGGATAGAGGCCGCGCTGAGGGACCACCCTCTGCGCACCCCCTGTGGTGTCGAGAAAGTGCCACTCCTGCCACGATCTGCGAGCGTGTCACGGATAGAGGCCGCGCTGAGGGACCACCCTCTGCGCACCCCCTGTGGTGTCGAGAAAGTGCCACTCCTGCCACGATCTGCGAGCGTGTCACGGATAGAGGCCGCGCTGAGGGACCACCCTCTGCGCACCCCCGTCGAGAAAGTGCCACTCCTGCCACGATCTGCGAGCGTGTCACGGATAGAGGCCGCGCTGAGGGACCACCCTCTGCGCACCCCCTGTGGTGTCGAGAAAGTGCCACGCCTGCCACGATCTGCGAGCGTGTCACAGATAGAAGCCGCGCTGAGGAACCACCCTCTGCGCACCCCCTCTGGTGACGAGGAAGTGCCACCCCTGCCACGATCTGCGAGCGTGTCACGGATAGAGGCCGCGCTGAGGGACCACCCCCTGCGCACCCTCTCTGGTGTCGAGAAAGTGCCACCCCTGCCACGCTCTCCGACCCTGGCGCGCAGAAAGACCGCGCTGAGGGACCACCCCCTGCGCACCCTCTCCGGTGTCGAGAAAGTGCCACTCCTGCCACGCTCTCCGACCCTGGCGCGCATAGAGACCGCGCTGATGGACCACCCCCTGCGCACCCTCTCTGGTGTCGAGAAAGTGTCACGCATGCCGTGCCCTGCGCCATGGCCTGCTGAGCTGTGCTGTGCTGAGCTGAGCTGTGATGAGCTGTGCTGAGCTGTGCTGTGCTGTGTGTGTGGGGGGGGGGAGGTGTGTGTGAGGAGACGCGGGTGCGACGCGGCAGAGCAGAAAACCAGAACCCCACGAAACATGTGGGGAACAAGTGCAAGGTGATTACGGGCGCACATGCTATACAACATGATGGCCACCTCGCCGCCATGTTGCATCGGTTTTTGACAGTGATGATGGGGGGGCTGACATGTTTTCCGAAGTGGGCGGTCACGTGCAATGGCGCACCTGGCGCGGGTGGAGCACATGGCACACTTGGCGCATGTGGAGCACGTGTCGCATCTGGCGCACCAGGCGTGCCTGGCGCGCTTGACCCCCTGGGGTTCCTGGCGCACTTGGCGCGCGTGGCGCGCATGGCACGTGTGGAGCACCTCGTTGGCTTCGCGTTCCTGTCGTCTGTATTGGTTCCCAGTAGCGCCGCGACGGGTTAGAGCGCCCAAGATGGTTTTGGATGCCCACAAGATGGCCCCATCTAGTTTCAGATAGTTCGATATGGCTTCAAACATGCTCCAAGAGGCCCCAAGACCGCCCCGAGGCGTTTCCAGTTGGCCACAGAGCCTCTACTAAAGTAACCCCCCGAGAGGTCCAAATCTGACAAAACACTCTGTTACGCGTCCGATGGGCATCGGATGCCTCAAAGTGACTCCTAGATCACCGAAGAAAATCCAAAAGAGGGGCTCAGGAGGGCTTCACTACGGCCCCAAGGGTCCACGAGAGCGCTTCATTAGTGCTCAAGAGGGCTCCAAGAGACGATTTCTTCACCCCCTCGGGGAGGGGGCGTAATTTGGACCCCCCTTCTTTGATCGATGTCCTCCAAGATGGCCCCAAAGGCCCCCACGAGAGTCCTAAAAGAGCTCCAAGAGCGCCAAGCCGACTCCAAAAAGAGCTCCAAGAGAGCTCCAAGATGGCTCCGAGAAGCCTCAAAGAGGCTCCCGAAGGCCTCTGAGGATCACCAGTGTTGGCCTATACACGTCCCTTCTCCTGGTAAATGCCCAAGGCATCACTTCTGGATAGGCCTGTGGAGATACTTTGGGTACGCGGGCTCGCGAAGCAAGTCGAAAGCCGGGCAAAGCTAGGGCGGGCCGCGCCGAAGCAAAGGAAAAAAAAAAGTGAGGAGAGCGGCGCCCGGCTCAGAAGCTGGGCTCAGCGCAGCCAAAATGGCGAGGCATCGCAAATCAGCACCGAGGTCACGTCGCCTGTGGAGATTTAACGGGCGAATAACGGTATAAAATAAACTGTTTCGCTGTCGGGGGCGCGTGTCCCTGGGCGGCTGGAAAGTTTATACCCTTACAGTGGCACCGTAGGGGTATAAACTTTCCAGCCGCCCTGGGACAGGCGCCCCCGACAGCGAAAAAGTTTATTTTATACCGTCATTCGCCCGTTAAGAGATGCGCGAAGCGCAAGAATCCGAAAACAGCACAATAAACATGGTATGAATGCAAACGTATAGGGCCCCGCGATTGGAAAAGAAAGACAAAAGCGCGCACAGCGCGAACGTGGTGCCCACACAGTGACAACAGCAACACTCACACAAACAAACAAAGGAAAATACGCTCGCAACGCGTACACAACATGCACGCAGCGTGCACTCGGTGCAGCCAGCAAACCAAAGCGACTCAACGACCATTGTCGCCTCTGACGTTGCCCTTCCCAGAGAGCCGCAAGAGGCTGCAGCACCAGGTGGGCGCTACTGCGCTCAGACGACCACCTCTGTTGGAGGCGTCGACGGCTTGAGCAGCCCTGAGCTCCCACTGCGAGAGGAGCCCGAACTCCCAGTGCGCCCACGTCTGCTTAGCGGGCACCGGCGCACCCCACGCCGTCACGCAGTGCCGGGGCGCGAGCCTGCGACGGTGCACACGCGCAGACCGCGGAGGTCCCGGCCGCGAAGGCTCTCGCACCGTCGCCCCAGAGCCGCCCCCGAGCCTCCCTGGCACCTCCCGAAGAGACCGAGGCCGAAGCTCTGGCCCGCCCCCTGAGCGCGGCCCAGCCGCCGCTCGCGGGCGCGCGGCGCCCCCGAACCTTCGATGGCAACTCATGGGAGCCTCCCATGCCATCTTGCCGGCTCTTGCGAATCGACGCTAGTCGACGCTAAACCGACGCCAAATCGACGCCAAATCGACGCTGATCGGCTCTCACCGACGCTAAATCGGTGCTGCCCCATCGACTCCCAGACGCTAATCGACGCCAATCGACGCTGAAGACGGGATCAAGAAGGCATAGCAGGCTCCCATGATCTGCTGCCGACCGAACCCCTGGCCCCGGCCCACCCCCAGAGCGCGGCCCAGCCGCCGCTCGCGGGCGCGCGTCGCAGGAGGAGGAGGAGGAGGAGGAGGAGGAGGAGGAGGCGGAGCCCCCCGTGCTGCGCCCCACGGCGCCCCGGTCCGCCCGAGGCCGCACCCCTGGCCGTGCTCCTCGAAGGGCCCCGGCCGCCGGCGCCCGCGGCCACTGGAGAGAGCGCGCAGAGCCGACGAGCGCCGCGGGCCGCGGCCCTCCGCGGGCTGCCGCGGCCGGGCCGAGGGGCGGAGCCACGGAGGCCCCCGCGGGGGGCGCGCGGCGGCCAGGCCCCGCGGTGGGGGGGGGCCCCGCCGCCCGCGGCTGGTCGGTTGCCCCGCAAGCTGCCCGGAGGAGGCAGGGGCATAGGGCGACGACATCTATACATATCCACTGCTCCCTGGCGAGGCCCATCCTGAACCCAGCAGCTGTGTATACGCTGCGCCCTCCTGGCGTGGCCAGGAGGGCGTATGCACAACTCCTGGGTTCAGGATGGGCCTGGCCAGGGAGCAGTGGATATGTATAGATTTCGTCGCCCGAGGGCAGGGGCAGGTGCCGTCGGAAGCCCACGCTGGGCGGCACCTGGCGGCGCTGAGAAGTGCGCCGTGGTGCGCCAGGGCATCACGGGCCGCCTGGGAGAGGAGGCGGGCAGCAGCGGAAGGCATCGAGGGCGGTCAGGACAGGCTAGAGGTCGGCCAGCTTCCGAGGGAAGGAGGGAGGGCAGAAGGAAGCCCCTCCGACCTTTGATGAAGTAAGACGGAGCCAGGTGGTCAGATTCGGATCCATGAGCCAAGAAAACGCATGCTTGAACAAAACTGCCTGCACTTCACGTTACATTCCAACACCCTGCAAAACCCTCAGAATGTGAAAGTTCAGTTGCGCTTCCTCTGGGTCGCACACAAGTCGCCGCCAGGACCCCAGATCCTGGACGACGCGACACGCCTGATCAGGGATACAACTACAGACGCACAGAACTGAAGACAGACGGAGACAGCCACGGAGGTGGAGACAAACACCCAGGGCAGAACATTCACCAGCAGTGGGGAGTGAGAGCTGCATGGAAATGGACTCGGAGAACGGCTTCACGTACTGCGCGTCCCTGCACGATCGCCGCAGAGAGGCGTGCCAGCGGCTGCCGAGCGGCCATCGCTCGTGCCCTCCACGGGTGGAGCCCGACCCCCCCCCCCACACGCCTCGAAGGCGCTCGCGCCCAGCCACATCTCCGGACCGGTGGTGCCCACGGTGCCGTTCTGGAACATGAGGCCCATGATCGCCACCATCGCCAATCGGCCGTTCGCGATCTCGGCGTTGAGCTTCTGCTTGCGGACCTCCGTGGCGAGGGGGAAGGTCGATCGGAAAGAGCACTGTGAGCTACTCCGTGAGCGAGAGGTGAGGGACGCAGGGAAAAAGAGACTGCGAGAGACCAGCTGATACGAGGGCAGTTGCCAGAGGAGGACCGAGAAGGCCGAGAGAAAATAATGGATGGAGAGGAAGAGATAGAGAGATAGAACAAACAAAAACATAAGGCAACAAACAAATGAGTCGGGTCGACCCTTCACCGCCCTGATAGCTCGCTCACGACGCATGAGAAGGCGGTGGATGTCTCAGGCCGCAAACGCGGCGCACCGCGTGGGAGAGAGTTGTGCGGGCAGCTTCCGCGCGAATGGCCACGCAGACGACCCCGTGCTTATGCTTCGCCGAAATGGTAAGCTATCCATAGATCCTGATGCACCGCCACCAGAACTGCTCATACACCACACGCTGCGTCGCCAGTCCAGCTTGGCAGCCGGTGTGTGTGCCGCATTCGCTAGCACACTAGTGCGGCATAGGTCACACACGTGACCGTCGTCCTGAGACAGCACGTGATGAATTGTCTTGCAATCGTTGCAGTACACTTTGAAATCAAATCCGTCCTCCGCCAACAACCTCCCACATTAGTTGGACTATATATTCTGAGTTTGCAAGACTGCTGCATTCTCATTTCAACGGATGCAAACCTTTGCTGCCAAACCCGCATCAGCACATTACCTCAATCAGCAAAGACAGTCGCTCGGAGCTGCCTCGGGGTCCTTGATGGACGGAGCGTTGGGGATGCCGAACGGGCCGAACTCGTAGCCCGAGTTGTTGACGCCGCCCGCGATACTCTTGTTCCTGATCTCCGTCAGGGCGATGACCAGGCGGGAGCTGAGCTTGCCTGGCAGCTTGGTGGGGTCCTGGTATGCCGCGAACAGCTCCATGGACAGGCCGAAAAGCACGATCTGGAACCAACCCACGGCGGGCACCCGCGTGATGGCGTCCAGGCCGTGGGGGACGTCGGCGAACTGTGGGGTAGGAGGAGGCAGGCAGAGGAGGAGGAGGAGGAGGAGGAGGAGGAGGAGGAGGAGGAGGAGGGAGGAGGAGGAGGTAGGACGAGGAGGAGGAGAAGGTAGGAGGAGGAGGAGGAGGAGAAGAAGAAGGAGGACGACGACGACGACGACGACGACGACCACCACCACGACGAGGGGGGCAGGAGGGTGAGGAGGGAAGGGCCTTGATGCCGTCGGAGGGGCTGAGGTAGCCGGGCCACTTGAAGTACTCAGGCACTATGTAGCCGATGCACGCGATCATGCTCACGCGGCCATGCTTGATCTCCACGCAGCGGCGCCGGTAGAACTCCTGGGCGTCTCCGTCGGAGCAGTAGCCCGCAGGGTCCCAGAATCCCGTGGGCGGCTGCACGCCCAGCTCGTTCTCGAAGGCACTCGCGCCCAGCCACATCTCCGGACCGGTGGTGCCCACGGTGCCGTTCTGGAACATGAGGCCCATGATCGCCACCATCGCCAATCGGCCGTTCGCGATCTCGGCGTTGAGCTTCTGCTTGCGGACCTGCACGCCCAGAGGCAGACCGCGCGAGGGGGCTAAAGGACGGTCGCGCAGAAGCAGTCGCGAGAGGGGGCGGGAGGGGGTCTTATTCAGACTGTTCGCGCAGAAGCAGATTCGAGAGGGGGGGCGGGATGGGACCCAGGGAAATCCGCCGACCCTGTCGGCGTGTGGAAGACGCATCCCGGTGTCGTCGTCTTGCGTGGATCACCGTCGTCGTCGTCGTCGTCGTCGTCGTCGTCTCCGTCGTGTCCTCGTCGTCTCCGTCTCCGTTGTCCCTCGTCGTCTTCGTCGTTCCCCGTCTCCTTGAGCGCGCGAGCCAAAGCGACATTGAGCAACGTCGTAGTTGAGTCGTGGCGAAGCCCCTCCCTACCCTCCCCGCCGGGGGGAGGGGGGGGGGGTCGCGGGGGGGGGTCGCCAGGGGGGGTCCCGCGGGGGGGTCGCCACCCAGATACGCATCCTCCCCGGGGGGTCCCGGAGCTCAGAAAAGCTTCAAGACGAGCCAAGAGCGACAGAAGACACCCCCGAAAGTGTACAAGAGGGCCTCGACTCGACGAACGATGGCCCCAAGACGCCCAAGACGACCCGAAGACGGCCCAAGAGGCCCTCAAGACGCTCCAAGAGAGCCCCAAGAGCACACCCAAGAGGGCCCCAGGCGCCAAAATCGTCAATTTTACATAGGTTTTTGAATGATTTTGGCCTTCTCGCCTTTTCGGCTTTCCGACACTCCAAGACGGCCCAAGAGGCCCCCAAGAGGCCCCCAAGAGCGCCCCAAGAGGCCTACAAGAGGGCCCCAAGACGGCCCAAGAAGGCCCCAGGACAGCCTAAGAGGCGCCCAAGACGGCCCAATAGGGCCCCAAGACGGGCCCAAGAAACGGCCAAGAGGGGGACGAGGAACCGAGAATTCGAGACTTCCGCCCTAAGAGGCCCCCGGGAAGCCCCAAGAGGCCCCCAAAAGGCCCCAAGAGGCCCCCGAGCGGCGCCAAGACGCCCCCAAGATGCGCCGAAGACGGCCTCCGGAAGCCCCAAGAGGCCCAAAAGAGGCCCCAAGAGGCCCCACAACGGCCCCCAAGAGGCTTCAAGTTGCCTTCCAGACGCCCCCGAGAGGTCAACCACGAGATCCCAACCAACATCCATAAGGCCTCCTCCTCCTCCCCCTTCACCCTTCCTCCTCCTACTCCCTTCCGCCTCCTCCTCCTCCTCCTCCTCCTCCTCCTCCTCCTGCCCCCCCCCTCGTGTTGTCTTTCGTCATCTTCAGGGTCGGCGGCAACGGCCGTAAGGCCTTCGCAATAGATAGACAGAGATGAAGAAGACCCAGAAGGAGGAGTTCGACAAGCGGACACGGGGAGCCCTGACAACATGACAACTCGCGTAACACTTCGATGACACAACACAGACGCAACTCACAAAACGCAAGGTTCCGGTGTGACTTGCCTCATGGAGGCTACCACACCCCCAACCCGCAACTACAATACCCGACATCATCGCAAGCGGTCTGGAAGGCCTGTCGGGATGCCAGTAGAACTGCTGACGCACCATGCGCTGCGTCGCCAGTCTAGCAACGGCAAGTGATTTCCCCGTGCCAACCGTCTTCGCTAGCACAACTCACGAGACATGCAGGCATAAACACAAACTGCCAGCATCTTGGGACATTACAGGACATTGTAGCCATTGCATGGAAGTTCACAGCAAGCTACATATTTGATCTTCCACCTAGTCGCATATCTTCGAATGGTAAAATCCTCTGCTGTCGAGCCTGAATCAGCGCAGGCGCAGACTATCGCTCGGAGCTGCCTCGGGGTCCTTGATGGACGGAGCGTTGGGGATGCCGAACGGGCCGAACTCGTAGCCCGAGTTGTTGACGCCGCCCGCGATACTCTTGTTCCTGATCTCCGTCAGGGCGATGACCAGGCGGGAGCTGAGCTTGCCCGGCAGCTTGGTGGGGTCCTGGTAGGCCGCGAACAGCTCCATGGACAGGCCAAAGAGCACGATCTGGAACCAACCCACGGCGGGCACGCGCGTGATGGCGTCCAGGCCGTGGGGGACGTCGGCGAACTGTGGGGCAGAAGGAGGTAGGAGGAGGAGGAGGAGGAGCAGGAGGAGGAGGAGGAAGGAGGAGGGAGGTGGAGGAAGAGGAGTAGGCTAAGGTAGGAGGCGGAGGAAGAGGAGGAGGACGACGACGACGAGGATGAGAGGGAGGGTGGCGTGGCGGGGGGGGGCTGGAGGACGAGAAAGGAGGGGCCTTGATGCCGTCGGAGGGGCTGAGGTAGCCGGGCCACTTGAAGTACTCGGGCACTATGTAGCCGATGCACGCGATCATGCTCACGCGGCCATGCTTGATCTCCACGCAGCGGCGCCGGTAGAACTCCTGGGCGTCTCCGTCGGAGCAGTAGCCCGCAGGGTCCCAGAATCCCGTGGGCGGCTGCACGCCCAGCTCGTTCTCGAAGGCACTCGCGCCCAGCCACATCTCCGGACCAGTGGTGCCCACGGTGCCGTTCTGGAACATGAGGCCCATGATCGCCACCATCGCCAATCGGCCGTTCGCGATCTCGGCGTTGAGCTTCTGCTTGCGGACCTGCACGCCCAGAGGCAGACCGCGCGCGAGGGGGCTGAAGGACGCTCGCGCAGAAGCAGACGCGAGAGGGAGCGGGAGGGAGCCATATTCAGACGGTTCGCGCAGAAGCAGATGCGAGGAGGGGTGCGGGAGGGAACCAAAATCAATACAGAGACGGGGAGAGGAAGAAGAGCCAGAAGGAGTCCGACAAGCGGACGCGGGGAGCCCTGGCAACATGACAGCTCGCGTGCCACTTCGATGGCCCGACACGGAGGGGAAGCACAGAACGCAAGGTTCCGGTGCGACTTGCCTCGTGGAGGCTACCACACCCCCATATATCACCGCGAGCGGTCTGGAAGGGCTGTCGGGATGCCACTAAAACTGCCAACACACAACGCGCTGCGTCGCCACTCTAGCAACGGCAAATGATCCCCACGTGCCAACCGTCTTCGCTAGCTCCCGAGACATGCAGGCATAAACACAAACTGCCAGCAGATTGGGACATTACAAACAAGATCAGCATGTTGTAACAATGACATGGAAGGTCATCGCAATTTACGTATCTGATCTTCCGCCTAGTCGCATATCTTCTAATGGTGCAAAACAGTGCTGTCGAACTTGAATCAGCGCAAGCGCAGACAGTCGCTCGGAGCTGCCTCGGGGTCCTTGATGGACGGAGCGTTGGGGATGCCGAACGGGCCGAACTCGTAGCCTGAGTTGTTGACGCCGCCCGCGATACTCTTGTTCCTGATCTCCGTCAGGGCGATGACCAGGCGGGAGCTGAGCTTGCCTGGCAGCTTAGTGGGGTCCTGGTAGGCCGCGAACAGCTCCATGGACAGGCCGAAGAGCACGATCTGGAACCAACCCACGGCGGGCACGCGCGTGATGGCGTCCAGGCCGTGGGGGACGTCGGCGAACTGTGGGGCAGAAGGAGGTAGGAGATAGGAGGAGGAGGACGACGACGACGACGACGAGGTAGGAGCAGGAGGAGGAGGAGGACGACGACGACGAGGATGAGGAGGGTGGCGTGGCCGGGGGGGCTGGAGGACGAGGAGGGAGGGGCCTTGATGCCGTCGGAAGGGCTGAGGTAGCCGGGCCACTTGAAGTACTCAGGCACTATGTAGCCGATGCACGCGATCATGCTCACGCGGCCATGCTTGATCTCCACGCAGCGGCGCCGGTAGAACTCCTGGGCGTCTCCGTCGGAGCAGTAGCCCGCAGGGTCCCAGAATCCCGTGGGCGGCTGCACGCCCAGCTCGTTCTCGAAGGCACTCGCGCCCAGCCACATCTCCGGACCAGTGGTGCCCACGGTGCCGTTCTGGAACATGAGGCCCATGATCGCCACCATCGCCAATCGGCCGTTCGCGATCTCGGCGTTGAGCTTCTGCTTGCGGACCTGCAAGCCCAGAGGCAGACCGCGCGAGGGGGCTGAAGGACGCTCGCGCAGAAGCAGTCGCGAGAGGGGGTGGGAGGGGGCCTTATTCAGACGGTTCGCGCAGAAGCAGATTCGAGAGGGGGGGCGGGATGGGACCCGGAGAAATAGATAGACAGAGATGAAGAAGACCCAGAAGAAGGAGTCCGACAAGCGGACGCGGGGAGCCCTGACAACATGACAACTCGCGTACCACTTCGATGACACGACACAGACGCAACGCACAAAACGCAAGGTTCTGGTGTGACTTGCCTCATGGAGGCTACCACACCCCCAACCCGCAACTACAATACCCGACATCATCGCAAGCGGTCTGGAAGGCCTGCCGGGATGCCACTAGAACTGCTGACGCACCACGCGCTGCGTCGCCAGTCTAGCAACGGCAAGTGATTTCCCCGTGCCAACCGTCTTCGCTAGCACAACTCACGAGACATGCAGGCATAAACACAAACTGCCAGCATCTTGGGACATTACAGGACATTGTAGCCATTGCATGGAAGTTCACAGCAAGCTACATCGCATATCTTCGAATGGTACAATCCTCTGCTGTCGAGCCTGAATCAGCGCAGGCGCAGACAGTCGCTCGGAGCTGCCTCGGGGTCCTTGATGGACGGAGCGTTGGGGATGCCGAACGGGCCGAATTCGTAGCCCGAGTTGTTGACGCCGCCCGCAATACTCTTGTTCCTGATCTCCGTCAGGGCGATGACCAGGCGGGAGCTGAGCTTGCCCGGCAGCTTGGTGGGGTCCTGGTAGGCCGCGAACAGCTCCATGGACAGGCCGAAGAGCACGATCTGGAACCAACCCACGGCGGGCACGCGCGTGATGGCGTCCAGGCCGTGGGGGACGTCGGCGAACTGTGGGGCAGAAGGAGGTAGGAGGAGGAGGAGGAGGAGGAGGAGGAGGAGGAGGAGGAGCAGGAGAAGGAGGAGGAGGAGGAGGAAGGAGGAGGGAGGAGGAGGAAGAGGAGGAGGCTAAGGTAGGAAAGGGAGGAAGAGGAGGAGGAGGACGACGACGACGAGTATGAGAGGGAGGGTGGCGTGGCGGGGGGGGCTGGAGGACGAGGAGGGAGGGGCCTTGATGCCGTCGGAAGGGCTGAGGTAGCCGGGCCACTTGAAGTACTCGGGCACTATGTAGCCGATGCACGCGATCATGCTCACGCGGCCATGCTTGATCTCCACGCAGCGGCGCCGGTAGAACTCCTGGGCGTCTCCGTCGGAGCAGTAGCCCGCAGGGTCCCAGAATCCAGTGGGCGGCTGCACGCCCAGCTCGTTCTCGAAGGCACTCGCGCCCAGCCACATCTCCGGACCAGTGGTGCCAACGGTGCCGTTCTGGAACATGAGGCCCATGATCGCCACCATCGCCAATCGGCCGTTCGCGATCTCGGCGTTGAGCTTCTGCTTGCGGACCTGCACGCCCCGAGGCAGACCGCGCGAGGGGGCTGAAGGACGCTCGCGCAGAAGCAGTCGCGAGAGGGAGCGGGATGGAGCCATATTCAGACGGTACGCGCAGAAGCAGATGCGAGGAGGGGTGCGGGAGGGAACCAAAATCAATACAGAGACGGGGAGAGGAAGAAGAGCCAGAAGGAGTCCGACAAGCGGACGCGGGGAGCCCTGGCAACATGACAACTCGCGTGCCACTTCGATGGCCCGACACGAAGGGAAAGAACAAAACGCAAGGTTCCGGTGTGACTTGCCTCGTGGAGGCTACCACAACCCCATATATCACCGCAAGCGGTCTGGAAGGGCTGTCGGGATGCCACTAAAACTGCCAACACACAACGCGCTGCGTCGCCAGTCTAGCAACGGCAAATGATCCCCCCGTGCCAACCGTCTTCGCTAGCTCCCGAGACATGCAGGCATAAACACAAACTGCCAGCATATTGGGACATTACAAACAAGATCAGCATGTTGTAACAATGGCATGGAAGATCACCGCACTTTACATATCTGATCTTCCGCCTAGTCGCATATCTTCGAATGGTGCAAAACGGTACTGTCGAACTTGAATCAGCGCAAGCGCAGACAGTCGCTCGGAGCTGCCTCGGGGTCCTTGATGGACGGAGCGTTGGGGATGCCGAACGGGCCGAACTCGTAGCCTGAGTTGTTGACGCCGCCCGCGATACTCTTGTTCCTGATCTCCGTCAGGGCGATGACCAGGCGGGAGCTGAGCTTGCCTGGCAGCTTAGTGGGGTCCTGGTAGGCCGCGAACAGCTCCATGGACAGGCCGAAGAGCACGATCTGGAACCAACCCACGGCGGGCACGCGCGTGATGGCGTCCAGGCCGTGGGGGACGTCGGCGAACTGTGGGGCAGAAGGAGGTAGGAGATAGGAGGAGGAGGACGACGACGACGACGAGGAGGTAGGAGCAGGAGGAGGAGGACGACGACGACGAGGATGAGGAGGGTGGCGTGGTCGGGGGGACTGGAGGACGACCAGGGAGGGGCCTTGATGCCGTCGGAGGGGCTGAGGTAGCCGGGCCACTTGAAGTACTCAGGCACTATGTAGCCGATGCACGCGATCATGCTCACGCGGCCATGCTTGATCTCCACGCAGCGGCGCCGGTAGAACTCCTGGGCGTCTCCGTCGGAGCAGTAGCCCGCAGGGTCCCAGAATCCAGTGGGCGGCTGCACGCCCAACTCGTTCTCGAAGGCACTCGCGCCCAGCCACATCTCCGGACCAGTGGTGCCCACGGTGCCGTTCTGGAACATGAGGCCCATGATCGCCACCATCGCCAATCGGCCGTTCGCGATCTCGGCGTTGAGCTTCTGCTTGCGGACCTGCACGCCCAGAGGCAGACCGCGCGAGGGGGCTGAAGGACACTCGCGCAGAAGCAGACGCGAGAGGGAGCGGGAGGGAGCCGAGAAAGATATCCGCCACCGTGCCCCCTTGCACGTTGAGGCGTGGTAAAATGCCAGCGTTGCCTGGCAAGGTGTCTCTACTCTTAGAAGGGACACACACACAGACAGACAGAGAGACAGAGAGACAGACAGACAGACAGACAGACAGACAGACAGACAGACAGACAGACAGACAGACAGACAGACAGACAGACAGACACACACACACACGTCTACTCGCAGACTTCTGCATGCATGGGCCCCCCCTCCCGAGACCACGGTCCCTCGAAAAAATTGCTCCGCGCCCCCGAGGCCACGACACCTCGTTGGAAGCAATAGATCCGAGTCACGACCTCCCAAGACGGCCCATGCAGGCAACCAAGGACACCAAGATGGCCCAAGATGCCTCGAAGACAGCCCATGATGGCCCCAAGGCGGCCGAATATGACCTGAGACGGCCCAAAACGCCTCCAAGAGGGTCCGAAAGGGCCACAAGGGGAACTCCAACAGGGTCCAAAGAAGCCAGAACCAGTAATTTCCTTATGGCTTTTGAATGATTTTCGCATTCTCGCCGAGCCGGGCGTCCGTCAGCTCAAGACGCCCTACGAAGCCTTCGCGATGGCCCCAAGATGCATCCAAGACGGCCCCAAGACGGCCCACAGACGGCCCAAGAGGGCATTATGTGTGACCCAAGACGGCGCTATGATAGTGCAGCATGTTGTATGAACGTATGTTGAACGAACATGTGTTCGTTCATGCCGTGTATCGCATGACTTACAACCATGCGATGTGCGCATGCATGCTACCCTGGCGTGGGTCATGTAAATATGTGTGCTCATAGACTGTCACATTTTGGTATGCCAGATGTTAAGCACACGCAAATTGCATGAACACGTGCGCATGACCATATACACGAACATATGTTGTCTCGCCCTACCAGAGGGGTAAAGATCAGTCCAGGAAAGAGGGGGGGGGGGTCTACTTGTTTTACGGCAAAAGAGCACATCCACACGGCGCAACCAATTATGACGAACTTGGAGCGGTGAACTCAAATGCCCGACGTCAACTCGAATCCTCGAGCAAACCTCCCACCTACCCACCCGCAACTTGTTGGTACAACACAACTGGCGTAAGGACACGAGGACTCGTGTCGTTCGTGCCTAGGGTGCTGATGCTGCTGGTGGCGCTGACGAAACAGGCGACAGCAACAACGATGACAATGATAATATTGTTGACGACGGCGGCGGTGACGACGGCGACGATGGCAATGGCGATAAAGATGACAGCGATGCTGATGGCGGGGGCAATGAAGACACTTGCGATGATGATAACGATTGCGCTGATGAAGATGATAACGAAGTTCGCGGGGGGGAGAACGTCCGAACTTCTGACTGAACTTGTATCGAACAACCGTTGGGTCTCGGATGTTGCTGCACGCCTGTGTGCTGAAATGAACTGTTGGTCAATAAAAACACAAAACATAACATGTAAGTAAAGGATTCCGACGCCTGCACTAGGCGACACGCGCGCATGACCCACATGGAACTGTTTCACAGAATTGGCGGGCAGCGCGATGATGGTTGGATGCGTTCGACATGTGCGCGCGTGTGGCTGTTCGACAGCATGGCCAAAATGCAATAAATGGTTTCGTAAGGTTTGAAAAAGGGCGCGCTAATATGTGGCGACTGGCTGATCAAAAAAAAACATGTGTTTCACGTATTCGATAATATGCGGACAAGCTGTGATAAAAAAAATATTGTGTACTGATGTCAGCATGCGTACGACGGAGCGCGCGCAGATGGGCAACATGGTAGCATGTGGTAAAGACTCTGACAAAACGCATTTGTTAGATCAACGCGCGTGCACCACGTGGTACTGGGCGACAGGATGTCGGGGGCGAGGCGATGCCAGCATAGCTGGTGTCAGATCGGCTGACATTCAAGATGGAATGTAAAGTCGTGCGGAGAATGTAGAGGCACACATCTACAAGTATATGATGTACTCATATTGCTGTATCGACGCATCCCTGTAAAACAGTGAAACAAGTACACAACATTAAAAGATAGCCTGGGCACCGATGTGGTTGAATATTATTCTTTCTATTGTTGTGTACGCATACATGTATATAACTATATGATACCACAGAAAAACCCAACATAATCTTTTTAGGCCTATACGGCTAAGGGGATATTGGGCTATAGGGCGATGGGGCTATGGGGCTATAGGGCCATGGGGCTATAGGGCTATAGGGACATAGGGCTATAAGTTGACATGGGTCTGTAGGGCAGTGGGGCTACAGAATCATAGGATAGGACTATAGGGCTGTAGGGCTGTAGGGCTGTGGGGCTTCGGGGCTCTGGGGCTCTGGGGCTATAGGGCTATAGGGCCATAAGGCTACGAGTCTATAGGGCTGTAGGGCTGTAGGGTTACAGAACCATAGGGCTATAGGGCTATAGGGCTATAGGGCTATATGGCTATAGGGCTATAGCGCTATAGGGCTATAGGCATAGGGCTATAGGGCTATAGACATACACCGCCGTGACAAAAGATTATGCGGTTTTATGATATGTTGGAATATCCTATCCCTCTCAAGATTCCTAACATTGACATGCGTCCTCCGCGATCCCGCGGAGTAATTCGTCTACCTAATTAATAACATTGTTGTCTCAAAACAGGATCGGAAATTACTCCGCCCATTCCTACATGAAAGATGGGACGGGATGCATGTCCACGCGGAGTAATTTCTACTCCGCCCACTCCGTTTACTCCGCCAGGCTTGAGTCATGTTGACTGAAGACCGCATAATACTTTTGTCACGGCAATGTATATATAGAGAGAGCTATAGGGCTGTAGGGCTATAGGCCTATAAGGCTATAGAGCTATATGGCTATAAGGCACAGGGCTATGGGGCTATAGAGATATAGGGCTATAGGGCTATAGGGCCATTGCGCTATTGGCCTATAGGGCTATTGGGCTATAGGGCTATAGGGCTATAGGGCTATAGGGCTATAGGGCTATGAGACTATAGGGCTATCGAGCTATGGGGCGCTAGTGCGATAGGGCTATAGGGCTATAGGGCTATTGGGCTATAGGGCTATAAGGCTCTTGCACTATGAGGTGGTAGGGGTATAGAGCAAATTGGCTATAGGGCTATGGGGCTACAGGGCTATAAGGATAGGGGGCTATAGGGCTATAAGGCACTCGGGCACCTGGGCACCCGGGCCACCTGGGCACCCGGGCACCCAGGCACCCGGGCACCCGGGCACCCGGGCACCCGGGCACCCAGGTACCCAGGCGGGCCGCGGAAATCGGTGGCAAACCTCACCCAGTCATATGAGTCCGCTGGGAGCCCTACAGAGGCAAGCTCTGATTGGGGAACTTCTCCCAGTCGCACTCCGAGGCCAGTTTTTAGGGCGAGCCGGACGTTTGGCCTGAGACTCCCTCGCCACTCATGATGCTGAAGCTGAAAAATTAGCCACAGGTTCACGTATGGAGGGAGGGTGGTTTTCAAAATGTGGCTCTCGCCTTTGCGCCTCGCACATTCGTTCAAAATACGGCTATGGGGCTACAGGGCTATAGGACCATAGGGCTATAGGGCTATATGGCTGTAGGGCTATAGGGCTATGGGGCTATAGGGCTATGGGGCCGTAGGCACATGTAGAGCTATAGGGCTATTGGGCTAACTTGGGTTACTAGGCTATAGGGCTATGGGGCTGTAGGGCTGTTGGGCCATAGGGCTATAGGGCTATAGGGCTATATGGCTATAGGATTATAGGTCTATAGGCCTATATAGAGCCGTAAGGCTATAAGGCTACAGGGCTATTGGGCTATAAGGCTATAAAACTATAAAGCTTTAAGGGCTATAAAACTATCGGGCTATAAGATTATCAGGCTATAGGGCTATGAGCCGTAAGGCTATAGGGCTATGAACAGTAAGGCTATAGGGCTATGAGCCGTAAGGCTATGGGGCTACAGACTATAGGGCTAAGGGCTATAGGGCTATGAGCCGTAAGGCTATAGGGCTATAATAGTATAGGGCTATAGGGTTGTAGGGCTATTGCGCTATTGGCCTATAGGGCATAGGGCTATAGGACTCTAGGGCGACAGGGCTATAGGGCCGCAAGGCTATAAGGCTACAAGGCTATAGGGCTATAGGGCTATAGGGCTACTGGGCTATTGGGTTATAAGGCTATTGGGCGATTGGCCTATAGGGCTATAGGGATAGAGGGCAAAAGAGCTATAAGGCTATGGGGCTACAGGGCTATAGGGCTATATGGCTATAGGGCAATAAGACACGTGGGCACCCAGGCACCCCAGCACCTGGGCACCAGGGCACCCGGGCACCCGGGCACCCAGGCACCCAGGCTGGCCGCGGAAATCGGTGGCAAAGCTCACCTGACCATATGAATCAGCTAGGACCCCTACAAAGGCAAGCCCTGATTGGGGAACATACAAGACGGGGGAACATACAAGCCCATTGGGGGCGTCTGGGGGCCTCTTTGTTTGCGTTCCCTGCGAGCGCGATGACAAGGTGGCAGGGACACGAGGCGGTCTGGCAATTCGGCCACCCCGAGCCAAGATGTGTCGTGCAAGTGAGCAGCCACAAGTCAGCATGGAAAACACGCCGATCTGCTGCATGCAAGCACGCAAGTCTTTGAGAGAGGTCGTGGAAGCACGCCGTCTCTCAACGAGAGTGCGACTCCTCGGTCAACCCCCCTCGTGCAGCTGCTCTGTGGCAGCCTGCTCAGAACTCGTCGCCGTAGCCCTCTTCCTCGCCCTCGCCCTCCGCGGTCTCGATGCCAACCTCCTCGTAGTCCTTCTCCAGCGCCGCCAGGTCCTCGCGAGCCTCGGAGAACTCGCCCTCCTCCATACCCTCGCCCACATACCAGTGCACGAACGCGCGCTTCGAGTACATGAGGTCGAACTTGTGGTCGATGCGCGAGAAGACCTCTGCGATGGCGGTGGAGTTGCTGATCATACAGCAGGCGCGCATGACTTTGGCCAGGTCGCCACCAGGGACCACTGTGGGAGGCTGATAGTTGATGCCGCACTTGAAGCCCGTGGGGCACCAGTCCACGAATTGAATGGTGCGCTTGGTCTTTATAGTAGCTACCGCAGCGTTCACATCTTTGGGCACTACGTCTCCGCGATACATCATACAGCATGCCATATACTTTCCATGACGAGGGTCGCACTTCACGTACATGGATGCGGGCTCGAAGACGGACATGGTGATCTCCGCCACTGACAGCTGTTCATGGTACGCCTTCTCCGCAGAGATCACGGGTGCATAGCTGGAGAGCATGAAGTGAATGCGTGGGTAGGGCACCAAGTTCGTCTGGAATTCGGTGATGTCCACGTTCAGAGCACCGTCGAAGCGCAACGACGCTGTCAGCGAGGAGATGATCTGCGCCAGCAGCCTGTTCAGATTGGTGTAAGTAGGGCGCTCGATGTCAAGATTGCGGCGGCATATATCGTACAATGCCTCGTTGTCGTACATGATGGTGACATCTGTGTGCTCCAGGAGGGAGTGCACGCAAAGCACAGTGTTGTAGGGCTCCACCACTGCCGTGGCGACCTGCGGGCAAGCCCACACGGTGAACGAGACCTTCGTCTTCTTCCCGTAGTCCACAGACAAGCGCTCCAGCATCAGGCAGCCGAGCCCGGAGCCGGTGCCTCCGCCAACGGCATTGTAGATCATGAAGCCCTGGAGGCCAGTGCAGTTGTCGGCCAACTTCCTGATCCGATCCAGGACGAGGTCGACGATCTCCTTGCCGATGGTGTAGTGCCCTCGCGCGAAGTTGTTCGCGGCGTCCTCCTTGCCAGAGATGAGCTGCTCAGGGTGGAACAGCTGGCGGTAGGTACCAGTACGTACTTCATCGACCACGGTGGGCTCCAGGTCGACCATCACACAGCGGGGGACGTGCTTACCGGCTCCAGTCTCAGAGAAGAACGTGTTGAAGGCATCGTCGCCGCCTCCGATCGTCTTATCAGAAGGCATCTGGCCGTCAGGCTGGATACCGTGCTCAAGGCAGAAAAGCTCCCAGCATGCATTGCCAATCTGCACACCCGCCTGCCCAATGTGGATGCAAATCGCCTCACGCATTGTGTCGGACGGGCTTCTTGATCGAGTTGAAGTCTGACAGGGGGTGACAACTCACAAGACCGCCGCGTGATGTGACAGCCTCGATCGGAACCGCTTGAGCCAAAATGGCCACAGAGCGGCGTCTGGGGGCCTCTTGGGGCCCATTCGCGCTTCTTGGGGGCCTGTTGGGGGCCTCCTGGCAGTCTCGGTGCGTGTCTTGGCGTTGTATGGGCCCCTCTGGGGCCGTCTTGGAAATCTCTGAGGCAGTCTTAAAAGGCTTTCTGAGCTGTACTGGGGCTCTCTCAGCTCGAAAAGCGAGGACGTCAAATCCTTCAAAAACTGGAGGGAGGTCGTTCGTGTCGAGCTCCAGGATCGTCAGAGAAAATCTCGTTGTGGGAACCGCCTGCCCCACGGAAGAACTTGAGAGCTCCAGGGGCCACGCACCTGTGAGACACGTCACATTCCCGCGGGGGGGGGGAACCGCCGAGCGATATCGATGGCACCCCACGAATTAATGGATCTAATGATTCAGCGAGGGGGTGGGCAGAAGAGAAGTGGAGGAGAAAATCTGTGCGCTTCTATAGGAGAGGAATCCTGCTTGGGTTCTCATCGACACCACGAAAACTTGGCTTAGACAACCATAGAAACCATCGAGCCATACAATCCTCTTGGGCTCTCATTGGGATCCGAGTGGGGTATTGCTGGAATCTGATTGGGATTTCGGATCTTGGTGGGATCCCGCACTGAGGGGTCTGGGGGCGGGACATCACTTCCAGGTGGCGAGAGGCGCGATAGCTTCACCGAAACGGGGGGGGAGCCTGAATTGCCTCTTACGATTCCTCAGATCCGACGAATCCCACCCGAAAATCACGGAATCCTGCCTCTGTCCATTCTGCTCGCCCTCATCATCCTCCTCCTCTTCCTCCTCCTCCTCCTCATCCACCTCCTCCTGGGTGGCTTCGCGCGGGCCCCGCGGGCATTTTGCCCCCGGCGCGGGCGCCCGCCGAGGGATAGCCCCCAGCCCCACGGAGGGGCGACGCAAGCGCGGCAGCGGCGCGCTCCCGCTCGCCAGCTTGGCACCGCAGGGAGCGGCGCCGAAGAGGAGAGGCGAGGAGGCGCTCGAGGCTGGAGCGCGACAGAAAGCTGCTGGACGAACGCCACGGCAGCGCCGCTCCCAGGATGGGCGGCCGCGGAAGTGGAGGTTCGACTGGCGGCAAGGGCACGAAGGCGCAGCAGATGAAGGACCGGTACTCGATCTGCAAACACTGCAACGAGCGGTGGTACCACACCAAGCTGTGCAACATGGACTGGACATGCACCTGCAACATGAAGATCGCCAAGCCGCAGTATGTCAGACAGCTGGAGTGGGACGAGGAGAGAAACTGGAACGGCAACGCTGACAAGAAGCTCGTCCACGAAAGCGGCAAGGACAAGGGCTACGGCAAGGGCGGTAAAGGAGGTGCAGGATGGAAAGGGAAAGGAGGCAAAGCAGCGGAGACATTCGCCACAGCGATGAACATGATGACGAATTCTCTGCAGACCATGGGCACACAGAACGGAGACCAAATCGTACGACAGCTGAATGGAATGGCGAGCCAGGTAGCAGCGGCGGCAGCACCACCACCAGAAAGGAAGCCAAAAGCGGTGCGCCTAGCCGAGGCGGCAACCAGACTGCAGAAGGCGACGAGGAACTACGAGTGAAAAGGGAGGAGCTAAAGAAGGCAGAGGAGAAGATGGCAAAGCTGAAAGCAGAAGTACATCAGCATGCAGCACTGGTGGTCGACATAGAAGTGGAAATCGAAGGTATACAAGCAAAAGGCAAGAATGCACCACCATAGGGAGTACTGGCGCAACTCCTCTCGTCGGACGTGGCAGAGCTAGCAGAAGGTGACTTGCGAGAAGTGGACGAAGCCCTGGGCATAAACGACGAGGACCTGGACGACGAGGGGAAGATGGCGATACAGAAGGCCAAACGGGAGGTGGTCGCACAGCTGAAGGCGAACGCAGCTTCATTCGCGGGCCAGCTGAAGACGCATTTGGAGATCGCAAAGGCAAAAGCAGCGGAACAAAGAACGGTAATAACGCAGGCGGCCAAAAAGAGGAAGAGTGACGGAGGCGCAGAAGTGGAGCTGCAGCAGCCAGATCAGGAGCCAAAAGAAGAGATCAAAGAAGAAGCCACGGACGTGGATGACAATGACGAGATCCTGAAGGCGGCAAGAGCAGCAAGGGCAGATGCAACCAGCTAGGTTGCAGTGCAGGGAGGCCGTCGGAAGCGCGACGACGGCGGCCCCCGTACGCGCAGCCTGTGCGTCGCCAGCATAACGACATGGGGACCGACTGTGCACACGTGGCTCATGCGTTCGGCGAACAGAAGAGAGTTCGACGCCTACGCATTACAGGAGACACACGTCACAGTCGACAAGATCGAAGACATTGAAGCAAAGCTGACGAGGGAGGGCTTCAAGGCTTGCTTCACGGGGGCTCGAAGGAGCAAGAGATCATCAGCAGGTTCATGTGGGGGAACAGCCATGCTGATGAAGGGGCACCACCAAGCGACGTTCTTCAGACATGCAGCCAGAGACCAGGTATCTCAGGCAACCATGAGCATGTTGAAGGAGAAGCAGTGCGACTACGACATGTGCGACTGGACGACAGTGGCATGGCACATGAAAGGAGTCACATTATTGGTTATCAGTATCTATTTGGACGCAAATTCCTCCCTTCAGGAGGGTATTAATTCAAGGAAGTTAGCATCAGTAGCAGCTTTTGTGAAGGCTACGGACTTGGCGTGGCTCATCTGCGGAGATTTCAACCACACGCCTGAAGAGTTCTGGAGGTCGGGTTGGGCCAACGCTTTGGGAGCGAAGGCAGCGATCACGGTCCCAGAGGGCGACAACACGTGCTTCCTCGGAGAGGCGGAGTCGAATATCGATTTCGTCATCGTGGACTCGAGGGCCGAGAAACTCGTGAAGAGCATCGAGCCCATCCACGACGTACCATGAAAGTCACACATCGCGCTGAAGATAGAGCTGTACGGAGAAGGGGTATCGACGAAGTGCAGGCAGCTGAAGCTCCCGACAGCATTCCCACACCCACCTAGACCCAAGAAGACACCCAACCCGAACAGCAAGAGGCAACGGCAGAAGACAGCGTCACAAGCGAGGCTGCAAGCTGAAGTGGCAGCTGCAGCAGGACACGAGGACCTCACCAACTTCGAGGCAATCGCGGAGAACAGAGAAAGAGACCTGGATTGTGCGAGGTGGGAAGCTTTGGGGCCAGAGGGCTGGAGCAAGCACCCGAAGATGCAGGACGGGATGAAGGGCCCATTGGCGGAGGTACCTGACGAGCCCAGAGTGCATGACGCGGACTACGTGACCAACATTGTGGCAGACAAGACCTCGCAACTCACAGAGCGGACCCATACCCTGGGAAACCGACAGACTGAACGCGAGGGGGAGGGCTCAGCCCGCGGATGCCATGAGAACCGCGAACACAGCGAGTGGCAGAGTCGGGGGACCTCGCCTGGGCAAACACATATTGGAGCAAGAAGTGGATATGATTACCAAGGCCAGAGCGTGAGGATGGAGCCTCACGTGAGCAGTGGCTGCAGCAAAGCAGTTGAACACATGTACAGAGAAGAAGCCGACCCATTTGATGACATAGCCGAGTATGAGGAAAACGGTGACAGTGGAGAGGCAGACACTTTCGAGGAGATGGCACGCTACGAGCGGGACAGGGAAACGGAGTTCCTGGCGACGTACGGCGACGCGAACGACGAGAGGGGCAGCGACACGAACGGGCAGGAGATGTTATATACGAGCGAGAAGGACCATGAAAGTGATGGTCACTCCCGCTCGCAAGAAGCTGGCGGGCCGAACTTACTGGCAGGGACATGCAGCGGGGCGACCAAAACACTCAAGGACCGCACGATGGAGGCAACGCCCAAGATCGATACCACGGTCATGAACGACGTATGGAAAGCAGCAGCATTCATTCACGCTAGAGACGAAGCAGACGAACCACCACCCTTCATCGCGGACAGCGCGGCCTACAAGTCGGACCCAGAAGGCGCAAAAGCATTGGCCAGTACGTACAGCAGAACCATGAATGCACTGGAGACGTTCTACTGCATGTGCTACAAGATCGACTTGGAGGACCGCGAATACTATAAAGGGAGAGGGAAAGCTACATCGTTCGAGACGGTCAACATACGAGAGAAAGGGGTACGACGGACAAGATATGCAAGTATGAGGGCGGACTGGTGGAGCAGAACGGAGGCGATCCTTAACAAGATGCTCAAACACAGACAGAAAGGTAAAGCGGAAAGGCAAATCGACACGCTCGCAAAGGCAGCAAGACGTCTGGTACTTGAAGGAATACCAGGAGCTGGCAACGCGACGCCGACGACGGAGCTACATAGAGCAATATGGACACAGCGCATGAGAGACCTGAAAAGCGTGGACACAGAGATTTTGGAAGGTATGGCGTGGCAGGCGGAGAATGAGAGGCAAGCGGCAGTACAGCGAGACCTACGAGAAGGAGCTCGCACATATGCTAAATGGCTGGCCATGGCAGAAAAAGGACCAGGCATACTACATAAGAGCACGAAACCTCCTGTACGGCGTGAGGAAGAAATTGCGACCCCAAGCGGAGTGACATGCTGCCCCACAGAGACCGTGGACCTAAAGGCGGAGACGTTCAAGGCCACCTGGAAAGACCCTGGCAACCCACACGTGAGACACTGCCAAAACCTCGAGTACCTCAGGAGAGTGGCGCAGCAGGAGGATCCGCAGGTATGGACGATCAATGACCTGGATATCGCGCTGAAGGGAGAACCAGACAAAGGACAAGGAGTGGACAAAGTCTCATGTAGTGACATACGGCGTCTACCAGAAGAAGGAAGACAAGCTATCGTGGACATGTTTAATAAGTGCGAGGCGAGGATGATGTGGCCATGGCAATTGTTATGTTCAGTAGTCATGATAGCCCCGAAGTCAAAGAAAGGAGACAGGGCGCTGGCTCTGCTTCCACAACTGGTAAGATGCTGGGAGCTATTGCACAGACCGAGGGTAAGATCATGGGCGAAAGAACAAGAGAGAGAATGGGATACGGCGATACAAGGCAATAGTTGTCTGCGGGAGGCGCTGATACGAGCCATCACGGACGAATGCATGGACGCGGTGGAGATCAACAACAGTAATCTCCTGGCCGACATCGAGAAGTTCTACGACAGCCTCAGACAAGATGGTGTTATCGCAGCGGCATTGGAGCTAGGATTCTCGTCAAGAATACTCCTCATGCGTATGCTCCAGCACTCGTCGGCGCGCGTACTCAGATGTAAGGCGGCTTACTCACTACCCATCTACGCGGACAAATCAATACTCGCAGGATCCAGGCACTCAAATAACGTGGCAAAGACGGTGGTGTACGCTGCATTGGCAAGAATTACTGGTCTGGATCTATGCATACCCAAGCCTGTACCGAGAGCGTGGTTCGATGACATCAGCAGAAGGGTGACGGGTAGCAAAGAAGCTGTTATTGATGGCATGGTAAAGACTACGAGGGAACTTCGAGGCGCACTCAAGGCACATGGTCTCAACTTGGCTGATAAATCCCTGCTCTTCTCAACGAACTTACAGGACAGTAAGAAGATTCAAAAGAAGCTCGCGGAGGCGAAGATCGACATCCAGACGGCGACAGAGGGCAGAGACCTCGGACATGACAGAGCAGCGAGAGGCACGACCAAGCGGGACACGCACGGCAAAAGGCTAAAAGGGGCCTTCAAACGGATGAGAGAAGTTTGAGAGGAAGCTGAAAAGAACAAAACTGCAAGTACGGACAGCGGTGTGCAACCAAGGGGCAATGGCATCGATGTTGTATGGAGCAATCGGACACGGACTGGCACCACATGCACTACTGCGGGCACGTCGGACGTATGCGCAAGCGATCAGACGTCCATGGGCGCGCAGATCCCTTACGACATTTCTGGCACTAGAAGGCCACGACCCTGCCCACTCGGTGATTGAAGGCCAGATCAAAGCATTCTTCGACGTCTGGTCGCACTCTTCAGAACTGAGACAACAAATCAAAAGGGCGTGGCCGAAGATTTATTTCAGATTATGGAAAGAAAAACCACAAAACAGATGGAGAGTACGTCGTGGACAACTCGGAGGTATCATATTAACGTTATGGGAGCTCGGCTGGGATACCAGAGGACCAACAAAGTGGCTGAGCCCAAGAGGCGAAATGTGGGCATTCCCAGAAGGAGAAGAAGATGGAGATCCAACAGATATCCTGGACGAAATTATGAGAACTCTGGACGAGCAACTTTGGGCAGGAGCTGCAGAGCACTACATGGGAAGAGGGCTCGAGAAGGGGGCGGACTGCCAAGACATGAAGGACCACCTGCGCCGACTACGAAAGCAACGAGAGCATCAAAAGTACTGAGCATTACTTACGGCGGCATGCGCGGGAACCTGGACGAGATCACGTACACACCAGCACTACCGCACGGACGACAAATGCGAATGTGGGGAGACCGAGACCGACGCGCACCGCATATGGGGGAGATGCAGCCATAGATTCCAACGAGGAGCGCATCAGCAGCAGCAGCAGCACCATCATAGGATGTGGCGATGGATCGGGAGGCGAGTATTCCAACGATCCAAGATACCGAAGATGTGGGTGGAGCTGGGCTATCATGCACGAGTCAAGCGGCACGCACAACATCAAGGCAGCAAAGATGGGAGCACTCCCTGGAGCAAGACAGACGAACAACAGAGCGGAACTATGGGCATTCTTAAGTTTCATTGACAGCACGAATGGCGTGGTGGAGTACTGGACGGACAGCGAAATACTCATGAAGGGCTGGACCATCGGAAGACACAACAGGCCGCACAGAGCAGGAGGCAACCAGGACATCTGGAGGAAAATTGGCAAAGCTATTCAAGACAGAGGCGGAAGCGAACAAATGATCACCGTCATGCACGTGAACAGCCACATGGAATGGGAGGAAGCTAGAGCAAAAGGAATACCACGACAAGTCTGGGCTGGTAATAAAGCAGCGGACGGCATGGCAGACAAAGGGGCAGCACTACATGCAATACCAAGCTCGACCATGGCCAACTACGAGTGGATAAGAGCAACGGCATGCATGGTGCGGAAAAAAAATCATGACAGCGACGAGGGAGGCAATTGAAGAAGACCACTCGAAGAAAGAGAAGCTAAAAGAGAGAGAGACAAAGAGTCAAAGTGAAGGAAAGAGAAGGAAGAAATCATAAAATCGAAATCCTGACGCAAGCGGACCCCCCAAGTACCACGCACACGCTCAAGAAGCTGGCAAAGGGGAAAGGCTGGAAATGCCCCAACTGCGAGCAGAAGATCCACAAGAAGAAGAGGATGGAATACATTCGAGAGTGGCTAGCCGAGGGGTGCAAAGGTCCTCCCGCACCAGAAGGAGCTCAGATAAGTATCAACGGGGCCACATCGCACGAGACGCACCCGCTGGTATGGGTCCCAGGCGAAAGACGGTCTGTATGCAGACTATGTGGAGGATCGGCGGCTGAATATGTATTGGAAAAAATGCGCAGCATATGCTTACGGCGGACTGGCTACAGTTCGGTGAAGTACAAGCTGAGGAGCTGGCTACAAGAAGCGCGTGAGGAGCAGTATGGACGACCAGAACAACACGTCGGTGGCGGAAAAGAAGAAGACGAAAGGGCCGAGTACCAAGAACATACGCAGGATCCTGAACAGCACGCCCGTGGAGAAAGAGAGGGGAAAGACCACTGGAAGGAACCAACCGAGGCAGACGAAATACAGGGAGAACAGGAAGATGGCGTTAGAGCGCAAAGCCCTAGTGTGCCATTGGGGCCACTAGGCACAGCATCGCCAAGTATGCTGGAAGGCGTTAGAGAGCAAAGTCCTAGTGTGCCATTGGGGCTACTAGGCAAAATGTCGCCACGAAATAACGGGGGTCCAGCGGAAAAGGGTGCAAACAACGTGAAGAAGGACGATGAGAACACGAGAACATATACCGAAGCTGAAGAAAACAGGACAAGCAGCCCGAGCAAGGGAAAGAAGAAACAGACCGGGACGGACAAAGAACCAGAAGAGAGAAAGGAAAAGACAAGAACGTGGAGATCCGATAAGAAGATGAAAGTAAAGAAAACACCACGAAGGAAAGCTATGGTAAGGGAAGATACACAAAAAGAGAGAGAACCAGAAGAAGGGGAAGACATCGACCCTGAAGACCGTGAGCATCGAGTAAAGATGGCCCCGCTATTCCAGCTACTGAAAGAAGCCAAAGAAAGGAAGATAAATAAACAAAGACGCGAAGCAACTGAAGATGATGATAACGGCGTCAACGAGGAACAAAGTGAACAAAGAGAAGCGGATAGGGTAGAGAATGAGAACAACCACCCCCGTGACATGGGGGACCTGAGGAAAGAGGATGCAGAGAAAGCGGCAAGGACAACGGGTACGGCGAAAAGGGTAGATGAAGAGGCTTCAAGTACATGCAGTTCGGCAAAAAGGGCACAGGCCATGACCCACGCGAAGGAAACCAAACCCCTCGACGCAGGGGAAGCCAAAAGCCCTGAAGCAGGAGAAGAGCACCTGGACGAAAGAGAAAAGAAGGTACCCCGTGGCATGGGGGAAAGAGAAGCGATGGGGAAAGAAGCAAAGGCAAAGCAAGATGAAGGGCAGAAAGAGCGGACAAAACAGGAACCTGATCGAGGAAGGAAAGCCGATAAGGAGAAGATGGCACCGCTGACACGATGGCTGAAAGAGGCTGAAGAAAGAAAGTGGCAAGAGTGGAAAGACGAGAAAGCGGCAAGAACTGGGAGTACGGCGAAAAGGACGGGTAAAGACGAGACAAGAGCGAATAGCACGGCGAGAAGGAAGCAGGATACGGAGCCCCTTGACGCAGGGGAGACAGAAGCGGAAATACCCCGTGACATGGGGAAAAGAGGAGCAGCGAGAAGGGAAGCCAAGGTACAAGAAAAAGACCCACAGGAGCTCGAAGTACATGTGCAGGAAGAAGAAGCGAAAGCTCAAAGGGAAAAGATGGCCCCACTCTTCCGCACGCTGAAAGAAGCTAGAGGGAGAAAACTACGAATGCACGACGTGGAGTGCAAAGGGAAAGAAAAGCAGGAAGCCGAAAGAGAAAAGAACAGGGACGCCTCCGAGAACAAAGGCCGAGAACTGCCTGGTCTCCGAGGGGGCGGCGGGCCCAGCCCCGCCCCAACCTCACCACGTGAGAAAGGAAACTGCTGGGAAAACTCACCCACCTCCTCCTCCTCATCCTTCTCTTCCTCATTCGCACATTCCTCCTCGTCCCTCCTCCGTCCACCCTCCCCCTCCCCCTCCCCTTCCTCCTCAATTCCTCCTCCATCACCCTCCCCTTGGGGGAATTCCCCAACCCCTGATTCCACTGCATGCTGCTCCGCATCCTTGATCAGGGCAACTCGCCTGGGCATCGTTTCTGGATGTGCTGTTGGAATTACGCGAATCGTCTAGAGTATAACGGAGTAGAGTATATTATATTTAGCAGTAGAGTGAAGCAGGGCAGAGCAAGAGCAGAGTAGAGCAGACCAGAGTAGGAAAGGGTCGAGTAGATTAGGGCAGAGTGGAGCAGGGTAGATGGTAGAGGAGAGTCCGACATACTATAATCGAGTAAGAGTAGGGTGGAATAGAGTCCACCCCAGTCCAGTCCAGTCTACTCCATTCCAGTCTACTTTAGTCTACTCCAGCCCACTTCATTTCAGTTTCTTATGATCTAGGCGGAGTCTGCACTGGCTGATATTGGGCTCCCACCTGAAATTTCATCCGAGTGTACGACCACAAGTTGCAAGTGCGCCACGGCGACGCGGATGGACGGCAGACCCTGTTCATTATTCGCCTCTCGTATGGGACTACCAAAACAATGACAATCTAAGATTAACAATGTACAACATGGATCCTTTCCAAAACGGAGCTCTCGCTGGACAGCTACTTGAATTGTACGAGCATGTCTCCATCTATTCCTTTTCAGGGAGAGATTGTTGTTTCCTGGATTCGCTCACGAGTTGCGTACTTGCACACATGCATTGGCCCGTCGGTAATTCGAAGGCCAAAATCAAGCGAGGTCAGGCGCGCGCGGAAAACCCGAGAAGCACCTCACTGTTCGCCGTCCTCCTCCTCATCGAACTCGCCCTCCTCCTCCGCAGTGGCATCCTGGTACTGCTGGTACTCAGAGACAAGATCGTTCATGTTGCTCTCCGCCTCGGTGAACTCCATCTCGTCCATGCCCTCGCCAGTGTACCAGTGCAGGAATGCCTTGCGCCGGAACATCGCTGTGAAGTACTCAGCAACACGCTTAAACATTTCCTGAATTGCTGTTGAGTTACCTGCGAAAGCAACTGCCATCTTGAGGCCCTTTGGGGGGATGTCGCACACGGAAGCCTTGATGTTGTTAGGAATCCACTCCACAAAATATGAAGAGTTCTTGTTCTGCACGTTAAGCATTTGTTCGTCGACCTCCTTGGTGGACATGCGCCCGCGGAAAAGGGCCGCAGCGGTCAGGTAGCGGCCATGGCGAGGGTCAGCTGCACACATCATATTTTTAGCATCGAACATTTGTTGCGTGAGCTCCGGCACGGTCAGCGCGCGGTACTGCTGGGAGCCACGGGACGTGAGAGGCGCGAAGCCAGTCATGAAAAAGTGCAGGCGCGGGAATGGTATCAAGTTCACAGCAATCTTGCGCAGGTCGCAGTTCAGCTGCCCAGGGAAGCGCAAGCAAGTAGTGACACCACTGATCGCTGCACTCACTAAGTGATTCAAATCCCCATACGTGGGCGTAGTCAGCTTCAGCGTACGGAAACATATGTCATAAAGGGCCTCATTGTCAAGTAAGAAGCACTCGTCGGCATTCTCCACCAACTGGTGGAAAGACAAAACCGCGTTGTATGGTTCCACGACTGTGTCGCTCACCTTTGGGGACGGAATGATACTGAATGTCTCCATGATCCTGTCGGGATATTCCTCTCTCACCTTGGAAATGAGCAACGTCCCCATGCCAGCTCCAGTGCCACCTCCGAGTGAATGACACATCTGAAACCCTTGAAGGCAATCACATCCCTCTGCTTCCTTGCGGACCACATCCAACACGCTGTCGATCAATTCCGCGCCCTCCGTATAATGACCTTTTGCCCAATTATTACCTGCGCCAGTTTGGCCAAATCCGCCACCGCACTTGCAGCGGTTCGTGTGTCGGGCCTTCGTGTTTTGTAACTCCTGCCCCTAGCGAAACCAAAAAATGCCCCCCCCCCCCCCCCGACGCACCCAGCCCAACACGGAATCAGTTTGCTCCTCCAAGTCCCTGCACCCACTTCATTCCCAGAAGAAAATTGTTCCAAGAACGGGGGTGGGGTAGGCACGCAGCATGGATCCCCCCGCCCCGTGGCGCCAGCCCAGCGGTCCCGCACGTCTCATACTTTCTCAAGCGAACTGCTGAATACCCCGGAAGACTGACACATTCCCTGGCGGCAAGGGTACATGCATCAGCTTGCCGGGGCTGCTTTTGCGAATGTTTCAGACGCGGTCGTCCTGCAAAGCTCTCGAAATCAAACTGTTGGGGTTATGTGTAACCATTGGGTTTCTGAAGAACACATCGAAGAACGCACGCGTCGGCGCGCACAATGTCCGTGGTTTGTCCTGTCCCCTGCGTTAGTTACGAAGGTATGTTATCCAGAGCATGTTTAGTCGTAGTTGGAATAGTGATTGCAGGAAAACGGTACTCGGAGAATGAGTGCGAAGATGATGACAATAGCAAAAATGGTATGAGCAATCGTCGAAGTCGTAGTGGTGGTATTATATTTAATCGCAGCAGGAGTAGTCGTAGTAGTGTTAGTAGTAATCGTAGTAGTAGTAGTGATAGTCATACTAGTAGCAGTAGTAATAGTAGCAGTAATAATACTAGTATTAGTACTAGCACTGGTGATAGTCATAGTAATAACAATAGTAATAGCAATAGTGATAGTAGTACTAATAGTAATCGTGACAGTAACAGTAAAAGGAACAGAAATAGTGATAGTAATGATAAGGAGTATTACGAATGGTAGTAGTAGAAGTCGTCGTCGCCGTAATCGTAGTCGTCGTAGTAGTAGTAGTAGTAGTAGTAGTAGTAGTAGTAGTAGTAGTAGTAGTAGTAGTAGTAGTAGTAGTAGGAGTAGTAGTAGCAATAGTAGTAATAGTCGTAATCATAGTCGTGACCGTACTACTACTAGTAGTACTAGTAGTAGTAGGAGTAGTAGTAGCAGTAGTAGTAGTAGTGGTGAAAGACAGTAGTGGTGATAGTATTAGCAGTAGTCGTAGGAGGAGGAGGAGGAGGAGTCGCAGTAGTAACCGACTGCCCCGGATCAAAATGTCCCCCCCCCTTCCCCCGTCTAGTATGGTCATCCCAGTTCAATAAGACTTAATTGTGTCCGTCGATTATGGTCATCCCAGTTCAATAAGACTTTATTGTGGAGAGGGGCACGGAGGCCGAACTTGATAATCCACGGGGGAAGTTGCGAATCGAAGTTGCAATCATCTCATGTTGACTATCATCAAAACACGAAGCTGAGAACCTCCCCCTACGAGAGCGCCGAGTCTGCTGCGAAGTTGAAGGAAATCGAGGCCAAGAGGCTCGAGGCTGAGAGAGCAGACAAGGATACCTCCTTGTCTTCTTCCTCCTCCTCTTCCTTCTCCTCCTCCTCCTCCTCCTCCTCCTCCTCCTCTTCCTTCTCGTTATCTTCCTCCCCCTCCTTCCCCCCCAGGCCCCGAACTTCTTATCCACGGGTTTGTTTATCCCCCGCTAGGTCCCACCATGGATACCCTACATGCGAGATTGAAAACTAGTTAAAATAATCAGTGTTTACAATTTTTCTATTTTTTACTAAAAATAAAAAGCCCCGAATGCAATTTGTTTTATCGATCCTCGGGCCATCCTCTGCTCTCTTCCTTCTCCCACCCTTCTTCTTCCGCCCTTCCTTCTAGTGCTCCTATTCCTACTACTACTACTACTACTACTACTACTACTACTACTACTACTACTACTACTACTACTACTACTACTACTACTACTACTACTACTACTACTACTACTACTACTACTACTACTACTACTACGACTACTACTACTACTACTACTACTACTACTACTACTACTACTACTACTACTACTACTACTACTACTACTACTACTACTACTACTACTACTACTACTACTACTACTACTACTACTACTACTACTACTACTACTACTACTACTACTACTACTACTACTACTACTACTACTACTACTACTACTACTACTACTACTACTACGACTACTACGACTACTACTACTACTATACTACTACTACTACGACTACTACTACTACTACTACTACTACTACTACTACACTACTACTACTACTACTACTACTACTACTACTTACTATTACTACTACCACTACTACTACTACTACTACTACTACTACTACTACTACTACTACTACTTCAATCAACCCGCGTAGTAAGAATGAGCCATCTTCTCAAGGTCAGTTGCCCTTGCACCATTGCCCCTTTCGGCCCATCTCTGGGCCCAAAGAGTGCCGAGCCTGCATGGGCGAGTGGTTTGAAGCCGTGCGCAAGAAAGGTTTCTTGGCCAGAACGGCCAAGGACCTCTCTTGCGCAGGCAAGTTGTAGCCACGAGCCTCGAGATCTCTCGAGTCAGTCTTGTGCCAAGATCTACAAGGTCAGTCTACACGAACACCCAGGATCACCATCATCATCATCGTCATCATCATCATAACTTATAACTAACATCACCTTCCCCGGGAAAATCGTTGATTCTCCCCGCCAGGCCCCCGAACTTTATTAACCCTGAGTGATTATTATCTGGGGTAGTCGGTTAGTGATATGTGGTAGCGATGGAAATTGTAGCCGTATTGATGATCTAATACTCGGAATACTACTGGTGGTCGTCGTTTTCGTAATAATCGCAAGAATAAGATCCGCAGCAGTAGTAGTAGTGGTCGTCGTCGTAGTAGTCGTCGTCGTCATCGTCGTCGTCAGTCGTCGTCGTCGTCGTTGTCGTCGTCGTCGTTGTCGTCGTCGTCGTCGTCGGCGACGTCGTCATCGTCGCAGTTGTCATAATGGTGGAGAGTGCGCGTTTCACGGGCGCTTGCCTTGGGAGCATTCGGCGGCGCGTTTCGAACCGCGGGGGGGCCCCCCCCAACACTCGGCGCCGTCGATCAGAACCAGGGGGACCCCCTTCCCCCCCTAACGTCCCCCCCCCGAGCCCCCCCCTCCCCCGAGAAGGGAGGGTGGGGGATTCTGACTCCCCCAACCTTCTCTCTTCCGGCTCCCGAAGGGGGGGGGGGTCGAACCCACCCCCCCGGCGCCGGCGCCTGCGCTGGCGGCGGCCGGCAGCGCCGACGGCAAGAACGCGGCGGCGAGCAGGGAGGGCCCAGAGACCGCAGCGGAAAAACACGAATCGCCACACCGAGCCCGCGCCCTCCAGAGCCCACCGAGAGGCTCGGAGGAAGGCCCAGGAGACGCCCAAGGTGCCCAGGAGGCCTCACACATGCTCCTCAGACGCCCCCGAGGCCCCTCTGAGGAGACCCCAAGAGGCATCCATTGGAACTCTGACCCAAAGCCAAGGCACGGCGGCGGGACGACCCGAAGGCCACACCACCACCATCACCACAAACTACCACACCATCACCACCACCACCACCGACGCCACCACCACCACCACCACAACCGCCACCACAATCCACCACCACCACAACCACCACCACCACAAGCCACTGCACCACCACCGCGGCCACCACCACCACCACAACCCACCACAACCCACCACAACCCACCACAACCCACCACAAACGCCACCACCATCATCACAACAAACCACCACAAATCACCACATCACCACCACCACCACCACCGCCACCACCGCCATCACCACAACCAGCCACCACCACCACCACCACAAACCAGCCACACACCACCACCACCACCACCACCACCCACCACCCACCACCAGCACCAGCACCAGCACCACCACACCAGATGGTGAACACCACCACCACAAACCATCACGCCACCACCACCACCACAACCACCGCCACCACCACAAACCACCACCACCACCACCACAACCCACCACAACCCACCACCACCCCCACAAACCACCACACAACCACCACCGCCTCAGCCACCATCACCACCACCACACCAACCACAAACTACCACTACCACAACAACCCACCACAACTACTACCACCACCACAACCTGCCACACCACCACCACCACCCACCACAACCGCCACAACCACCACCACCACAACCACCACCACAACCCACCATCACCACCACAAACCACCACACCACCACCACCACCACAACCACAAACCGCCACACAACCACCACCAGTACCACCACCATCACCACAAACCACCACACCACCACCACCACCACCACCACCGCCCTAACCATCACCTCCACCGTCACAACAACCTACCACGTCGACGTCGACGTCGTCGTCCGCCATCACCTACCGCCGCAACCTACAACCGCCGCAACCACCACCACAACCTACCACAACCCACCACAACCCACCACAACCAACACCACCACCACCACAAACCACCACACCACCACCGCCACCACAACAACCGCCACAACCACAACCAACCACCACCACAACCTGCCACAAACCATCACCACCACCACCACAAACCGCCACACCACCACCACGCCACAACCGCCACAACCGCCACAACCACAACCACCCACCACCCACCACCAGCAGCACCACCACCACCACCACCACCAGCACCAGCAGCACCACCACCACAAACAACCACGCCACCACCACCACCACCGCCACCACCACTACCACCACCACCACCACAACCCACCACCACCACCACAAACCGCAAACCACCTCGCAACCACAACCACGCTCTCCGCCGCCGCCGCCGCCTACCGCCGCCAACGCCGGCGCCGGCCCCAGGAGAGGGAGACTGGGGAGGGGGGGGATCGAACCCGCCCCCTTCGATCCAGCGGGGGGGTCTGGTTCCGAACACCCCCCCCTCCAAGCGCCCACAGAACGCGCTCTTTCTAATAGTGGTAGTACCCGTACCCCGAGAGGCCCCCCAAGAGATCCCAGCGAACATCTAAAAGGCCTTGTACCCCCAACCCAGGCACGGTGGCGAGATGGGCCGAAGGCCATTCGATCATCCATCCTTTCCACATGCACCATGTCCTCCTCCTGCGCCTGCTGCTCCTCCTCCTCCGCCTCCTCCCCGCCTCATCGACTTCCTCCTCCTCCGCTCTTCCTTTGACAATCAACTTGTCGTCTTCGGCAACCAGATGTCACCCCAGTGTCTCATACACTTCAATAATGTGCAAGATGTGTGGCGCAATCTGCGTGAACCGATCTGTGTGGTGCAATATGTGTGTCGTGCCATGCCGCCAGCCAATTCGCGTAACGTCGCCCTGGATCGTCGCTATACCTTGCGTGCGTTGCCACGCTGCAACATGGCTGCATAGCTTCCCCAAACGCGGTAACGGATATGCGCGGCAGCGCAAGTGGATACGAAGTTGTCGGGACGAAAAAGCTGGCCAAAGGGTCCAGCACGGACGCTGTCCATGGTGCCTGGCTCCAAATCCATCAGCACGGCGCGCGGAACATAACGGCCACCTGTGGCCTCATTGTAGTAGACATTGATGCGCTCGAGCTGGAGGTCGGAATCTCCATGATAAGTGCCTGTAGGATCGATACCATGCTCATCAGAAATTACTTCCCAGAACTTTGCCCCGATTTGGTTACCGCACTGGCCACCCTGGATGTGCACCAACTCGCGCATGGCTGCCTATCGGAGGAAGCTGACTTCCGATTGTTCGGATGACCTCAGGCGTAGAACACTCGCTATGGCCAAAATGATTAGAGACACATTGTTGGCAATAAGAATAAAAGTGCTTTCGAAAAGATGGTACCAGCGCGTGGAACAAAACATTAAACATGCGCAACCCACAGGGCGACATACGGGGTGCCGTCGACGCAATGCAATTCAATCGGTAAAACTGTGGTCGCCAGCTCCAACGATCGAGTCCACATCCCACCATCCCACCAGCAACTTGTTGGTGAAACTCCAGAGAGCAAGAGCGATGCTACTCATCGGAGCTGGCTCGCAACTCTCAACAGGCGCAATAACATCCGGACCCTGCTCATGATGATCCGTGATTCGGGCGGCCGACGGCTCATGGTGACGACGACACTGGCGACGAAGACGATGCTGATGATGGTAATGGTGGTGGCGAGGATGACGAAGACGACAACAACGACTATGACGATGACGATGATGAGGACTTCGCTTTGATGATGATGCCGATGACCAGACGTGGTCCAGCTCTTGACGACGATGATGACGACTGTGATGATGTGAATGGTGAGGGCTTGCGGGCGGACTGAACTTCTGAATGCTTTGCATACTTGCAACTGGGGCCCACGGAACGTTCATATTCTGTTGCAGAACTGACTCCGTCTCGAACCCCTACCACAGCAATTGGTTTTGGAAGCAGCTCGACGCGCGCGCGCGTGGCCCGCGTGGCATTCAACAGGATTGGCAAGTGCGCGATGGTATGTCAACGTGTTCGACAGGCGCTCGCGCGTGGCCAGCATAATCTACTTCGACGGAAAAGAAAAAATGGCTCCCTTCACATATCAACGAGCGCGCGCAGAAATCTGTCAAGTTGTGGTTGAATGCGTGTTTCTATCTTCTACTGGATGTTTGAATGGATTCGGCACGCTGGCGCAGCAGCGCGCGCATGTGGCCATCATGATATGTGTTGCGAGGGGCTCTTTGAGAAACGGCTTATTAAATCAATGCATGCGTTCAGCCGCGACTGGCAGACACCCACCGTATGGCCAAGAGGGCCGCAAGACGACGCAAGAGAGCTCCAAGCCGGCGCAAAAGAGAGCTCTAAGACAGCCAAAGAGGGCCCCAACGGACCCCCAAGACTGACTCACAGGAAGCCCAGACAGCCCCAAGACGGCACAAACTAGTTCCATGAGAGCACCTCTAATAGTGGGAACGAGAGGTGACACATTTGGCAGCCTTCCTCCTCATTCTCCTCCTCCTCCTCCTCATCCTCATCCTCATCCTCATCCTCATCCTCATCCTCACCCTCACCCTCATCATCCTCATCATCATCATCATCATCATCATCATCATCATCATCATCATCATCATCATCATCATCATCATCATCATCATCATCATCATAGTCTTCATCATCATCATCATCATCATCATCATCATCATCATCATCACAATCAGAATCCTCATCATCCTCATCGCGGCTCTTCCAAGCCTGGAGACACGCGGCTTCACACATGACGGCCTCCCGTGCCCCCTCGAACAATCGCAACACGGAATGCTCGGCCGGCACGAAAGCGGGACTTTCCGCAGGGAGCTGGATATAGAGAGAAAGAGAGAGAGAGAGACAATTACCCCAGTGCGACCTTACCTAGAAGTTGGAGCCCCTAGGAAAGCAGCATTAGTTGCTATGTTATGCTATGCTGTGCTATGCTATGCCATGCTATGCTGCGCTATGCTATGCTATGCTAAGCTATGCCATGCTATGCTGCGCTATGCTATGCTATGCTATGCTAAGCTATGTTATGTCATGCTGCGCTGTGCTAGGCTAAGCTATGCTATGCTATGCTGAGCTGCGCTATGCTATGCTATGCTATGCTATGCTATGTTATGCTATGCTATGCTATGCTATGCTATGCTATGCTATGCTATGCTATGCTATGCTATGCTATGCTGCGCTATGCTATGATATGCTATGTTATGCGTGGCTATGTTATGCTATGCTATGCTATGCTAATGCAGCGCTGCGCTATGCTAAGCTAAGCTAAGCTAGGCTAAGCTAACCCTTTAGGCAGAACCTAGGTTGGGAAGTACACCCATGCTAGCCTGAGCTAAGATGAAGCTAAGATAAGCTAAGATGAAATAAGCTAAGCTAAGATGAGATCAGCAACGCTAAGCTAAGAGGAAGGTCACTGGGGGAACCGCGGGGCGGATGCCGGGGGAACCGCCCGGGGCGAGGAACACTGCCCGGCCCTTTACGCGAACCGAGTAAGAACCCTTCTAGGCAGAGCCTAGGTAGGGAAAAATGGGACGAGAAAGACCCAGAAGGAGTCGGACAAGCGGCTGCCGTGAGCCCTGACTACCTGACAACTCGCGCGCGACTTTCATGGCACGACGCGGACGCCAAGCACAAACGCAAGTTTCCGGATCGACTTCCTTTGTGGAGGCTACCATACCCCCAACCCTCAACCACAACACCTGGCATCATCGCAAGCGGTCTGAAAGGCCTGTCGGGATGCCATTGGAACTGATAACACACCTCGCGGTGGGCGCTTCCAGTCTGGCAACTGCAAGTGGTACCCACGTGCCAACTGCCTTCGATGGGAAAACTATTGGAGAACGGACAACAACAAAACGTGTTGCCAAAATCTTGGAACAACACGGGATCAGCAGATTGCAACCATTACAAAAGATAAACAGCAAATTCCGCAGCTGGTATGCCAACTATTATGGTAACCTCGACTGGTGCAACGCAACTCTCTGCTGCCAAGCCTGAATCAGCGCAGGCACAGACAGTCGCTCGGAGCTGCCTCGGGGTCCTTGATGGACGGAGCGTTGGGGATGCCGAACGGGCCGAACTCGTAGCCTGAGTTGTTGACGCCGCCCGCGATACTCTTGTTCCTGATCTCCGTCAGGGCGATGACCAGGCGGGAGCTGAGCTTGCCTGGCAGCTTGGTGGGGTCCTGGTAGGCCGCGAACAGCTCCATAGACAGGCCAAAGAGCACGATCTGGAACCAACCCACGGCGGGCACCCGCGTGATGGCGTCCAGGCCGTGGGGGACGTCGGCGAACTGTGGGGCAGGAGGAAGGAGGAGAAGGACGAGGAGGAGGAGGACGACGAGGAGGAGGTAGGAGGAGGAGGAGGAGGACGACGACAAGGATGAGGAGGAGGAGGAGGAGGCTGGCGTGGCGGGGGGGGCAGGAGGACGAGGAGGGAGGGGCCTTGATGCCGTCGGAGGGACTGAGGTAGCCGGGCCACTTGAAATACTCGGGCACGATGTAGCCGATGCACGCGATCATGCTCACGCGGCCATGCTTGATCTCCACGCAGCGGCGCCGGTAGAACTCCTGGGCGTCTCCGTCGGAGCAGTAGCCCGCAGGGTCCCAAAATCCCGTGGGCGGCTGCACGCCTAGCTCGTTCTCGAAGGCACTCGCGCCCAGCCACATCTCTGGACCAGTGGTGCCCACGGTGCCGTTCTGGAACATGAGGCCCATAATCGCCACCATCGCCAATCGGCCGTTCGCGATCTCGGCGTTCAGCTTCTGCTTGCGGACCTGCACGCCCAGAGGCAGACCGCGCGAGGGGCTTGAAGGACATTCGCGCAGAAGCAGACGCGAGAGGGTGTGGGAGGGGACAGAGAGAGACATCCGCCACCGTGCCCCCTGGCACGTCGAGGCGTGGTAAAATACCAAGTGCTGCCTGGCAGGGTTTCTCTTCTCCAAAAACGGATACACACACAGACACCCGTCAACTCGCAGATTTCTGCATGCATCGGCCCCCCCCGAGACCAGGATCCCTCGTAAAAAATGGCTCCGCGCTCCCAGTCCCAAGCTTCCACAACGGCCCATACAGGCAACCCAGGAAACCAAGATGGCCAAAGATGCCTCGAAGACAGCCCGTGATGGCCCCAAGGCGGCCGAATATGACCTAAGAAGGCCCAAGATTCCTCCAAGAGGGTCCAAAAGAGCCACAAGAGGAACCCCAACAGGGTCCGAAGAAGCCAGAACCAGTATTTGCCCTACGGTTTTTGAATGATTTTCGCATTCTCGCCGTCAGCTCAAGACGCCCTAAGAAGCCTCCACGATGGGCCAAAAATGAATCCAAGACGGCCCCAAGACTGCCCAAAGACGGCCCAAGAGGGCATTCCGTGGGACCCAGGCCGTCCTTAGAAAGCCCTTCGTCGGCCCAAGACGGCGCTAAGACGGCCCCACGAAGACCCCACCGTACGGCCAAGAGGGCCGCAAGACGACGCAAGAGAGCTCCAAGCCGGCGCAGGAGAGCTCTAAGACAGCCCAAGAGGGCCCCAACGGACCCCCAAGACTGACTCACAGGAGGCCCAGACAGCCCCAAGACGGCACAAACTAGTTCCATGAGAGCACCTCTAATAGTGGGAACGAGAGGTGACACATGTGGCAGCCTTCCTCCTCCTCCTCCTCCTCCTCCTCCTCCTCATCCTCATCCTCATCCTCATCCTCCTCCTCGTCCTCGTCCTCATCCTCATCCTCATCCTCATCCTCATCCTCATCCTCATCCTCATCCTCATCCTCATCCTCATCCTCCTCATCATCATCATCATCATCATCATCATCATCATCATCATCATCATCATCATCACCATCACCATCACCATCACCATGATCATGATCATCAGCATCAGCATCAGCATCAGCATCGTAATCATAATCCTCATCATCCTCATCATCCTCATCATCCTCATCATCCTCATCACGGCTCTTCCATGCCTCGAGACACGCGGCTTCACACGTGACGGCCTCCCGTGCCCCCTCGAACAGTCGAGACACAGAATGCTGGTCCAGTACGGTGGCGGGACTTGCCGCAGGCAGCTGAATAGAGAGCGACAGAAATGGGAAGAGAAAGACCCAGAAGGAGTCGGACAAGCGGCTGCAGTGAGCCCTGACTACCTGACAACTCGCGCACGATTTTCATGGCACGACGCGGACGCCAAGCACAAACGCAAGTTTCTGGTGCGACTTCCCTCGTGGAGGCTACCATACCCCCAACCCCCAACCACAATACCTGGCATCATCGCAAGCGGTCTGAAAGGCCTGTCGGAATGCCGCTAGAACTGATAATACACCACGCGGTGGGCGCCTCCAGTCTGGCAACTGCAAGTGGTACCCACGTGCCAACTGCCTTCGATGGGAAAACGATTGGAGAACGGACACGACAACAAAACGTGTTGCCTAAATCTTGGAACATCACGGGATCAGCAGATTGCAACCATCACAAAAGATAAACAGTAAGTTCCGCATCTGGTATGCCAACTATTATGGTAACCTCGACTGGTGCAACGCAACCCTCTGCTGCCAAGCCTGAATCAGCGCAGGCGCAGACAGTCGCTCGGAGCTGCCTCGGGGTCCTTGATGGACGGAGCGTTGGGGATGCCGAACGGGCCGAACTCGTAGCCTGAATTGTTGACGCCGCCCGCGATACTCTTGTTCCTGATCTCCGTCAGGGCGATGACCAGGCGGGAGCTGAGCTTGCCTGGCAGCTTGGTGGGGTCCTGGTAGGCCGCGAACAGCTCCATGGACAGGCCGAAGAGCACGATCTGGAACCAACCCACGGCGGGCACCCGCGTGATGGCGTCCAGGCCGTGGGGGACGTCGGCGAACTGTGGGGCAGGAGGAAGGAGGAGGAGGAGGAGGAGGAGGAGGAGGAGGAGGAGGAGGAGGAGGTAGGAGGAGGAGGAAAAGGAGGCGAGAAGCGGGGGGAGAAGAAGGAACAGGGCAGGAGCTAGGAAGGAAAATGAGAGAGGGGAAGAGGAAGAGCCTTGATGCCGTCGGAGGGGCTGAGGTAGCCGGGCCACTTGAAGTCCGCCGGCCCCACACTGCAAGGCAGCGCCTGTCATTGAAATGAGAGCGAGTGGAGGCTGGTGGGCGCGGCTGTCGCGGTGACGTTGTCACCGCTGGCGCAAACTTTTGCGAGGCCAGCACATCCCCTTTTCCCTCTCGGAGCTGTCGAAGGATCTGGGCCTTATGTCGTGGTGTCACCACTGGCTCTCCGCACCCCTCCG
>CAUYUJ010021411.1:135511-139445 GCA_963575745.1 Prorocentrum cordatum
GCTCCGCCAGGGAGTCGGTGGTGCACGGGGAAGGGCGCCTGCAGGGCAATCCTGATGCGCTCGCGGGAGAACACCAGCCACACCTGCCCTCTGGGAGAACGCCAACTCTCCGCGCGGTGCTTAGTGCCGCTGTGATCATCATGTCGCGGTGCGTATGCGGACAGAGGAGCGCGGAGTAAGTTCCTGCGTATGAAAACCATGGCTGGGAAACCGGTCCCCGCGCGCGGAGGGCGCTCTCACGCGTCAGAAGAGAACGTCGGGGTCAGTTTCCACTCAGGAGTGAAGGATACGAACACGACTGAGACGCAGCTGCAGTTGTAAGATTATGTTGGGTAAGGGGAGCTCCACACCCACAGCACTGGCCATCAGTCCTGCCTCTTCCATCGGTCGGTGCGCCACTCCGCCCCGAAGGACGGGCCACGGATAGACAAGGGCGTTCCACTACTCGCAGGGTAGCTAATCGCAAATGGTTCGGCGGTGGACAAACCTCCCTTTAGCAAACCTCCCCTAGTGAAAGCGGCCTAGGACCGAAACCGACGGGCCTGGACCCGCAAAGCAAAAATGACGGCCGCGACGCCCTCTCGCGAACCGAAAACGGCCAATTCCCGAATCGACGTGTCAGGCTAGGAGGTCTACCAACCTCCGAATGGTAAGGATCCGCCACGGGGGATCTACGATCCATCACATCGAGGCAAACGCGTGTGTGTTTTTGTTCCTGACGCTTGCGAGCAGGCACTCTGCGAGTATCAGCGGCGAGCCAAAGGGGAGAAGTGAGAGGGGGCGAGACTTCTCTGAAGGCTCGGAAATCATCCGGCCTTCTGAGAAATGTCCTTCGAGTAGGGAATCGACTACAGAATGGATTGACCCCAGAATTAACTCGCTCGCGGAATCGACGAGAGATGCACAGAATCTTCGACGTATTACCCCTCAGAAGGCCGGAGGAGTTCTGAGCAGCCCCGCCGCCCTCTGAGGAGGCCTTCTCCTCCTCGGCTCCCCCCCCTCCGCTCGCCACCGAGAGCAGCGGAGCGCGCTCGGTGAACAGCAGAGGCCCGCGACGGCCCCCCGCGGCCCCACGGGCATCTGGCGGCAGAGGCGCGGGCGCAGCGGCGGCGGTAGAACTCCTGCGCATCTCCGTCCTGGCGGGCGCGCGCCGGGCGGGCCGACGGAGGCCCGAGCCGACGCCGGCAGAGGGGCGCCGCGCCCTCCTCTGAGCATCGTTCTAAAACGGTTTTGCCGCCCCCACCGGCGCGGCCTGGGCCCCACTGTCGGGTCGGGCGAAAGGGGGGGATAGCAAAGGGGGGGCGTTGAGAATCAGCTCACGTAGCTGATTTTCCCGGCGCCTCCCGGCGCCGGAGGCGGCCATGTATCGAGGAATAATGGGCCCCTCGGCGAGGCCGAAACCAGCTGCACGCAGCAAATTTCGTAACCCCCCCTTTCCCAATCCCCCCCTTTCGCCCGGCCCGACACTGGTAGACTGACCCCCCTGGATGGGGAGAGGCTGCTCCCGTCGGGTCTCGAGGGGCAGATCCCTCGCCGGGCTGGTGGGATGGTGCGGCCCGGGATGCGGGACAGGGACCTGTGAAACGCCACTGTCGCGGGCCTGGAGGTTGACACCAACACCGATATCGGCGGTGCGCCTCCACCGAGGGAAGACGATCCCGATCTCGGTGACGGTGGTAATCTTCTGGCTTCCAAGGTGGCCGAACTATTACCGCCAACACCGAAATCTGGGATCACCTCCCCCCTGTGGAGGCAACCCCCTGTGTTGGTGTTGCTGCCCATCTCCAGGCCTCCGACACCGAGCCCGGGCCACCCAGCTCCGCCCTTCGCGCTCCGCTGAAGGGGCCCCAGGACACACAAATAAATACACACAAATGAAAACATTCCCCATGTTTCCCCATATCTTCTGGGTTCCTGTCTTCCTACCCCTCCCCTCCTCCTCCTCCTCCTCCTCCTCCTCCTCCTCCTCCTCCTCCTCTCCTCCTCCTCCTTCTCCTCCTCCTCCTCCTCCTCCTCCTCCTCCTCCTCCTCCTCCTCCTCCTCCTCCTCCTCCTCCTCCTCCTCCTCCTCCTCCCCTTCCCATATGTTCCCCTATTCTGGGGAATCGAGGATTCATTGTGTCCGACGGAGCGCGCGCCGCCCCCACCCATCCAGAGAGAAGCTCGGGCCGGGCGAAAGGGGGGGGATAGCACAGGGGGGGGCGTTGAGAATCAGCTCACGCAGCTGCTTTTCCCGGCGCCTCCCGGCGCCGGAGGCGGCCATGCATCGAGGACCCTGACCTTCCAGAGAGCTATTTCTCAGCACTGGAGACCTAAAAACCTAAAAAGCTGAGCAAAGCGGCCTAAAACCAAGACGTATAATAGCTTTGGGACAGGTTTTTAAGTCGGGTGCTATTTTTTAGCCTTCCTGGAAGGTCAGGGGAATGGGCCCCTCGGTGAGGCCGAAACCAGCTGCATGCAGCAAATTTCGTACCCCCCCTTTCCCAATCCCCCCCTGTCGCCCGGCCCGAGAAGCGCACCCCTCCGGCCCGGGCCCCCGATAAAAAAAAAAAAGAAGAAAACAAAAGAAACAAATGAAAAAGAAAAATAGTGGATAATGCTAAAAAAATAAGAAACAAAGGTGGTTGAACATAAACAAAAACAAAAAGAAAAAAAAAAGAAAAAAACAAAAATAAAAGAAAAAAAAAAAAAAAAAGCACGGGGCGCGGCACGCCTCCGCCTCCCTGCGGCCGGGCCCGCAGCCAAGGCACCCCCGGCCGCGGTGCCCCATCTCTTGGCTCAGTCCTTGAGCCCCGTTGGGGCCGAAGACTGAAGACTGTAAAAATACGATGTCTTCCCAACAAGCAGACCAAGGAATGGTGAGAAGACCACGTCGGCCGTGACTCGCTGCCCGCACGAGACGGCTCGGTGCGTAGGGTGGCATGGTCCCCTGAAGCCTTCACCGTTATTTCAGGTTCCTGGAGCCCCGTGGGGCCCTCTGGGCCTCGTGAGGGGTGCGCCGGAGGCCGTGGGGGCCTCCCTGCAAAAGCCGGGGGGCGCCTTGGGCCAGGGGCACGTCTAGCAGCACCCGATGCTGGCGACCCCAGGGAGCGCCATGACCGCCGGAGCCCCTGGCACCAGCCCTGCCGCTCCCGGGGTCTCGTGACTGGCGCTGCCGAGGGGCATCGCCTACACGGAGGGAGGAGGGAGGAGGGAGGAGGGAGGAGGGAGGAGGGAGGAGGGAGGAGGGAGGAGGGAGGAGGGAGGATGGAGGATGGGAGGAGGAGGGTGGAGGGAGCGGAGGAGGGAGGGAGGGAGGGAGGAGGGAGGAGGGAGGAGGTGGAGGTGGAGGAGGAGGAGGAGGAGGAGGAGGAGGGGCCACGGGGAGGCAGCTCCAAGCGAGCAGGCCAGTGCTGCGGGGACCCCTGTGGGCCCGCACTCATGGTCGCCCCGGCGACTGGCCACTCTCACGTGCAGCCGAGGGGGACGGGGGCGTCGCAGCAGTGAAGCGTCCCAGCGCCTAGGGTCGACTCTGCTATCGGAGGCAATGTTCACACAGCTTCGCCTCCACCTAGTTGACGCATCTCCGAGTTACCCGGACCTGACGTCGAACGACAGGCACTGCAGAAGTTCTGAGAGGACCGCGAGCGACAGGCAGTGGGGAGGGGCAGGAGGGAGGGACGGAGGAGGGCGCAGTCTCCACGTCCCAGCCACGGGGCGCGGAGGGCCACTGGGGGGGGGGGGGCGCGGGAACGGTGCTGGGTGTTGAGACCGCCTGTTGCCAGAGCCCCCCTGGAGCGCTCTGAAAGCGCACTGGAACGCTTCTGGCAGAAGACGTCCTGGCCCCAGGCCTGCCTGACGACCCCCCTCTGGAGGGCCTCCGGGGGGCCCGAGAAGGGCCGGAGGCGTCCAGGAGACACTCGTCCCCACCCTGTCGCCTCCCCGCGCGGAGGATG
>CAUYUJ010021412.1:0-139440 GCA_963575745.1 Prorocentrum cordatum
ACTTTGGGGCGCCCCTCACACGCTTCGTGGCCCCATAGGAGTTCCGCTGAAGGCCCAGTGGTGCAGTTCGCATGCGTCCCCGCCACCCACTTCGGCACACCCCTCACATGTTTCGTGGCCCCATAGGAGCTTCGCTGAAGGTCCATGTGGCGCAGCTCGCATGCGTCCCCGCCACCCACTTCGGCACGCCCCTCACACGCTTCGTGGCCCCATAGGGAGTTTCACCGAAGGCTCCAGTAGCGGTGTTCGCATGAGAAAGAAAGAGAAAACGTTGTACATGCCGCGGCCGACGAACAGCAGCACGACATAGAAGTAAATCAGCACCTTCCGGGGGTGACACCCTCCTCCGCCGCCTCCTCCTCCTCCACCTCCGCAGATTTCTCTGCGCCCTCCTCGCCCTCCCCGTCCTCCTCCCTGCTCTCGCCCTCTACCTCCTCCGTTTCTCCATCCCGGGCATCTGCGCGCTGCCCTCTGCCCTCGCCTTCTCTCCTGGCGGGGTCCGCCTGTGCGGATGCCTCCCCGCCCCCTCCTCGACCTCCTCTCGCCGGGTGGGATCCGCCTGTGCGGGTGCCCCCACTCCGGTGGGGCCCGCCTGTGCGGGTGCCCCCACCCCTGCCTCTAATTACCTCCTCCTCCTCCTCCTCCTCCTCCTCCTCCTCCTCCTCTGCCTCTCCCTCTGCCTCTCCCCCTGCCTCCTCGCCCTTCGTCGCGAGCCCACTCCTCTTCCTCCTCCTCTGCCTCCTCGGCTCCCTCGCCCTGCTGGCGCTGCTGCAGTTCCGCCTCTTCCTCGAGGAAATCGTCCGCCTCCCTGCCCCCCTGCGGGGCCGTCTGCGCCGCCTCCTCTGCCTCCTCAGTAGCGGTGTTCGCATGCGTCCCCGCCTCCCATTTCGGCACGCCCCTCACACGGTTCGTGGCCCCCCAGGAAGTTCCGCCGAAAGCCCCAGTGGCGGCGTTCGCATGCGTCCCCGCCACCCATGCTGACACACCCCTTCACACGTGTCGTGGCCCCATAGAGGAGTTCCACCGAAGGCCCCATTGGTGCAGTTCGCATGCGTCCCCGCCATCAATTTCGGCACACTCCGCACACGTTCCGCGACCGCATAGGGAGCTCCATTGAAGGCCCCAGTGGCGCAGTTCGCATGCGTGCCCGCCACCCATCTCGGCACACCCCTCACACGCTTCGTGGCCCCACAGGGGGGCTCCACCGAAGACCCCAGTGGCGGTGTTCACATGCGTCACCGCCACCAATTTCGGCACACCCCTCACACGTGTCGTGACCCCATAGGGAGCTCCACCGAAGGCTCCAGTGGCGGTGTTCGCATGGCCCCATAGGGAGCTCGACCGAAGGCCGCAGCCGCGGTGTTCGCATGCGTCCCCGCCACCTATTTCGGCACGCCCCTTACATGTTTCGTAGCCCCATAGGGGGCTCTGCTGAAGGCCTCAGTGGCGGTGTTCGCATGCGTCCCCGCCATCCATGTTGGCGCACCCCGCACACTCTTCGTGGCCCCATAGGAAGCTCCGCTGAAGGCCTCAGTGGCGGTGTTCGTATGCGTCCCCGCCACCCATGTCGGCACAACGCTCACACATTTCGTGGCCCCATAGGGAGTTCCACCGAAGGGCCCAGTGGCGGTGTTCGCATGCGTCCCCGCCACCCATGCTGACACACCCTTCACATGTTTCGTAGCCCCACAGCGAACTCCACCGAAGGCCACAGTGGTGCAGTTCGCATGCGTCCCCGCCACCAATTTTCGGCACACCCCGCACACGCTTCGTGGCCCCATAGGGGGCTCCACCAAAGACCCCAGTGGCGGTGTTCGCGTCCTCGCCACCAATTTCGGCACACCGCTCACACGCGTCGTGACCCCATAGGGAGCTCCACCGACGGCTCCAGTGGCGGTTTTCGCATGCGTCCCCGCCACAAATTTCGGCACACCGCTCACACGTGTCGTGGCCCCATAGAGGAGCTCCACCGAAGGTCCCACTGGCGGTGTTCGCATGCGTCCCCGCCGCCCCCTTTTGGCATAGCCTCTCACAGGTTTCGTGGTCCCATATGGGGTTCCACAAAGGCCTTAGTGGCGGTGTTCGCATGCGTCCCCGCCACCTACGTCGGCACACCCCGCACACGTTTGTAGGCCCAATAGGAAGCTCCACCGAAGGCCCCAATGTCGGTGTTCGCATGCGTCCCCGCTGCCGATTTCGACAGTCCCCTTACACGCTTCGTGGCCCCATAGGGAACTCCACCGAAGGCCCCAGTGTCGCAGTTCGCGTGCGTCCCCGCCACCCATGTCGGCACACCCCTCGCACGTTTCGTGGCCCCATAGGAAGCCCCACCGGAGGCCCCAGTGGCACAATTCGCATGCGTACCCGCCACCCATGTGGGCACACCTTGTGATGCCCACGCGCCCTTTGTTGATAGAATCCAGGAAAACAGCGCGATAGGCAAAACATAGAAAAATGATAGGGCCGCCGATAGAACAAAAAATGAACCATGTTCGTTGTGAGGGCGCCTGATTTTTTTTAACAGGATGCGATTATATGCGCGATTGTGAATGGGCACCCAAACCTTCTCCTTCAAATCGCTCTTCACTCTCCTCTACGTCATCATGTTGCTCTTCTCCTCCTCCTCCTCCCCTTCTCATTGTCTTCCCCGCAATCGCCTGCCCTCTGCCTAGTCGTTATACCCCTCTTCCGACGGAGGGCCTGATACATAGGAAGAGGGCCCTCGCCCTCCTCCGCGACCAGTTAGCTTTGGCAGAGGGAGGGGTGCGACGGACATCTAGACGCCACCTGCACATTTATCGGGATCACGGGCCCTTAGTGGGCCAGTCCAGGGGATAGAGGAGGGGGTTGGACTGGGGGCGGGGGGAGGGGGGGGCATAGTCGTCTTGTGGCCGAGCTCATGCTGTAGATGGACAGTCTTGGAGGCAGGTGAATCCACGCGTCTTGTGGCCAGAGCTCTCTCATGCTGTGCGTTCTTTTTGCTGCTTCGCAGCACGATGAATCGAGTAGAAGCCGCGCGTAGATTGAACAGAGGCTAAACAACTCTTCACGCTTCGCGTATCCCCACCAGCCCACCCCAAAACAGCCGCCAGGCGAGCTGCCTTGATGAAGGGGCTGTAGCAGCGAACAACAATCCAAAAGTGAGCCACATCCGTTTTGGAGGCCTGTCGGGGTCGTCTCTGGCCGTCTTGGGCCATCTTTGGGCTATATTGGGCCGTCTTGGGTGCATATTGGGCCGTCTTGGAGACATTGGGCCATCTTGGGCTCTCTTGGGGCCATCTTGGCCGTATTGGAGGCCACCTTGGGCGTCTTGGAGGCAATTTGCACTGTCTCTGGGCCCTCTTAAGGCAGTCTTGGGGGCCTCAGGGGCAGTCATGGGGCCATGTTTGGGCTTCTTGGAGCGGTCCTTAATCTCTCTTTGGGGGCCCTTGCGAGCCGTGGAAGGCATTTTTGGGGCCATCTTGGAAGCGGTCGGTGAAAAGAGGGGGCGCCCCGATCGATGCCCCTCCCCTCGGAGGCCACGACCCGTGTGAGGGTGGCAAAAATAGCATTCCCATGGTCCGAAAAGGTGCGCTCTAACTAACTACGCGCGGCCCCCTCGCCCGCCCAGGTGGGACGGGGGAGGGAGCAGTGATAAACCCTTCCCTGAATGGGAAGAGGGGTTGTTGGAAGAGGGAAGAGGCATCTAGGCCACCTGTCGCCAAAAGGCTGGTGGGATAACGATCGAGTCGCCCGTGTATTGATTGAATAGAAGCCTCCGAAGACTGATTGCAGCATTGAACGGGGGTATTAGAAGCCTTGCAAATTCTCCAAGAGGTTCTGTTGCTTTGGCACATCCGTAGCCATTTTGGCTCAGGCGTCAGCCCCTCCATGCCATTGGAGGGGTGGGCGCATTTCGTCGGGCCGTCCAGCCCATCGCCGAGCGAGGCCGATGCGCCGCCCAGCGGCGGCTGGGCTGCGTTCGCGGATGGCGACGCGGGCGGCTGGGAGGCTCTCGCGGGAGCAGCAGGCTCGTTGAGCCCTGTCGAGGACGGCGCCGAGGAGCCCGCGCGGGACGGGCCTCCGCTGGACAGGGGGGCTAAGCGGCGTCGGCGGCGCGCCACCGCCCAGGAGCTGTGGCGGCCCGTTGGTGCTGCTCTGGCGGCCAAGGACGTCGCCGCGCCGCTGGCAGCTCCGCGCGGCGACGTCGAGCCAGCCGACGGCGAGGGCGCCTCTGAAGGCGACGGCGAGCCAGCCGACATCGAGGGTGCCGTTGGCGACGTCGTGCCCGATGAGATGCAGATTGTTGTTGCTGGTCCAGTCGGGCCGCCAGCTGATGCCTTAGATCAGGACTGCGAACGTTTACGGGGCCTCCTGCATGTTCAACGGCAGCGTCGCGGTAGCCTCCTGTATAACCCATTGTTGGTTGCGCTTGGCGTCGTAAGAGAGGACCCTGACAGACCAGGTATGTTCGACAAAGTGGCAACAGATACGATCAATGCGATCCGTGGCAAACTGGCGAACCATATGATGAGTGAAAGTGTCAGTGCCCAAGCTGCTGGAGTTAGCAGGTCGGTGTTCGCAAGATGTAAGTCACGGTTTGTGGCGCTGGCAATGTTGACAGAACGAGCAATGGCCATCAGCATGATGAATGCTTGCGTTGGGAGGGTTACAAGTGCAGGTGGCGAGTGCATGTTGTTTTCTCAACAGTGCAGGTTTGATGAGACGAAGCTGACAGCCGCATGTTTTGACAACGACGACGCATCCTTGGAACTAGTAGTTGGAACCGCGTTGGAGCGACACGACCTTTCCAGAGCTCAGATCGACATGGACGGCGGCAGAGAACCAACTCATGTGTCAAAATTGCCATTGTTGAACACAGAATGGTTGTACACTATGTTGTTCAAGATCGGTGGATCATACACTGAGGTTTCTTTCAACGTGCTCGTGCCGATCCAGGTTATGACGGCTGGCAAAGGCGAGAACTACGCAGCCGCGGTGGAGGCGAGTGGCTTGGATACGTCTGGAGTGTCGAGGTTGTTCAAGCACAGGCAGAGGGTTGTGTGCACGGATGGCGACGGTGCGATCGCCAGGGCTGAGAGGTTTTCCAGCGTTCTGGGTGCTGGGCAGTTGGCTTTACACAACAGGTGCCACGTCCACAGGGCAGCGACTGCGAAACATGATGCGTGTTCCCTTCGTTCAGGCCTCATCAGCTCCCTCACGCACACAGCGCCGGCACTCAAGGGCCCCAGTTGCATGCTGAAATTCCGCAAGGTCGTTGGAGACATCGTCATGAGGCGGCTCAACATTGTCAGGGACACGCTGCCGCACCCCAGAGTTGTTGCCAAGAACGCAGATGTGTTGTATCGTTTGTTGCCAGGCCTCCACGATACCAGTGCGGTCAAGCGCAGGACTGTCATATTGTCGTTGGCCAATGGTTCTTGGGATGATACGGAACGGGTTCACTTTTTCACGACATCTGACAAGCCAGATGCGTACATCAAGCGCTTGTTTCGGACAACGTTCGTGAAAGCGCTTGTTGGAGATGGTCCTAAATCGTTCCCTAGTCGGAATTGGGTTGGGTCTGAGGTCACGCCGTCCTGGATCGGTGTTTTGTTGGCGGTTCACAATATTTTCGCTGAAGCCTTCGTGACGTTCTGCAGGCGAGCTGGTACTACTGGTGATTATGCTGCACCAGGCTGCCTCCCTAAACCCGCCATCCTCTTCACCCCCCTCATCTCCGTCCCCCATCTCTTCTTTGTTTTTTTTTTCAGGCGAGTCGCAATTGGGGATTGGCTCTGGCGGCGTTGCTGATCCAGTGGCTGCCGCTCGCGCGGCCGCCGACGGGCATCGGCGAGAAGCGCTCCTTTGGGCCACGAGGGAGTACGACTGTCCATTCGCAGACGTCTTTGCAATTAGATCCCTCATGGAGCCTCATCGTGCGTACATGTTCAAATCAGTGACGCTTCGCGACACGCCCAGGCTCGCTAATGAGATTGCCCATGCGTGGCCCATTCGAGTTGTCCTGGTCACGAGTTCCCCTGGTCGGGCCCAAGGTTGCGAGGGTATGGGGCCCACCGTGTAATTAGAGTTATCGCCTTGGCCAGCAATTTGATAATTTGGGGACGGTCGGCGGGGGGGAAGGGGGAGCAACAATAATAGCACATCATGCATAGTGAGTGTTGGTGGGTGTAGTTGCGCGTGCCAATGCGACCCTTAGTTACCTTATGCGTGCGTTTGCGTGCCGCGGCATCGTCTGTGCCCGTGCCGTTGGGGCTTGGGGCTATCTTGAGCCACGTTGGGCATGATTGAAGTGGCACGGTGATGTCGTGTGCATTCCCACGCAAGTCTTGGAGCTATATGGGGGTATCTTGGACGCTCCTGCCGCCCTCCGCCCGCCGCGCCCAGGCGCGCCAAGGTTTGGCGCATGTAAGTCTCTACATATCCCCGCAGGGGAAGAAACTGTCGTAAGCCATGCTCGCCCTGCGCGGCGATGTTAGGATTACTCAGATTGGCATCGGAAGAGCGGGACCGCACACAGGCCGTCCGTGCACTGGGTGCGGGCGATGGCGGCGGCCCACGTCCCACATATAGGATGCTTGAGGTCTTCGGAGCGAGGCGCGATGCTGAGTTCATTCGTGACATGCACGTGGTAATGATGGATGATTCGCTGTGGTCGCACATACCGTCCATTGGTCGCACTGGCGAGGGGGAGGCGTGGGTGTTTTCAAGTCTGTACGCTTCGCGTGTCACCGCCAGCACATCCCAAACCAGCCACCTTTGCGACGAAAGCCGACGGTCGTGGTGCTCGGGCCCACGCGGCCTCCTGCTCTCGCACATCTCCGCCTCCTCCCTCCACCTCCTATGTGTTCTGGTGGTTTCCCCGTAGGGTGTTTGCAGGGTACTGGTTTCTCGGTGCTCTCTTGGGCCCCCCCCAAGGCTCTCTTAGGGGCGTATTGGGGCGCTGTACGCTGCACGGCCATCTTGGGGCACCCTGGGAGGGTATGTGACGTATGTGTGAGGGGTACCCTCGATCAAACAAAGTTGCGAGCATTTATCTGGTTTCATCCCTCCCCGCCCCCCGCAGGCCCGAACCGTCGCCGCATAGTGCCATATGGCCCTATGGGCCGCTCTTGGTGCGCCCTTGAGCGCACTCGGGCCCGCCTCGGACCTCTCTTTAGCTGGAGGCGTCAGAAGAGACGAACAGACAAGAAAGGAAGCACACGCGCACATGGTTGTCCCTAAGGTTGTGGTGCGAGGTTGGCTTCTCGGGCGCGTCCTTGGGAGACATCGTTGCCGCGTTGCGTCCTGGGGCCGCATTGAGGCGAGGTGGGGGCCACTTGTAAACATGTCGTGGGCGATATTGGGCCATGGATGGCTATCTTGGGCGGTCGCTGCGGCATCTTGAGCACTCTTACGCACCCATACTTGGATCCAAAGGTCGCCCCAATCCATCGCGATGGAGCGCCATCCAGGCCCAGGGAGAAGGGGGTAGAAGGGGGGATCGCACCCCGCCCCGACAGGAGAGGAGTAGGGGTTGAACAGGGCGGGCGACCTAGACCACTCACGCCCAGAGGGCTGGTAGGATTGCTGCGAAGTCTTGCTGCAGGGTCAACGCGTTGATGGAGAGACACAGGTTCAAGCAATCTACCGAACCGAACCCCTTCTCGGAGTTCGCCACACAGCCACGGGGGTGGGGATGTGGACTAGGGGCGGCGGGCGTCGGCTGGAGGGCCGAACAACAGAAGGGGGGGAGGCGCGGCGGCATGCGCGGATAGCCGCGACCCACCGCCATTCACTCCACCTTTCCGTCCACATATCGCCCGTATCATCCTTTTGCCCGTCTTCCCTCCCCGCCAGCCGGTCCACGTGTCCACCGTATCGTTTGCAAACCAATGAACTAAATTCTTGACGCTTCGCGCCCCCGCCAGCCCCAGCCCATCGACTACGCCTGCGGCAGCTGATGCGGCCGCGGAAGGCGTGGCGCGCACTGGCGCGCTATGGAAAGGGTCGCGCCGCCATTTGAAGGTGTCATGGAGCAATGTTGGATGCCATCTCGGGCAACGTGTTGCTATATTGGGTTCGTGTTGGGGCCGTCGCGGTCCGCGGTGCGGGCTTGGTAGGACGGCGGGCACTCAATCGAACAGAGAATCTGAGGCGCAGGTGTCGCGTTGATCCGCCTGGGGTCCATGGCCCATGGGGGCTGGCGGAATCGCCCCCCCCCCAGAAGCCTTTGTCGCCGACGCCCGCCGCGCCCAGGGTAAGGGGGGTGGGGTTCGGTATTCATAGGTTTTACCCCTTCAAGTTGTTCGGTCTGCTCGGCGACGAGCGCGAGAGAGTGGCAGCCGAAATGCTCGATGACAGACCGTGTGTGCGAGACCAGTGGTCGAACGCCATGCTCGAGGCGTACGGCGGGGACCCGCTGTCAGCCGACTTGCTTGCCCACTTGCGAGCCACGGCCACGTATGCGAGGGAGGAGACAGTGCAGATTGAAGCTAAGCACGCTACGTCGCGGCGTCGGCTCATCGGCTTGAGCGTGCAGTCCAAGCGGGTGAGCGTCGAGCGGTTGAACGCTGACAAGTTGCATTCTGAGATGCGGAAGTTGCCAGGGCAGCGAGTTGAGGTCGACGGTGGCGGCGCGACCCTTGCGCGCCCTGAGAGGCCAGATGGGAGGCGCAGGAGACGTCTCCACAGCGCGTGGTCCGTTTACTGTAGTGACCAGCTGCGGGCCCGTGCGTGCACGTCCTTCTCTGAGTGCTCGGAGGCTTACCAAGCGCTGTCAGGCCCTGACAAGCGCGCCTTGAAGCAACGTGCTGATGACACGAATGCCCTGGAAACTGCAATCGGGGACGACGGCGGTGCGCCTGTCGCCAGCCACGCTGCTCGGGACATCACGTTGGCCCAGCTTGCCGACCGCATTGAGTCCGAGGCGCAGCGCTTGGGAGACACGGTGGACAACCCTTTCCAGTTGGCCGCCCGCAGAGTGTCCAGTGAAGTTGCATTCAGCGGCGACTTGGGCAACACCGCAGAGTGCGTTCCAATCGATGGCTTGCGCCATTGCAAGAAGGCGTGGCGAGCCGCATCCATGTTATCGAGGCGGATATCTGATGGGGAGCGCAGAAGGTTAGAGGCGTACCAGCTCAGCACAGGCGGTTTGCAGGAATACTTAGAGAGATGCGCGCCCGTGATGGATACTGACATGCTGCAGCGAAGTTGGTCGGACCCACAACCTGAACCTTCGTACCATAGGGTTATGTGGTCACCGCCTGACTTGGCGAACGTGGCTCACCGCCTTGCGGCCTTGGACCCAGCAACGCGCCCAGTGAAGACGTTATTCAAGGCAGCTTCCGAAGCCTGGCGCTCAGCCAATTTGCCGGTCCGCACCGTTGCATGGAGCAGAGAGCCGCCACTGACACACCGCAAGTGCCATGATGCTGGGATGTGCATTTGCAGTGGGCAGGGCCGCAAGATTGCCAGGTGCATCGGCAACCTTGTCTCTGCGACCAAGGCAGCGTGCCCTGCTGGCTCGACTGAGCGATCTAGTTTATTGGCTGCTCGGGTTGTTGTCCTCCTGATAGGGCGCGATCCCCCGCTGGCACTGGAAGACCATGAACGTTGCGATGCAGGCTCGCACCAGTCCAAGTGGCTCTTGATCGGTGACGTTCACCAGCGGCCGTGGCGCCTTGATTTCAGCATACTGGTGGCAGGAGATGGCTTTTCACTGGATGTTCGCGAGGGGCGGGCTGCTTTCGAGAATGACGTCATGCTTGATTATGCGTACTCCGAGAGTATTGACGTGCGGGCTCTGGGGGACTTGGATTTAAAATTGACATGGCACGCTTGTTTCTGGATTGCGAAGGACAAGGACGGCGTCCTCGATGCCGTGCGCCCACGGCGCCTGAATACATCGCTTTTGGGCGACGGCTTGCTGCGGCTTATCTGGGAGCCGCCTGCTGCGAGAGAGCCGCGCGGCAGCTGGGGCGCCTTGGCCGCCATCGACGACGACGGCAGCGACTCTGGCGCAGAGGGCGGCGGCGACGTGGGCGAAGACGAGGGCAGCGCGGGCGGGGAGGAGCCCGCCTCCTCGTCGAGCTCAGCGTCTTCGTCGTCCAGTTCGTCCTCGTCCTCGTCATCAAGTAGCGATGCTGAGGCGAGTGGCGGGGGCGAGGGCGAGAGCGAGGACGATGCCCCCCCCTGCCGCTCGCGCTGGCCATGCCGCGCCTGACGAGTACGGCGACTCGATCAGCATGCGGCTCGGTGGCGGGACCTTGGTCTGGTATGCGGCCAGCCGCCGCATGTTCGCGCTGTGCGACTGCGTGGACCACGGCGGCAGGGCCGTGTGCAAAGTCAATCGGCAGTGCTTCGCGGGAGCCAGGCGCTGGGTCGGCAGGCCTGCTGGTTTCTTGGCGGCGTGGCTCCTGTCACGCGATGACTATGTCGGGGCCAGGGAGCACATTTTTCATTGCCGCCCCTCGTATCTACGGAGGAGGGCGGCCCGCGATGCGTTGAAGGCCACGGCTGATGGCCGCCTTCTTCTGTCAAAAGAGAGAGACAAGGTTGACGGCGAGGATAGCGAGTGCGATACGTTCAGGTAAACATGTCCACTTTGCCCCCCCCTCGCCCTTCCCCTCCTGCTCCTCCCCCCCCCTCCCCCGCCATCCGGCCTGAAGGGGCGGGCGGCCTGCTGGCGGCCCGCCCGTCGCTCCTCGGCCCCCGCCTGCCCTCTCGCGCTTCGCGGCCCCACAGGGAGCTCCACCTCCGCGCCTGGGGCCCCAGGGGTCCACGAGGAGGAGGGCTGAGGCGGGGGAGGGCAGAAGGTGCACGCGCAGAGAACTTATGGTGGACCTTGGGACTAGGTCCTAGTACTACTACTACTACTACTACTACTACTACTACTACTACTACTACTACTACTACTACTACTACTACTACTACTACTACTACTACTACTACTACTACTACTACTACTACTACTACTACTACTACTACTACTACTACTACTACTGACTACTACTACTACTACTACTACTAACTATGAGTATGGCTACGAACTGCTACGACTATGAGTATTGCTACTTGCTATAGGTGCCATCCGAACTATGAGTTTGCTACTAATACTAACTACGAGTGAAGGACTACTACTACTACTACTTACTACTCGGCGAGGGGCGGCGCGGCTGCGCTGGGGCCGCCGGGCGAGGACCCGCGGGAAAGGGGTGAGGGGGAACAAAGGAGGGTGTGGGGGGGGGGGGGGGGGGGGGGGGGGGGGGGGGGAGGGGTGGGGGGGGGGGGGAGGAGGGGGGGTGGGGGGGGGGGGGGGGGTGAGGGAGGAGGGGGGGGAGGAGGGTGAGGGAGGAGGGGGGGGAGGAGGGGGGAGGGAGGAGGGAGGAGGGAGGAGGGAGATGGTGCGGGAGGAGGAGGAGGGAGGAGGGAGGAGGGAGGAGGATGGTGCAGCATATCATTGCGTAGCTTTGAAAGCAAACCGTCGGGTCACATCGATGCGCCTTATGTTTTATGCCTTTGGCATCCGCCGCTGGTTTCTCAGAGGCACCCGATATGCCACGGGGGGGTGTTGAGAGGCCCATGCGGGGCTTTCGAGGGCATCCCAGAGGCTTCCAACGCTCCTCATCATTGCTTCCCTCTGCCCAGCCCCATTCACCCTCCCCCCTCTTCCTAATCCTCCCCCTCCTCGTCATCCACCCTCCCGTTTCGTCTTCCTCCTCCGTCAAATCACCTTCCTCCCCCATCCCCTCCTCCACAGCGCGACGCCCTCGCATTCCCCCCCCCTCCTCCTCCCTCCACCTTGCGCGGTCGCGCCCGCAGCCACTGAGGCAGTCGGTGGAGCTCACAGAAGGGGCAAGATCCGCGTGAAGTATATCATTAGCTTTCCGATGTGTTATGCGGCAGTGCCCCGCGGCTGGCACGCATAGGTGGAGCTACATGCGGAACGCGATCCGCGTCAGGGCGCGCCGAAATATGATTGCACGGCGGCTCACAGCGCGCAGCGCGCACGCCATTCACTGCCACAACGTTTAAATCCAGCGCTTGACGGCAATCCCGCCACCGTGCTTGGGTTGCGGGCCAGAGAGTAGCGTTTATCGAAGACTCTTGGGTGTCCATTGGGTGCGCGTGGGAAGAGTTCGGATAGCTAGTCGTGGCGCCGTCTTGGGCAGTTAATCAGTTCCGCGGGGTGGCCAGCGTTGGCGCGGGGCTGGGGGGGGGGGTGGAGGGGGGGTGGGGGGGGGGGCGTCGGGCTCTGTTTCCAAGTTTGAATGTAATGGTAATGTAGCGCGTCAAAGTTATCAGACATGGTACGCGTTGATGCTGTCATTCGCCCCGCGCTAAAGTTTGCCTGCGCAGCGACAAGCACAACCGCGTGCGAACGGTATTCGGTAAACCGTTTGGCCAACGACTGTTGCGCTGCGAACGTCGGCGCGACACATGTGTTGCGTTGTTGGCGCAGCGAACCGTGAGCGCCGATGCCTTTTCGCAGCCGTTCACGGCGTCGCAGGCGACCCGCGCCGAGGGATGCCATCGCCAGATTGCGATTGCATCGGTGCCCCGCGGTGGCGCGTTCCATTGCCGCGGGGCACGTGCCTCCGTAGCTGGGTTTCAAGCGCGCCCGCGTTAATGCCGCAGGCCGACAATCGTGCGCCGTCGGTTAGCCCAGACCGCGCCCCCACTTTCGCGCAGTTGCCGCCGCGCGCAACAACGCACCAGTGGATTGCACGCCGCTTCGCCCGCATTGCAAGGCTTAGCAGCCGCCCGCGCAATTGGCCCGCCCGCCCATTGCGCGGCGCCCACCCGCCCTCGCCCGCCCACGTACGTGCCCGTCCCTTGCCGCGCGACGCCGTTCCAACCCAGCGAAAGCCCTCCGCGCCATGTAGGATTGCGCCGCGCCAGTTTGGTTCAACGTCGCGGTGGCAGCTCGCGTTCTCGCGTGATGCGTGAAAGTTAAAGGGTCGCGCGCGCCCCGCCGCGACGGTGGTTTCGCCCGCGCGGTCCACGCGCCGTGGCGACGGTCGGCCACCGCTGTCCTCCCAGGGCGATATGCACGGCTTCGTCTTCCTCGGAGTTCGAAAAAGTCGTTTAGCCTTGCGCGCGATGCGTGGGAATGCATCAGCCGAGCTGCGCCATCCAGGATACATTGAAGTCCTGGAATGTCTGCTTACCCGCGATGAGCAGGACTTCGTCACAACACAATGAGGTAGTTGAGCCCGCGATGGTTGCGAGAAAGCATTGCGATCGCATGTGCGCTTCGGAACTGAAATCGTGGAGCCAGAAGGTGAGTGCCGCATTGAGCTTGCGCAGCGCATTGGTGGCCGCGCAGAAGAAGGCGCCACGGATTTCGGTTATCGCAAGAGAGGTAATGAAGCACGAGGGCGACAAGGAAGCACCGCTTCCTGTATCACAAGATGCGGTTCCCAGGGTCGAGTCCAAGGCGGCGAAGAATAGGCCCCGTGCGGCCAGCAGAGTAGGCTCGCTTTACGTCTGCCCTCCCCCGTGCCCCGAAGAAGAAAGACGCGCGCGCGTGCGGTCCCTTCGGCGCTGCCGCTGTCGCGGTCAACCCGTAGTGGGTATACCGGAAAAAAAAGGACGCGTGCTTTGCCCGCGAACGTCCCGTTCGCCGCCCTCTGCTCTAAGGCCCAAGGCTGACCGCGCAAGCTCTATCTCCACTTCCCCTAACATCAGTTGCGTCCTCTCCTTGCCCAGTCATGGTCTCGCTCAGCTGACATGGGTGATTGATGATTCTCGGGGCGGCGCCGCAGCGCGTTGGCGCCGCTCGCGGCGCGCGCCCGATGTGGTCGGCAGTGCGCGCTGCTTTCGCGCGCGCTGCAGCCATGCGTTGCATGGGCGGCCCGCGCTTCGAAGTTATTGCTGGCGGTCGGCCGACGCAGATGTGCAAGAGGAAGGGCGAAGGGGCGACCCGCGGCTGACCTTCGTGCGCGGTGGCCCTGAGCGGCGCGCGCGATTGCGCGCAGAAGGGCGCAAACAAAGGTCGGTGGCGGTCGGGCTGGCGTGAAGCCGATGTCCGTGTGAAGAGCAGCAGCGCCGTTTTGCGCTGCGGTGTTCGGGCCCTCGCGTTCGCTCGGCCCGAAGATTCGTCTGCCGCGGTGGGGGTCATCGGGGCGTCGCTTGGGTTCGCCTGGCGGTCTGCGGGCATGCTGCCAAGGTGGGCGGGGGGGGGGAGGGGGGCGGGGGGGGGGGGGCGAATGTAACCGCGCCTTCGCGTCGTCGCCGATGCGACCGCGCCTTGTTGAGTTGGCGCGCGTCTTGGGGCCGCGCTGGCGGCGGCGACCGCGATTGCGGGCGCGCTCGCCTGCCTATCGGCACTGCGCGTGACCATTGGAGGCGCGCGCAGCCATCAATGTTTGGGTGCTGAAAAAGTTGGAGGCGAGCGGTCGCGCACCAAGTTCGCGTTCAATGTTTTGTATATGTTTTGCCTATGTGTTGCTTATGTTTTGCCTATGTTTTGCCTATGTTTTGCCTATCGATCGGCAAATCATAGACCAAACATAGAACAATCATAGAAAAAAACATTGACAAAACATTGGCAACACACTGGCAAAACATTGACAACACATAGGCCGCAGATAGGCAAAACATAGAAGCGCGCCGTGCCTCTGCCTTTTCTGTGCGCAATCTATAGGAGGGTGGGGGGGGTGGGGGGGGGGTGCACCCGCGCGCGATCTACATGGGGGGGGGCAGGGCGCGGGGGGGTGGACGGGCGCGTCGCGCGATGTGGGCTTGAAGGCGCGGCTGTGTCACCCGCCTGCGCGCGCGGGCGTCGCGTTGCGCCGCGCGCCGTCGGCTCGGGCATCGCGCGCGCAAGTTCATCCGTTAGCTTGGGCGCCATCTTGGGCGCGCGCCGCGCGCGCGCGCGCCGCGGTGCAGCCGTCGCCGCGGGCGCCGTCGCGTTCGCGCGCCGTGCCGCCCGAGCCGTCGCGCCCGCGTGCCCGTCGCCGCTACCATGGCCGCCGACGCGTCTCGACGACGGCACGCTCGCCGACGGCGCAGACTTTGCGCGGGGGAAGCCGCGCGGCGCCATGCATCGCCGCCATCGGGCCCAGGGCATCGGTTCTCGTGCAAGGCAAAGCATTGCGTTGCTCTTGCAGGGCGCGGGCCACGTACGAATGCTTGTCGTGCCTGGAAGAGGACGGGGCAGGAGGGAGGGGGGGTCAAGTTCGGTGGCGTTCCAGTTCTGCGCGAGCCTGGCGACGTTCTGAAGGGAGTTGGGTGCGGGCGCGGGGTAGAGGTGGCGCGAGGCGGGGCGGGTGGCTGGGGGGTGGGGAGGAGGGCGCGGGGGGGGGGGGCGGAGTGGGCTGGGCTGGGCGTGGTGGGGATGCTGCGGCGCGTGGGCAATGCGCTCGAACGCATGGTGCCCTAGTCTAGTGAATGCGCTGGCGGCGCGTCACGGCATGTCGGGTTTTGTTGTGCTTTCTTGCGTGATGGAGAGCGGGGCCAAGCCGACGTTCGCGCCGTCCGATCGGGCGGCGGGAGACGCCATTTGCAGCGGCATGGCGGCAGGGGGGGGGGGGGGGGCGGGAGGGGTGCACGATTGATGCGTCCGCTGCGTTCTTTGTTCTGATGTGTCTTTAGAGAGCTCTGCTGCTGTTGAATGTGTCCACGAGCGGCGTGTTCGTGCAAATGGCAGTTGGGTTCCCTGGGCAAGCGGCTGAGGTCTTCTGGGCTATGCGGTGCCCTTGCGCGACGCCGCGGTCGTCCTGCCGCAGCATTGCACTGACGCGAACTCTTCGGCGGCGCCCACAGAGGCATACATGTTGACGGTACCGCGACAGAACTGCGCGCGCCCAGAATATTCCAAGTAGGGGCTCTGGCGCGGCGGCCTGCAAGGCTGACCATCGCGCCGAGCCCAGAGCTGGGTCCGCTACTTTCGGCGGCCGCAGCGCAAACACGACACCGATGTTATAGGGTAACTTGCTGCGGCGCCACCAGTTGCGCCCTCGGAACGCCAGCGGCGCCAGCGAGACTCACTGGATATTTGCGGTTAAGGCGCGGAATAGCTCTGACATCGCGCGGCGTCGAACACCGCCGCGCGATCATCCCGCGCGGCGCGCCCTCAGCTGGTCGCTGCGCTGGCGTCGCGGGGTTTCGCGCCAGCGGCGGCTGATGTCATAGATGTGGACGGGCCATGGTAGCTGCTAGCACCCCCCCGTCGGGGTGCCTGGCAAGGGGTTGAGGTGAGTCGAGTTGTGCGCCGCGGCGGGGCGTTGGAGTCGTTCTCAGCGTGCGCGGGGGTGACGCCTTCGCGAGCGCGTTTGTTTACGCGGCTTTTTATGCGATGCCATAGCGCACACGGCGATTCGGGCGGCGCGCCAGGTGGTCGCCATAGGCCGTTGCAGTTCTGCAGGAGCTTAGGCACAACGCTGCGCGGGGCCGAACATGGCGCCGAGACTTGCGCGCGGGTGGGAATTGCCTTCTGGCGCTCGTGAAGGTGGCGCACGCGCTGCAATGCGGCATGGAAATGGTAGCTCTCGTTGGCCGCGCCGCGGCGCCTGAACATAATTTCATCGCGCTCACGGTGGGGGCGCGACGCGGCAACATAAAACAAACATGCCGCGTTTGGCAGCTCCCCACGGGCCGTGCGCGGCCCTTATTTCATGCGCGTAAGCTGCGCCCTGAAGGGTTGCGAGTCACAGCGCGCATCGCATTGCTGCGCGCGGCCCTTAGATGCGCGGTCCACGGGCCGTTCCTGGGATTGCGTCGTTGTATTATGCCCGCGGCCTGCGCGGTAGGCCGTGCAGCAGTCATACTGAGGCTGCTCCTCGGGTTTGCGAAGTGCGGGTTTTGGCGCAGCTTTTTTGAGCCGTTGGAATGGGCAACGCAGTGTTGCCTTGGGGTGATGCACATGAGGCATCGCCGTGTTCCTGTTGGGGTTGTGAATTGCGAAGCTGCCGCTGCTTTCGCGAGATGCGCGCAGTGGATGCAACGATTTAAAATCGTTTCGCAGTTCCCTTAGCACGGTCGGTCGTGCGCGCTATGCGGCTCGCGGGTCGTTGTGCTCATGCGGCGCGAAAGACTTCTTCGCGATCGCCTTAGGTTTGCTTGATTGCGCCGCAGCGTGCTACAACCGTTAAACGGCATGCGGCATATGGTTGTCCATGCGGCCGAGTTGTAATCGGCGTTCCGTGGTCGCTGGCGACGCCATCAACCTCCCAGGGTTTAAATCGGCGCCATCGCAATTAGTTGCGTTAGGTCCAGAGGGCGCCTGCGTGGCCTTGTCTTGTATCTGGGGGGGGGGCGGAGGGCAGCAGGTTCGGGTCTCACGACCTGGCGGGCAGGGCGTCTTGTGGAGACGCGGTGGGTTCCAAAATGCAGAAGCCAATATTTGCACGTGTCTGGGTTTTGTTTAGAGCATCAGTTTTCATCCGTAGCCTCTTTGGCTCAAGATATTACATATGTTCTCCTTGTGGGATCCCCTACTTACCCGAACGCCCAGCGGCAGCGCGCCGCCGACGGCGCGCAGCCTGGACAATCTGGGATTCGCCGCGGCGACACGGGCAGATCAGCCATGGTTTCGAGCAACACCACCAGTTGCAGCAGCAGGTGCGCCCGCTATGCCAGAGCCCTCTGGGCTCATCACCACCACCACGTATGGCAGCATAATTGACGGCAGCGCGGACTGCATTCATGGTGTTAGCCTTGATATCGCCCACGCGATGCTGGACTCGCTCGTGGAGGCAGCCGATGAGAACGAGCAGCGCTATCCTCAGGAGTACCGCAATTCCTTCGCCGCCTTGCGGCTCGTCGGCACAGAGAAGCACCCTATCGCTGTTGGGATTTGCCAACATATGGTTCTTCTTTGGATGTCTGGAGAGACGCCCAGGCTGAGCCCGCTTGGCCAACGCGGTGCGCAGCCTTCGTGCTACAGGCCCTTGACTGACATATATGGCATGGGTTTCTTGTACCCCCACCGCCAGTGCGAGACAGAGGAAACTGAGTTCGGGTTCGTCGATTCGGCCAAGCCCATGCTTCCTGTACTCCTGCAGCTACCTGGCGGCCTCTTCAAGGCGGCAATCTGGATTCCAGCTTGGAGGCAACCGTCGTTGGAGCATGCGGTCGGTGCCATGCCAGGTCATTCGGCCAATTCGGATGCTGCCTTTCTTTAAGGACGTTGTCACCCTGCTCTCTAGGTAGGTCAGCGTTGGTCGGTTCGACGCTCTCCAATTCAGGCCGCATGGCCTCTCTGGCCTCGCCAGCTCAGCCGTTCCCGCTTCGTGATGCAATGATTCCCGTCGCAGTTGCGCAGTTCTGAAGCCTCACTGTGCATTGAAAGGCTGCCGTTTGGGCACGCCTTCGCAAAAACAATGTCATGGCAGTCGTATCGTTGCATGGTTGTTGGCAGGTGTTGGGCTACTCAGACTACATACCAGCTAGAAGTACAACGCACATGCCAGCTGGGAGCCCGAAGCGCTTCCAGCTGGGAGAGCCCCAAACACACGCCAGCTGGGATCCCAAACGTGCCCCCGAGAGCATACCAGCTGGGAGATCAAAGCACATACCTGCTGGGAGCCCCAAACCATGTACCAGGAGCCCCAAACACATATCAGCTGGGAGTCCAACGTAACATACCAGCGATAACATACCAGTTGGGAGCCAATTAAATTGCATATGCCAGCTAGGAGTCCAAATCACATGCCAGCGATAACAGACCATCTGTGAGTCTAATACACAGATCAGCAGTTGGGGGCGTATCTACAACACATACCAGGAGGGAGTTCAAAACGTGTGACGGTTGGGTGTCCCAACCACGCACTAGCAATAACATACCAGCTAGGAGCCCAACAAATATAACAGCGGTGGGCCCAGTCCTGGAACCATCGCCGCGGGCCCCCATCGTGCTGGACCCCAGCCCCGTGTGTCCGCTTGACTCCGAGGGCTCAGCGCTAGATGTGGAGAGAGGCATGAGTTGCTGATTATGCTTAGGCTCATTCCAACCTCTTCCTCGTCATTGCCATTTGTTGCTCAAACCTTCCAGGCCTCAGCAGCAGCTGTGCACGCACTCGTACGCGCGCCAGGGCATTCTTGAGGTCATCCGGTCTCGAGCCTGCGACTGCGCAGACCGCGGCGATGCCGCTGGACAAGAACGAGTTCAATCGGCAGCAGGTCGGCGGGTACTCTGGGGACTCCCAGCCCGCGGCCGAGACGGCACCCATGGCCGTGGATGACTCGATGTCGGAGGGCCTCGTGGTGGGCGACATCTGTCGTCATCCAGACGCGGCGTCCAGTGGCCTTGGCGGTGGCAGTGCCAGTGCAGTCGGTGGCGGCGAAGCGGAGTTGCCGAACCCGAGGGTGCAGCCGATCCCACGGGAGCGGGAGCGGCCGAACTACATCAAGCTCTTGTCCGTCGAGCTTGGGAAACATGTCGGAGTGCCGCCCACAAAGATTGCCAGTGCCTTGCAGCAGTTGCCGAACGAGGTTGCGAAGCTCCTGATCTCACACAAGGAGGTCAAGTTCCCGAGTTGGCTCACCATCAGCATGGTTCAGACGGGCCCCCCTGGCACCAAGGAAGAGCTGAACGTGGTGCGCAAGCACTCGAGATCGGCGAAGGTTCACAGCGACTACCTCCGCATCGTCCGCCCAGAGGTCACCATCAAGAGGTCTTACATCGTGAAGACCATGAGCACGGTGGACACGTCGCCGAAGGTCATCGTGGCTGCAGACGGCGAGCTGCTGGGCCCAGACGCTGACGCGCAGGCCGCCGACGCCGTGGTGCTTCCTGTCTCCGCCACGGGCCCGTCGTCCCCGAGCTCGGTCAGGCGCGGCGACGCGGGTGCGCCCTCGAGCTCTGCGTCGTCAGACGCGGCATCGGCCTTTGGCAGCCCTGCGCCCTCTAGCTGATGAGTCGAGCGTGGCCAGTTTGAGAGCCGCACTTTGGGCAGCGCGCGCCAGCCTCTCGAGCGCGCGAGGTCGCCGACCACGCGCGGGCGGCACATAGGTGGTTTACAGTTCGTGTTGCAATCGCCATGCCGATCGCTGCTTCAGGTGTTGCAGCAATTGCACGTTGTGGCCGCCAGAGAGCGCAGCGTGTAGGGGAGACGGCATGGTCCGCCATCGGCCAGCAGCTTCAACCAGAGTACTTTGATCAAACGCATTATTTTTGCACATGGCGTCACTTGTATCCTGCCTGTCCCCGCCCTCAATCCTGCCGCCCTTCTCGCCGCCATGCCCCTCCCGCCTTCTCCTCCTCCCTCGTCCCTCCCCCCAGGCCTCTTCCGCCATCCCAGTCGGCTGGGCGCGATCTGCCCCCCCTCAAGCTCACCTCCCCGCTTCCCCCCCGCATCTCCCCCCTCCATCCGCCCCCTCAGCCACCCAGGGTCACCCGCAGAGAGCGTTCGCCCCGATGCTTCTCTCGAGGGCGTGGCGCCCCAACCCCACAACCCGAACAACGCATGCCCCAGAACGTAAACATCAAAGGGGGGCAGGCGGTTGCGAACAGCGTCGTTCTAGTGATCTCGAGCGCTTCGCCCCCCCCCCTGACCCGCCCATCCAGAAACGATCCAAGGGAGTTGCCATGACCGCAGGTGCTGCCCATCCAGAAACGATCCAACATACCTAAGAGAGCCCATCCAGAAACGATCCGACGGCGCGATGGTGTCGTTGCTATCCGTAGGCTCTGGGGTGCAGCCGTATTGTGTCATCTAGAGCCGTCTGTCGGGCTCCTAGCAATAGGCCGCGTCGGGGCCGTCTGGGGAAGGCCCAGGCTATCGAGACCAAGAGGGGGCTGATGAGAAGGGCCCAAGACTGTTTAGCCAGAGGGGGTGGGGTCTGGTGCACGCGAAGGGTGGGCCTGGACTGGCCAATCGGTTCCAGGAGGCGGCGTTCCACTTGGAGCTGACATTGCCCTCGCCATCGCTCGCCGTAGGCATGTGGGCTCTAGAAGGTTCCATATGTGAGGCGTGCAGTGCCACCTGCACTTTGCACTGCACTTGGCGGGTCGGCCTCCAGCGGGCGCGCCCTTCCTTGCGATGGTCAGGAAGAAAGCGAAACGCCAGCCGTCTAGTGACTGCGAGTCGAAGGCCAGCTCGTCAGCCCCACGGCAGCCTAGAGAGAAGAAGAAGGCGGCCTCCAGCAAGTCTGCATCGGGGCCGTCGGTGCCGACCCGAGGTCGCCAGCCAGTGGGGAACTCTTGTAAGTGCGAACGGTGTGGTGTCACACCTGGCAGCATGAAGCCGTGGGCTTTGACTGGGACCGATAAGCATGGCAACACTGTCCCCGTCGGGTCAGCCTGCCTCGAGTGCGCCACCGTTCATCGTGATTCGTGGGCCATGGAAGGGTCGTTTTCGGGTGTGAGCAAGGAGTGCCGCAATAACGAGGAGACGAACAAGAGGTTCGATGAGAGTGCCGCTGTGAAGAGGGGTGAGAAGGTGAAGGACTTCGACGAGGTTGGCATCGACTCTGACAGCGACATTGGCGTCGAGGTATCACAGGACTGCGTCGGCCTCACCGTCGCCCAGTTCAAGGAGATCGCCCAGGGCCGCGAGCCGTCGGAGGCAGGGCTCAAGATTCAAGACCTCGTGGGGCCCAACGGCGACAAGTTCGAGGGCGTGATCATGAAAGATTGGAACCAACCGTACGTGCGCTTCAGGTTTTTCAAGAGGTCGACCCTTGCGACCAAGCGGACGAAGCTGGATAAGCGCAAGCATTACCGCAAAGAGCAGCCTGGTATGGTCATCAAGGCGATGAACAAGGGCAACACTGGGTGGAAGATGAATCGCAAGAGGATGGCTGCGGCGCTGACAATGAAGGAGCTGCAGAAGAAGCTACAGCAGTTGGTCGACGGGTCGCCGCCGCCACCAGTTCCTGCTAGCGACGATGAGGATCCCGACGTGCAGGACGTCACCAGCCACGTCTCTGGCGCTGGGGCTGGGGAGCTGAGGACGCCCGACAACAAGGGCATCAACAAACAAAAGTTCGGCAGCGGCATGTCGACTATCAGCCATGGGACATCGAGGACCTCGCTCGGCGACTCTGGCGACGGAGATTCTCAATGTGGCGACCTTGGCGACATGAGCGCGTGGGAGCACAAGATCATGAAGTACGACATCGTCGCCATCCTCTCGGGTCAGAAGATGGGCAAGGAACGCAGGAGGCTGAAAGACTGGATCGACGCCAACAGCTCCGACACCACCCTGAAGAACGAACTGAACGCCTGCAACCAGCACTATGCCATGGGCAAGCTAGCGGAGGAGATATCCCAGCCGAAAGATCACGTGAACACCATGCCGATCAAGAGGCTTAAGAAGATCGTGAGTGACCTGATTGAACATGGGGTGGACTTTCCCACGCCTTTCAAAACGAAGCTGCTCACCAGGGAGTGCGCTGACGCGGCGGCGCTGCTTGTCAGCGGCAAGGTCGACACGTTGACGCACTTCTTGGACGTTGTGGAGCCTTGGGGCAGGCGCGGCGGCGCTGGCGATGACGCCGAGGGCGCAGTCCAGCAGGATACGGAGGCAGACGGCGAGAGGTTCAAGTTCAACGCGAAGGCCCCCACGCTCAACACGATCGATGGTTCCATCAGGGAGAAGTCCTTCATGTTCATTGACTTCTTCACTCGGCATTTCATCACAGGCTACGTCATGGCGCGGCTGGTGGACCAGAAGGATTACCAGAATATCATGGCCATGGTCAACTACGTCATCGAGCGTTGGACCGATTCTGGGGAGATGGAGGACGACGCCGTCGAAGCAGTTCTCAAGCTCCTCACTTGCCTTCGAGGTCTCGCTTGCCTGATGGACCCTCTTTCTCCAGTGGAGCATTGGAGCGATTTCCTGGACCTCCTTCGCAACGATACGAAACGTGACATAAAGGACCCGCGGACTCAGTTGGCGACGGCATTGAGGACAGAGACCGTTACGAAGGAAATGGTCACCAAGCTCAAGCCTTACATGGATCAGACGCGGAAGCTCCGCCCGATGATCGACACCATGATTGCGACGTTGCGTGCTGGTGAGGCCGTGACCACGAATGGCTTGATCACAATGGCGAAGGAGCTCTCCACGTTTATGAAGGAGTCACGGCCAGGCTCGACGCAGATCCTCGAGGACCTTTTTCGTGCGAAGGTGAATGAAGAGGCTGCCAAGGTGAAGCAGGCGATCGGTGACATCGATTCGGACAAATCCTCCTCCGCCGCCATCGATAGCTTCTGGGAGTGCCAGCGCTCCTTGTTCGTTGCGGTTCACAGCCACCTCTCGTTCGGCGGCGAGTGGGCGGACACCCTCAAGCAGATCAACGACACCATCCCCGTCCTGGAGACTGGTAAGGCTGCCACGGCTTACCTCAATGACTTGGACTTGTTCTTCTCCCACGAGGCCGTTGCTTCTTGTGACGACTGGCGCCTCATGGCGGCAAAGACGGTCACGTTCACTCAGCAGGTCTACCCAGGCATCGACCCCTCGACGAAGGAAAGCGCCAAGCAGAGAGTGATCGCCAAGGCGTTCATTGTAGTGGAGCAGGCGATCCACCACCACAAGCACGAAGGCACCCTCACTACTAACCTGGCGGATGCGATTGGCGATGCTATTGCTTCGTGGTTCAATTGGGTCCAGGCGACGGGGCACGATCAGTGGAAAAAATGCGTGGGCGCTGCCCTCGACCAGGCCCGCCTTCTCGAGAGACTCGAGAACCACTTCGGTACGGACCGCGCTGCCTACAGGGACCTTGCAGTGACGCAGGCTGGGACTAATCTCATGGCGGAGGCAATCAGCCTTGCGAAGGCCATGAGCTCGATCAGGTCCGAGCTGCATGAGCGCGCGCCCGACCCTATGAAGCGCATGCTTGACGACGAGCTCACGCCAGCGTACATCACTTTCATCAGCACTGCAGTGGTGGGCATGTACAAGCAGGCCTTCGATGACGATGTGGCGTCCAACAAGTGGGAGGACATTGCAGGCGGGGGTACCGACGGTGCGATGTGGTACGCTGCCGCTGCCAACGCCGACATCATCGGGGATTGCGTGACTGCGGCTGGCGACACGATCTTCACGTACTCGCCCGAGCAGCGGAAGAAGATGCTCGACGAGTTGGTTTCCAAGCACAGCCAGATGGTGAAAGCCGCCAAGTTCTACGACGTGGTTTCGGGACCGACGAAGACGGCAATCGACCTTGGTGAGAAGCTGTTCCGCATGGCCAGGGCTGCGCACTACGGTGGCATTTTGGCGTACGTGGCGGCCAACACGGACAAGTCCGATTTGAGCAGGATGCGGAAGCAATGCACGGACCCGCTGGCGCAGATCAAGAAGTTGGGGATCCAGGAGTCCGTGCCGTCGGGCCTCCTCGAGATGGCGGGCAGGGCCGTCAAGGTGCAGCGGGTGTCCTAGACGAACGACGGCGATTGCCGAGACAGCTGGGCCGCAGCTGGAGCCTTGAAAACAAAAAACGAAAACATCGTCACAAGCTTGATGGCCTGGGTGGGCTCTTGGACCAAGAGGCTTCTTGGGGAGTCTCTTGGGGTTTGTTGGGGGGGGGCTTCGGGGTGTCTTGGGGGCTCTTCGGGGCATCTTGGGGCTTCCTGGTTGCCTATTGGGGCGGAAGGCTCGTATGTTTGGTTCGCGGTCCTCTTCATGGGCCCCTCTTTGGGCCGCCTTGGAACCCTCTTGGGCCGTCTTGGGCCGTCTGGCGTGTGACTCTCTTGGGCACTCTTGGGCCGTCTTAGGGCGCTCTCTTGGGTCGTGCTGGTATGGTCTTGGGGGGCCCTCGGGCTGTCCCAGAGCGTCGCAAGCTCAAAAAGGGGAGCTCGTCGTCGTCGTCGTTGCCGCCGCCGCCACCGCCGTCGTTGGTTGGTTCAGGAGTTTCCTTCCTCGTATGTTCGCCGCGCAGGGTCCTCTCCTGATTGTTTCCTCTCCCTTGGCCCTTGTCCTTATCCTCATCTTCGTTATTATGATCCTCGTAGTCCTCCCCCCCCGCATCTTCAGCTTCGCGATGTGCCCAAAGTTCACATTATAGTCTTCACGCTTCGCGTATCCCCACCAGCCCATCCCAAGACAGCCGCCAGGTCACGTTGTCTTGATGAGGGAAGTGTAGCAGCAAGCAATTCAATCATAAACAACGTCCGTCTTGGAGGCCCCTTGGGGTCGTCTCTTGGGCCATCCTGAGGCTATCTTGGGCCGTCTTGGGTGCATCTTGGGCCGCCTTGGAGGCATCGTGGGGCCATCAGGGGTTCTCTTGGGGCCATCTTGGCGCTCTTGGAGGCCATCTTGGGCGTATTGGAAGCCATTTGAGCCGTATGTGGGCCCTCTTTGGGTCGCCTTGGGGGCCTCTGGGGCCGTCCTGGGGCAATATTGGGGCCTCTTGGGGCGGTCTTGGAACGCTCTTGGGGGCTTCTTGGGGGCCTTGGAGGGCCTCTTGGGGACCATCTTGGAAGCGGTCGGTGAAAAGAGGGGACGTCCCGATCGCGCCCCCTCCCTCGGAGGCCGCGATCCCTGTGAGCGGTGTCAAACAATAAGCTCCCCACTGTCAGAAAACAGGGCGCTCCAACCACCCGCTACCACCCCCCCGTCCAGGTCTAGGGGAGGGGGTCGGGGGAGGGGTAAACCCCTCCCCATAGGGGACGATGAGTTGTTGGCAGAGGGAAGAGGAATCTCGTTAGACCACCGTCGCCCAAAGGGCTGGTGGGATTCGCTATTGCGCCTTCCGCCTGTCCTTTGCTGCCCTTGTTGGGACGTCAAGGTCCATTCAAGACTATCTCGATGGGTCCTGGGTGCGCCTCGGCCGTCTGGGCAACTTCTCGGGGTCGTGTTGCGATCCTTTGGTGGGCGCGCTGGGCCGTCTTGGTGGCCGTCTTTGGCAGTCTTTTGGAGGCCGTCCTGTGGCTTCGGTCCCTTTGTTTACTTCAGCTTGGAATGAGACTTGACTTCTCGGGGGCGTCCTTGGCGGCCCGCGGAAACTCTGGAGCCGTCTTGGGGCCGCTCGCGTTCTTCACTCCAGCCCGTCGCGGGCGATTTATGAGCCGCGCTTACATGTCTTGCGCCACGGTGAAGCCATATTGGGCCATCTTGGGTCTTCGTGGCGCCATTTCGGGCCATTTAGGAACTGCAAAGAGAGCACAGGCACGCTTTGTTCAAACCCAGGGCGGCGCATTAGAGCGCCGAAAGCATTTTTCCAAAGGGTTAGACTGCCTTTGGAAGAAACACAATCTTCAGCTATGGCGTTCTAAAGAGCTGGCGGCGTTCGGACCGCGGGCGGCGCTGCGACTAGAAAGCCGCGTTCGCCTAAATGAAAACCAAAACTGGCTTCTATTTTCAACCTCCGCGGAAACCTATGTTTTTTCTATGTTTTGCCTATCGCGCTGTTTTCCTGGATTCTATCTACAAAGGGGCGCGTGGGCATCACAATGTTAGCGATGCGACTGTGTTCGGCGGCCGTGCCGCCCGCATTTTGGGTGCGCCCCGAAATCTCGCATTGGCAATCCCCTCTGTTTGGTTGCGCCGTTGTGCTCGGATCTCGAAAAAGCATCTACCGCTGACGCGGGCACGCGGCGCCAGGGACTTCACTTTTCGAACAAGGAGGGTGGGCGAGGTAGGACGACGGATGGTGGAGCAGGGAGGCAAAGAGGAACGAGGAATAATGAGGGAGGTGGGAAGGGGCTCTCCCCCGCCCGAGCCGCGGACGCTTTCGACACCATCCGGGGGAGGGAGGAAAGGAAGGGGAACGGAGCAAGGGCGAGGACGACGACGGGAAGCAAAGTGTCCTGGGTCCGCATATAGCCATATGTCTGCGATTCGGGTGCGCGCGCTTTCTTCGAGGCACTTCAAGCCGGACCCATACTGAATTCACTAATTCCTCAAAACTGTGTAAACACTCTGTCCTCTGTTCCCTCTCGTATACAACGGCCTCATAACAGAGGGGCAGTGGATTCCAATCGTCAGCACATTATTGTTCGACTATTCTTAAATCTTTCTCCTGTGCACGGACATGCCCGACTGAAAACTTAGGGGCCACATCCGCTCAAGATCGGTCCCTGGCCCCCTCCTCGGGTCCATCTGGTGCAGCTTTGCGCCCCGACGGGCCTATGGGCCCCGAAAGCGGCCCCCGGAAGCTGGCAAAAATTCCGACGGGCCTATGGGCCCCGAAAGCGGCCCCCGGAGGCTGGCAAAGGCAGAACATCGCCCCGACTCCAGGACCTCGAACCTGCCCGCCCTTCCTGCTGGCCAGAACCAGTCAGGGGCCCATGTACACATAAATCAATAGACGCAAATCCAAGGATTCCCTCATATATTCCCCATATATTCTGGAGTTTCGTCTTCCCCACCACTTCCCAAACTCTCCAGATTCTTCAGGGAATCGGCGTTTTTTCGTGTCTGTGCGTGTGCGTTTGTGTGTGAGTGTGTGCGTGTATATACATTATATATATATATATATATATATATATATATATATATATGTTTCCTCCCCTCCCGGACCAGGTGCTGGGCCATCTCAGACACCCACACGGCTCCAATAGAAGACAAAACGCTGCATAAACATAAACTATTGGCGCTGCGCGCGGATTTCTTGGATCTGCGCTGGACTCCCTCCCTGGCGCGCGGAGCGCGCCGGGGGGGGCGCCAGAGGCGCCGCCGGAGGGGCCCAGCGCGGACCCAAGAAATCCTCGCGAAAGGGCTAAAGTTTCTGTCCATGCGCGTTTTCTTCTTCGCTCCAACGTCTCTGCGCTTCTCTGCTCTTCTCTGCTGCTCCCCGGACCTCTCCCGTCCTGATCTATCAATACGGGGTCCTTGAAGTCCCGGCCCTTTCCCCGGGACTAGCTTTTCATCCCGAGTCGTTGTTTGACGGCCCCGAGGCCCGGCGAAGGTCCCCCGGAGGCCGAAAACGGTCAAAAACCGCCTGCTCCGATTTTTTGGAGCGTCGGATCTCAGGGTATGGGTACCTTTTCCTCCTCTGAGGAGGGGCTCCAGCTTCTCTGCGCGCATCTCCGCGAGCAGCGCCTGCTGCTGCTCCAGCGTCCGCCGCAGCAGCAGCGGCGCGCCGGCCGCGGCCGCGGACACGGGCAAGGGCGCGCCGGCGCAGGCAGGGCTGCCGGGGCGGCGCGGCGCGGGCAGGAAGGCGGAAGAGAAGGAAGAGGAGGAGAAGGAGGAGGAGGAGGAGGAGGAGGAGGAGGAGGAAGGCTGCTCACCCCTCCCCCTCCTCCTCGGCCGCCAACCTCGGCCTTCCCAAAAGGTCGCCTCTCTGGGGAGGCGGAAGTGGGTACGGACCTCAGGTCGGGCATGTCCTCCCACGTAGCACTCCGCAGTTGCAGTTGTGAGTAAAAAACTTGCAAAATATTCCGAGATAGTCAAAGGAGTCGAAAAATCGTCCCAAGACTATTTTGACTATTTTTGAATACTCCTCCTGTAGAGGGGCATGCCCGATTCAAGGATAAGAGTGGGTGGGCGGCGGGGACGTCGGCAGTCTACGAGTCTACGAGGCTCTGAAGAAGCCCGCCGCGGGCGCCCAAGGTTTACAAGTTGTACAACGAGCCCGCCGCGGGCGCCGATCTTTCGTTAAAGCAATGTGGGTGGGTCGCGGGGTGGGTGGGAGGCCCCGTCGCGGGTGGGTCGCGGGCGGGCCGCATGACAGGCGGATTTTGGAAGAAAAATACAAAATAGTCAAAAGAAAAGTGGACAACAAGTGGTCAAACAAGCAGGACAAAAACTCGTTCCCAGATCATTTGTTGTACCATTCTTGAATCTTTCCCCTGTAGAGTGGCATGCCTGGCTTAACACCGACGCCCTCGCGTCTTGACAAACATCACGACAAGAAGTTTACGGTCGGGATCTCTTGGAGAACGCGTCGCGGCGGCGGCGGCCCAGGCAACGTGCTGTGCAGTGCGAGCGGGTTAGCGCATCGCTCCGCTCCGCGAGGCGGGAGGCCCAGAAACGCTCGGGACTTGGACGCTTGGGGACCGCGAAGTGGATCGCGTGTCGCGCGGGCTGGAAAGCGGGTCCCAGGGAAGGAGTTCAGACCTTTGGGGAGCCATGCTGCGAAAAAACATGCCGTCGGATGCCTGGGGAGATAACCGTCGCCATGAGGAAGAGGGGCCCTGAAGATTGTGCGGGAACAAAGTAATCGCAATCCTGGCAACAGCAGGTGTGGTTCAACTCCAACAGCGGCCGCTGTTGGGCAAGTGAGCTTTTGTCTCAAGCGGACAATGCGCTCGGCGGCACAGACCTCGAACCCAGTTCAAAACTGGCAAAAGATGCTGTTGGTCTTCGTCCCCAACCTCTCAGCACCCACCTCGGTCTCAGAGAAGACAAGGGGCACTGAGCTCCCTTCCCTGCTCCCAGCTCTTCGAGGCCACTCCCTATGGGCACCCGAGGGCCGCCCAGAGCAGCTCGTCGGGATGGGGCAGGCATATGGGGTACCACCCCAAAGTCCAGGAGTCGCTTCCCTCAGGACCCCTCCGCTCCATTCCCCGGTGCATTTTTCGGTTTCGTGAGTGGTTTTTGTTGGCCCGATGGTCGAGGATGCCCCCCGATGGTCCTAGCCAAGAAAATATGCACACGTCCGAGCGACGCCAAGTTCATGGCAAGGTCGGTGTGGTAGGAGGGAAGCCCAGACCGCTCGACGTCGTGCCTTTCTCTCACTGCGTGGATCCCCGACGGCCCCTCTGACCCCCTCCCGTGGGACTGGATCGGGACGACCACCGGGACAACCGCAAGGACAACTCTGGGCACGCCCTGGCGCCCGGGGGCCCGATCCATCTGGACGCGACCTGGGCCCATCTGGTGCGAGAACTAGCTTCGCCTCGCCCGCACGCACGGCACGCAGCGAAGTCGAAACATCGACCTCCCTGTTGTGGGCGTTTTCTTGTTCGGCGTTTCGTCATTGGGCGGGAGAGGGGGAGGGAGGGGGTCTGGCTCCGGACCTCTGCTTAACGCGACTGTTTGCAACAGTGCGTCCTGTGGGGGAGAATCCACCTGCTCGAAACAGGCGCGCACAACAGCCAAGATATACTCCACGGGGGGCAGGGGGGGTGCGAGGGCCCGCGCCGATCTGAAAACCAGTGAATCAAAAAAACTGTTACCCGTCGGGGTCTCCCTGCCACTTTGGCCTCCCACCCTCCCACCTGCCACAGCGCTGGGGAGGACCTGGAAGAGCTGGAGGAGGGAGCAACAAGTGGAGGGTTTCTCCGAACGGCTTAGGCGACCCGTCCTCCTCCTCCTCCTCCTCCTCCCCCTCCTCCTCCTCCTCCTCGGGTCGCCTACGGCCCCGGGGGGAACCGTGCCGCTCCAAGAGAGACCACCGCGTCGTGCCATTTTTCGCAGCCCCCCGGGTGGCCTCGCCCCGCCCCGCGGGAGCGCAACCGTTTGCCTCGAGGCGCTGTCGGACGGTCGAGGGGCCCGGGGAGGCCGGGGGTCTGGGCAGAGCCACAGAGCCGCTGGAGCGACCGTACACAGGACGTTCCCCAGTGGCAGGACTACGAACAGGCCCTACGAACTGCCAGCCAGCGACAGGACTCTACGAACAGGGACCACGAACAGGACTTCAGACATTGCCAACCAGCGACAGGACTCTACGAACAGGGGCTGCGAACAGGATTTCAGACATCGCCAGCCAACGAGAGGACTCGACGAACAGGGAGGCGCGAGCCGGCGACACGGTGGCACGTGAGCTTTTCTCGCCGGTGTCGACGATGCAGGAGCCAGGCCTTCTCCTCCTCCCTCTCCGTCCTCGTGCTCCTCTGTATCCCCCTCCTTAAACAAGTTCTCCTCCTTCTCCTCTTCCTCCGCTTCCTCCTCTCTGGTCTGTCTCTCCCTTCACGCGTTGTCGTCGTCCTCCTCCTCCTCGTCGTCGTCTTCTTATTCCTCCTCCTCCTCCTCCTCCTCCTCCTCCTCCTCCTCCCTTCTTCTCCTTCTCCCCCTCCTCCTGCTCCTCGTCCTCCTCCCCATCGCCTCAAAAATCGCCCCCCAAACCTCTCGAGGGGTGTGCTTTGACCAGTTCAAGGTGTTCGACCTGCTGAACCCTCTGGCCATGAAAGAGGGGGTGGTGCGCGACGCGTTGGAGCGTCCAAGATGGCTCGAAGAGGGCCACAGATAGTCCAAGATGGCTTCCACGATCACTCAGGATGGGTCAAGATGGTCCAACATAGCCTCCAACATGCTTCCAATAAGCCTCCATAACTGCATCACCGCTATAAGACGGCTCCAAATAACCACGGAATCTCCCAAAGACGTTCCCGAGGGGCCCATATCCGTCAAACAACGTTAGATCTTAAATGTTGTCGTTTGCCTTCTCGCCTTGTCGTCCCTGCTGGGGTCTGCATTGTTTTTTGCCTTCTCACCTTTTCGTTTCTGCTGGGCTTCGGAGGCCTCAATATGGTCAAATATGGCCTACGCGAGCCCCTGCAATTGGCCCAAGACGGCCGCAGCAACGCCAAAGAGCGCCCACAGAGGGAATCACGAGGTCCACGCTTGGCCTTCAACAGGGGATCTGCAACTAGTTACCACCCTTCTCTGATCGATCGCCTCCACGATGCCACCCCCAAGGCCCCCGTCGGCTGGAACTTTGCCGTGGCGACGCGCAGCTCCCCGAAGGCCGCAGCACGACGAAACGCGCTCACACAACTGGATGCTCGAACCCCGATCCCCGACGACGACGACGAGGACGACGGCGGTGACAGGGACCAGGCGACGACGATGGCGAAGGACGACGATGGCGGCGATGAGGGTGAGGAGGAGGACGACGACGACGACGGCGACGACGGCAGCGGCATCGCTGAGGGCGACGCAGCAGGAGGGCGCCTTCCCTTCAGCAGCGAGCGCAGCTGGCCGCGCTCGGCGTCGAGCTGCAGCTGGGCCCGCCGTTGCTGGGCGAGGAGCTCCTCTCCGACCAGTGCATCGCCGAAGTCGGCAACGCATCGGCGCCGTCGGCGTGGAGAAAGTTGGGCTACACGTCGGGCCGCATCGCCGATGCGTCGGCGATGCGGCGCGATCCTCCGACCCCATCTGCTCGGACCCCACGTGGAAACCGTGGACCCAATTTGGACTGGACACTCCGTGCGTCCACAGCAGCTGTCCACCACGGGCTTGCCCCAGGGTGCGGCCCAACTCTTCAAACCCCAACGAGGAGGTGGGGAGGCCGACGTCAAGGCCAGGGCGGTCGGAGGGCGGGTTGGGGTGGCGGCAGCAGCAGCAACAGCTGACGGGCAAAGCTTCGACGGGGACCCCAGAAAAAAAATGGTCCATGGTTAGGTCGGCCGTCCCCCCCCCCCTACGGGTGGGTTTTGGACGAAAAATAAAACATAGTCAAAGCATACCCCAGAATATTCGAACAAACGTGCAAAACATCGTTTCCTAACTATTGGCTATTGTTGAGAATTCCTCCTGTAGAGGGACACGCCCGACTCGCCCGATTAAGTCCAGGGCCAGCCAGGGGCATATTCTGAACGATTTTTCAAATCGGGGGCAGAAGAGCAGGATGAGGCGGGGAAGGGGGGAAGGAGGTGACTTGCGCTCCGTCCTCCTCCTCCTCCTCTTTTCCTACTCCTCTTCCTCCTCCTCGCATCGCGTCGCATCGCATCTATAAGATTGGAGGTCCGATGCCTGTACAAAGGTGAAGCAGAGTAGAGTAAAAGACAGGGCGCCGAATTCGCATGCAGGGGGGGGAGCGAGGGGAGCCCACGGCCTAGCCCGCCCCCTCGATGGGAATGTGCATGGTCCTGCAGTGAACCATGCAATCATCCGCCATCTCGTGCCGATGGTAGGGGTCGAGCGGCACGAAGAAAGCCGCCGCCCACTCGGGCACAGCCCATTCGTCCGCACTCCCGCGCACATGGGGGAAGTTGAGATGGGAATCGGCAAGGAGCTTAGAGGCGACATGATAGCAAATGGGGGCCAGGATACACCTTGGCCCTGGTAGTGGTCCATGTCCTGTCCAAGTTAAGCCCCATGAGCGAGATATGAGCACACCCTCCGCACCTATCACGCCGAGGTTTGCAATCGGTCAAAGAGCGCAACGCGGGGCAATGTACCGCGAGCAAACGCGTGGGTTTAAGGGCCGATGATCCGAACTGGCACTGGTCAGTATCAACCACCTGCACGGAGGAGAGTTTCATAAGCCGTTGCATCTGGGGAAGATACCAGGAGGACGGTATCTCGGGTCGTGACGGTCCAGGGGCAGGATGCTCCATCACACGCGGGATCCTATATTTCCATCCTTGGAAAAGGAAAAAAACACCATGGTCCGAAGGAGGGCGCTAGCTAGGCCAACCTGCGTAAACTCACGGCTGCTGAGCCGCGGCAGCCCCCAGAAGTGTTGGGGGAGCGAACAGAACGAGGAGGCCTGAGGGTGCCTCCGCACGGAAGATGACGGGCCGCACTCCAGGTTTCGAGGGAGGGCCACCCAGGATGGCTAAAACGAACCCATGGGAAACAAGATCGAGCCAGAGTCGCACAGTATCCTTGTCAGTGAGATCACCGCGAGAGGTGCAATGAGCGACGTCAACGCTCATAACATACGCGCACATGGGATATCGGTGAAGCGACTGCTGAAAGTGGTACTGGAACTCCTCCTCTCTCCTGTGTCCCGAAAACAGATGAAGCACATACATATTGTCCTGGGGAACGGGAAGCTGAGGGCTAGCATGGACGGGCGGAGGCGGGTCATCGCTGGGAGGAACAGCGGGAAAGCGCAACACAGCCTGATGAACATCAGAGGAGGCCGGGAGCGAGGGCCCTGGAATCCTGACAGCCAGTAGGGAAGCACAATTGTCTTGCCCGTCCCTGCGAGCGATTGCGGCTGTGGATCTTCCGCCGCTCCGCGACCTGATCGCGAACTTCTTCGGGCGAGACAGGATGGGTCGGGAGCCATTTCTGAATGGTCTGGAAACAAGCAGGCCGACGATGCACATGCTTGAGGAGACGCGCGTTGTCACGAAAGTCCGTCACGCACGCTTGACAGACTTGATCCACCACAACGAAATCTGGCGCCGAGGCCTGCTTGTGCACTTTGGCTCGATGAATGCGTAACTGGCGAAGAGAAGCATGCGCGTACCCACACTCATAGCACATGTGAAGGGCCGGAAGGGGGGGGCGGATTCGCGTCAGCGGTCGTCCCTCCGTGAGGGTACTGAGCGTGCGTTCCCATTGCGCGTTGAGATCCTCTTGCTGATTATGAAAGACGGCACACCGCACGGCATTGTTAACCGCAGCCTTGAAGTCCCTGAGATTACTGCGCAAACGCGCAATCCAGCCTTTCGGAATGTCATCAGTGGACTATTCCTCAGGGGAGGTTTACTTATTAAGCCAGAGGAGGTCACGCGTGACAAGTTCACACCAAGTGCCTTTGCTCCCCCACAAGAGGTCAATCATAATCCTCAAGATGGGGGGGCCCATCTTGCTGAATGACACGCGCGAGGTATGGGAGCCGCGCGACAGTGATGATAACATCAATGGGTAACCGTTGGACACGCTGTACGATTTCACTGTAGGCGACATGCTGCTCATAATTGTTACTCCTGGGGAGGTTGAGAGCAGCGCGGTAAACGGCAGCGTGCGCGGCGCGGAGTTTAGAATGCAAGAGAATAGAGAGCAGGTCCCACGTGAGAGCGGCAAAGAAGAGCACGGATGATGAGACAGCTTCACTAAAAGTGACCTTCGCCGTGACACTGAGCCTTTTCCTCCCCGAAACGGTGGTGCGGATTGGTTTCAAAGCCTGTCGCGCGCTGGACGTACGCGCAGTGATCTGGGGGGCCATGGAGCCCGCTTGATCCAACCCCTCCCTTCTCCTCCTCCTCCTCCTCCTCCTCCTCCTCCTCCTCCTCCTCCTTTCTCCTCCTCCATTCCTTTTCCTTATGGATAACGCCTCCATGTCGCACCCCGTGACCGGTCGAAAGGGCGGGCCGGGCGTCTCGCCTGAGACTTCCTCACCATCTCTGGTCCTGAAGCTGAAGAAATGGCAACGGCTTCGCAGATGGAGGGCGGGCCGCTTCCAAAATGTGGCTCTCGCTTCAGCGCCGCGCACATTCTTCTTAAACGCTTGCAAGAGCTTCACGGGTTTAGGGCGTTTTTTTCAAAATGTGGCTCTCGCCTTCGCGCCCAAAACATTTTTTCACCGCAATAAATTCATGTGCTTCCATGGTTAACGTACCAATAGAGGTGCTGGGGACGATTCAAGATTGTCAAAGCGCAACCCTTACGATGATTCGCGGTGTTGACGTCCTAGGAACGGTGGTCTGGCACGATTTCGGCTACACGCAAGAGTGACCCTGGGTAAACGTGACCTTTGGTGCGCGTTTTTTTGGGGGCCGCGGGGAGACCAAACCTGGGCGCGCAAGCCGCTGCTACCGCTTCGTTTTCAGCTATCTGAGGGCCCATCTGTGCCCGCACCAAAGGTCTCTCCGGCGAAAGGTCACTCTTACGTCTAGTCGACGACTCTGGATCGTCAAGGCGCACCAGCCAAGTTGATTCGATGCGTTGGAGTCTCGAGAATGGTGCTCTGGCGTGCTTCAGGATTTTCGCACGGTTGTCCCCCATCGGGGCAATTCCCTCAGGTGTAAAAGAACCCTTGCAGAAGCCTATGAAGAGGGAGCTTGGAGGGAGGATTTGCTCCAACATCGTTGATGGGTCCTGGGCTTGCACTGGTTTCCTTATACATGACTTCTCCCCGTCGTACCCCGAGGCCGGTCGAAAGGGCGGGCCAGGCGTTTCGCATGATACTTCCTCGCCATTTACGATCCTTCGCAAATGGAGAGCGGGTCGTTTTCAGAATGTGGCTTTCGCCTTAGCGCAGCGCGCATTCGTCTTGAACATCTGCAAGGGCTTCACGGATTGAGGGCGGATCGTTTTCAAAATGTGGCTCTCGCTTTAGCGCCGCGCGCACGCGCCTTGAACAGCTGCAAAAATTTCACGGATCGATCTCGGGTGGTTTTCAAACTGTTGCTACCAGCTACGCGCCGCGCGCATTCGTCTTAAAATGTTGCAAGAGCTTCACAGATAGAGGGCGGGTCGTTTTCAACATGTGGCTCTCTCCTGGCGCTGCGCATATTCGTTTTCAAATAATTGACGCGGGTTGAGGGCGGTTCGTTTTCACAATGTGGCTCTCGCCTGAGCGCCACGCACATGTGTTACAACACATTGTACGAGGTTCACTGGTTCTCATGGTTAACGTACCTGTCGTGGCGTTTTGGAACGATTCAGGATTGTCAGGGCGCAACAGTTATGATGATTCGCGGTCTTGCAGTCCAAGGAATGGTGCTCTGGCACGATGCAGGATCGTGGAGTTGAAATCCTAAGACTGTTTTTGGCACGCTTCAGGATTTGCACACGGTTGGCCCCCAACGGGGAAATGCCCTCAGTGGAAATGAATCCTCGTAGGGGCCAATGAAGAGGGAGCTTGGGGGGAGGGTTTGTTCCAACATCCTTGATGAGTCTTACGCTTGCACTGGTCCTCCTCCTCCTCCTCCTCCTCCTCCTCCTCTTCCTCCTCCTCCTCCTCCTCCTCCTCCTCCTCCCTCTCGTTCCAAGCCCTTCTTCTCCTCGGCCTCCTCCTCCTCCACCTCCGAGTCAGCCCCTCTGTTCATACGCCTCTGTCCTCCTCCTGAAGGAGCAGTAAAGAGAGGGCGGAGGAGGATGAAGAAGATGAGGATGAGGATGAGAATGAGGATGAGGAGGATGAGGAGGAGGAGGAGGAAGAGGCGAAGGCGGAGGCGGAGGAGGAGGCGGAGGAGGAGGAAGAGGAGGAGAAGGAGGAGGAGGAGGGGGGCTGATGAAGAAGTTGATCAGGAGCAAGATGAGCACACATGTTTGAAGTTTCGACTGTTTCTCGGGCTCTGGGGCCTCCCCCTCCCCCCCTCCCTCCTGCCCGCCCTCCTCCTTCGGAGGCCGAGGGAGTGCTCGAGAACTCGGGAGGGGCACGTCGTGAAACGGATCAAGATGCCGGAGGTCTGGGGAGGGGTGGGGGGGGGAGAAGCCGAGGGCGAGGAGATGTGCCCTGCGAGGCGTCGTCGCCTGCTGACTGCTGCCGCCGCCTTCGCTGCTGCCCTCTGGCCCGTCCTGCCCCAGCTGCCTCGCACTACTCCCGCGGGCTTCAGAACTCCCGCCCGCCCTCGCCGGGCGTTCTGGAGTCCTGGATATGTCAGACGACGAACGCATGCTTAAATCACAGATTTCTGCTGTGCAGTCGGACTTGGCTGGAGAGGACACGCGAGAGGACACAAGACCCTTCCGAGGGCCACGTTGCCACAGAAGTGCAGGAGGCATATAGGTCGCAAGACACAGGGCACGAAGATACCCTTGATCTGGCAGGGTCGACCTACTACTCCGGGCCGCCTGTAAGCCTCCTTACGGCAAGCTCAGAGCCAGAGAACGAGGAGGAGCAGAGCGTGGGAGGATCAGGGGGGAAGGATGCCGTTTTGTGAGGGTGCGCGAGGAGGGGCCTCCCCGAGCTTCCCCATCTGCGCCTCGCATCGGAGGGCGCCCGACTCCCCTGGGGGAGGCCCTTCTGCGCGGCGCCGAGGGGCACGGCCCTCAGAGGTCCAGCGCCAGCCTCGCAAAGGAGCCCCCGGGCAGGTAGGACTCGCTCTCGAGGTCCCGGGTGCGCAGGCACAGGGGGAGCTCCGGTCGACTGCACGCAAGAGTGGCCCTGGGCAAGCGTGGCCTCGGGTGCGCGGCTTTCTGGGGGCCTCTGGGGGGCCAAGCACAAGCGCGCAGACCGCTGCGATCGCATCGCGCTCGGCGATCGGGGGGGCCCAAACGGCCCGCAGCAAAAGTCACTCTGGCGAAGGGTCACTCTTACGTGTAGTCTCTGGGTTGTCCGCCCGGTCGGGCAGGTCGTCGGGCTCGCCGAACAGCACGTGCCAGTAGACCTCGTACATGAGGCAATGCGTGCTGCGGCCGGGGATGTCGTGGCACTCCGGGGGAGACTCCTCCCGGAGCATCTCGAGCATGCGCACGTACCTCTCGAGCGGGTTGGCCAGCACCCGCGCCCGCGCCACGGCGAACTGCGCGCAGCAGTAGGAACCCAACGTCCCCCGCGGGGCGCGCCCGAAGATGCGCCGGAAGACCTCCTCCCGGCACGGGGACAACCGGAGGAGGGCCAGCTGAGACAACGCCGCATGCCCCCCAAAGCGGTCCCAAGACCTCTCCTGGGGCCCATCTTGGCCTGCGTTGCGACGCGGATACCCAGCCGTGGCGACGGAACGCCTCCAGTAGGCCGGGGAAGCACGAGGAACACCAGGGAGGGCCGCCGCTGCCTCGGCTGGGGCACCTCCGAGACAGGGACGACACCAAGCGCGGGTAGTCCAAGTGCACAAAGCCTGCAGTGAGCGACCGGTGCTCGATGGCACGCAGCACGAGGGCGAGGTAGCCCCACTGCAGGTGGTCCTCGGCATCTGCCTGGAAGAACAGCGTGTAGTCGTGCGGGCCGTCGTAGTGGTCGATCACGTGGTGCAGGTAGGCCGAGCACTCGTCGGTGCGCAAGTCGCCGTCGTCGACCTGCTTCGTTTGCACCTGCCGAAAGGGCCTGGACAGCGCGCCGATGTCTGTGGCCTGGCCGCACTTCTCGTACACGAAGAGGTCCACGGCCAGCCTTTCTAGAGGCGGCACATAGAGGCGGCCGTCGACCAGCCAGCCTAGCGACTCCCTGCAGTGTGCAACGACGAGCTGCGCCGAAGGCGCGGGCCGCGCCGCCGCGACCTCGATCGCGCTGGCGGCCTCCTGGTAGCTGTCCATCGCCTGCTGTATCGGCCAGGCCTCTGCCTCGGCCTCGTACGCGTCCCAAGACAGAGCAGCGGCCAGGCTGTCCGCCTTCGCGATGGCGTCGGCCGCCTGGCTGCCCCGCCCCACGACCGTGGCTCGGACCCCCAGGAACTACAAGTGATCTGTCTTTGACGGGTCTGCAGTTCTTCAACGGGGACCTGCGGCACGCCCGGGTTTCGTGGCCGTCGCCAGCAAGAGAAACGAACACGAGAAATTGCCCATCAGATGGCATTGGGAGCTCGCGAAGAGCAGGGCGGTTTTCAAACGGACAGACGGCGCGACATGACGCCAAACAGAAGGAGGACCTGGAACCGCTCGGAGCCCTCATGGTCGAAACAACCCTTGGTCATGGGCCTGTCTATTCCATTGGTCTTTGCTGGTGGCTGGGAGCCGTGGGCCCACGTTGTGAGAGGCCGGTCGGCCGCCTCGCGCGGCGACACCGGGAGCCGCATCTCGGCGAGGAGGATGAAGGCGCAGACGAGCAGGCCGGGGCAAGTGCTCATGACCTGCTCCTGCGTGGCCCGCGACAGGTTCTGCGTCGCGAAGAACACCTCTCCGAGGGGCAACGTCAAGGGGGGGACTTTGTTCCCTGGCGCTGCCGCGTAGGATCTCTGAAGCTACTGTACCAGGCATGCGAACGCCATCTTCGAAGCTTGCGAACCCCCACGCTGGCCCTCTGAAAGACGCTTCTCTGGTGCCCCCACCCGTCCCTCCTTCAGCGGTGCGTTTTTCCCTGAAGGGCAATGATGGGAAGGGACCCACTCATGGGGGAGAAATGTCCACCTTTAATCGGCGATACATCGCCGACAGATCGGCGATATGTCCTGGATAGCGAATCTGAGCGTTCCTGGGCGGGGTGGAAATGTCGGGCCCCTATCGGCGACCAGTGGACGAGTCGGGGTCGATGCATCCCCTCTGAAGCTAATCTCCCCTTCACGTTGCCCCTGAGTCTTCAAGGTTGCGTGATAATCTTCCCCTAGTGCAAAAACACAGGACTGCCCATGTTTCACATAAGCTGAGAACCCTCTGTCGCTATGTATGGCTAATGATGAGCCGCGTCTACATCGAATAGCGGGGTGGTGGTGCTCGGAAGGGGCATTCCACTCCTTGACAAGACTGTCTTGCCCCGACTCGTGGCCGCGGCGATCGCCGCGGCGACCTCCCCAACCGACCCCGAGGCTTGGCCAGGGGGGCCGGACACCACGCAACGAGGCCGAGCACCTCCTCCAGCGGTGGGGGCCCGCTGCCCGCGAAGAACCTGACGAGCCGGTACTGCAGGTCTGCACCCTCCAGCGCGAAGGCCGCATCGTGCGGAGGGCCGGAGGCCGGCAGCTGTACATCGCCACCCTCCTCCTCCTCCTCCTCCTCCTCCTCCTCCTCCTCCTCTTCAAGCTCTTTCTCCTCTTACTCCTCTTCATCCTCCTCCTCCTCCTCTTCTCTTCTTCTTCTCTCCTCCTCCTCTCCTCCTCCCTCCTCCTCCTCCTCCCCTCCTCCTCCTTCTCTTCATCCTCTCCTCTTCCTCCTCCTCTCTTTCCTCCTCCTCCTTATCTTCTCCTCTCCTCCTCCTCCTCTTCCTCCCTCTTCCTCCTCCCCCTCCTCCTCCTCCTCCTCCTCCTCCTCCTCCTCCTCCCTCCTCCTCCTCCTCCTCCTCCTCCTCCCCCTCCCCCTCCTCCTCCTCCTCCTCCTTCCCCCGAGGCCATCGGCCAGGAGGGTCTACACTCCTCCAGCCCAGGACCCAAGATGGTGCTGGCCACGGTCGGCCCCGGTGTGCACCCAGCTCGCCCGAACTCTGAAGCGCTGCGCGTGTGTTTGCGCAGCGTGTGCCGGCGGTGCCCTCGACCCCTCGACCACACCCGAGCTGCCGTCGTTTCGCTGCGGTTCGTCTCTGATGGCCCTGTGGCCCGAGAGCGGCCTCCAAAGGCCGAGGTCACGAACCAAAAGACTTGCCGCAGAGGTCGCGCAGCGGCGCCCGAAGAAGTCTGCGCGGGCCCACCTCCCTCCGCTCAAGATCACTTCTCGGACCCTTCCCGAGCGCCTTCCTGCAATCTCTTTTCGAGCTGCGTCCAGCCGGGGACACGAGGGCTCCCCAGGATGCCCTCCCAGAACGCAAGGAGGTCAAACTCATCTCTTCCCATGCCTCCGACGTCGTGCTTCCTCGTCGACGTGGGACCCTGGAACGCTCGACCCTCTCCCAATGAAGAAGAAACAACGGCAGACACATAAACTTTTGGCGCTTCGCGCGGATTTCTTGCATCTGCGCTGGACCCCACAACTAGGCGCGCGGAGCGCGCCGGGGGCGGGCCGGAGGCGCCGCCGAGGGGGGGCCCCGCACGGATCCAAGAAATCCGCGCGGCGCGCTCAAAGTCTATGCTGTTCTTCCTTCTTGACCCCAAGGACCAGTCTTTCGCCCAGGATTGTTGCTGAACGGTCCCACGTCGGGTGCGCCGACAAGGGGGGGCCAGGAGGAGTGGTGGGCCAGGCGCTCCATGACCCGAGGCGTGTGCGCGGACGAGGTGTCGGCCAAGTATGGGGGAGGAAGAGGAGGAGGAGCAGGAGGAGGAGGAGGAGGAGGAGGAGGCGAAGAAGGAGGAGGAGGATGAGATGAGACGACTCCCAGGAAGCCAGTCCAAGGAGGGAGGGGCCAGCCAACTACAAAAATGGTGGCAGGGTGCACCATCAGGGGGAGATTGTGAGAGGACGAGAGTGGCGGCCACAAGCCACTCTCGCCCTCAGCGACAGGTGCACCCGCTCCAAAACTTAAACCTTGCTGCGAGCCTCCTCTCGAGCACGAACCCGCTCGAGGAGGCGTGCCATTCGAGCATCATACGGGACGACGCTGTCCGATGAATACTGCACGACAGACGTCGACGCGCGGACATCCCGCGCACTCGCAACACTGAGACCGACTCGAGGGGCAGGGATGGCTCATGAGGAGGAGGAGGAGGACGAGGAGGAGGAGGAGGGGGCGGAGAGGAGGAGGAGGAGGAGGAGGAGGAGGAGGAGGAGGAGAGGAGGAGGAGGAGGAGGAGGGGAGGAGGGGGAGGAGGAAAAGGTGGAGGAGAAGGAGGAGGGGGAGGAGGAGGAGGATGAGGATGAGGAAGGAAGAGGGGGAGGAGGAGGAGGAGGAGGAGGAGGAGGAGTAGGAGGAGGAGAAGGAAGAGGGGGAGGAGGAGGAGGAGGAGGAGGAGGAGGAGGATGAGGGGGACATGACATCGGGGAGACTTTCTGGCCCCGACTGGGTGCACGAGGCTCGCCGGAGGAACAGCCGTGGAAGGACCAACAGAAACACAGCGAGCCCCTTCCGAACCCCAACGGTCCCTTAATTACCTCAACGTCTGACCTGATTAGCCGGGTCAACAGTCCAGACGTGGACGGAGGTGGGTGAGACGTTGAAGGTACAGTGGAGGCCCGACCACAAGAAACATTCCACAAGAAACCTAACCCTAAGACCCCAGGACGTCCATGTATCCTTGGTGTGGGAACGTCACGTTTCCCATTGCAAAACCATCGAAACCAAAGAAACCCAGGGCATCCTGGAGGCAAGCAGGGTGTTTCTGAGCATGGGTCTCCACTGTATGGGGGCTGGCTTAGCCTCTTATTCCTTGCCCCCCGCCTCGCCCCCCCAAGGCCCGGTGCCCGCAGCGGGCCTGGACCTCGAGAAACGCAGAGATCTCCAGAAGCGGAGCGACTCCAGAATTGCGTGGCTCCAGACTTGATTTCCTCGTCGAGCCCACAACACACGTAGAACCATTGTGCGCGCTTCGCGCGCGCTCAGGTTCCAGCCCAGGCCGGGGGGGCGCTGGACGATCTTGGACGTCGCTATCAAGCACAGGCGCGCGACGGCATCTGAGGAGCTTCTGGAGTGTTCCGCATGCTTCGTCAACTGGCTGTTGGAGGCACCTCTTGGGTGCTTCTTGGGGGGGCGTCTGAGGGTCCCTTGGGGGCATCGGTTCTGCAATCTGAAGCCGTCATTGGCCGTCTTGGCTGCGTGGAGGCCCGACTTGAGGCCACCTGCGGCCAGATTGAGGCAATCCGGAAGTCTCCCGGGGGCCTCCTGGAAGCAGTTTTGACGCATCGAGGGCACTCTTGGGCTATTTTAAAACCTCTTGGACGTCTCCTAGGGGCCTTTTGGGCCCTCGGGAAACTTGTGGCGTCCTCGTCGGACCACTTGAGGGCCTCTTGCGGCCTCCTGTGGGTCTTTTGGGGGGAACGCTTTGCTGTAAGGTCGCGTTCCCCTTCTTGGGCCTCTCCTGGGGCTCTTGGGGCCCTCTCGGGCCGTCTTGGGCGCCTCAAGCACCGTCTTGGGGCCCTCGCGGGCCGTCTTGGGGCCCTCTTGGAGGCCTCTTCCTCCATATGGGAGCGGTATTGGAAGCCTCTTGGGCCATCTTGAAGCATCGGGAAGCCAAAAGGCAGAAAAAAATACAACCCGTCAAAGCCCAATCGTAAAACAATGAGTTGTGCCTCTTGGGGCCACCTTGGGAGATCTCTTGGAACCTCGTCGGCCCTCTTGGGAGCTTCTTGGGGGCCTCTTGGATCCGAATGGGGGCCTCTTGGGACTTCCCGAGAACCGAGAGGGGGTAGAAAGCTCGGATTCTCGGTTGGTGTTTCCCTTCTTGGGCCTCTCTTGGGGCCGTCGTGGGGCTCTCTGGGGCCGTCTTGGGCGCCTCAGGCACCGCCTTGGGGCCCTCGTGGGCCGCCCAGGGCCCTCTTGGAAGCCTCTTCGGCTATCTTGGATCTGTCTTGGAGGCCTCTTCCTCCTCCTCGTCCCCCTCCTCCTCCTGATCTTCCTCCTCCTCCTGCAGCGTGTTCCGGAAGGCTCCCGCCGGAACATGCTGTGCACAAGTGCTGTCACTGCTCCCGCCACCGTGCCCTGGGTGGTGGGTCAGAAGCCTCATGGGTGTTGGTTTGGATCTCGTGGTTGGCCTGTCGGGGACGTTGTGAAGGCAGTTTCGCAGCTTCTCGATAGCCGTTTTGGGACCGTTCTGGGGCCTCCTCGGGGCCGTTTTGTACCCTCTTTAGGCTTCGTTTGGGCCTCCTGGGTGCCTCTTGGGGGCCTCCTGGTGCCTCTTGGGGGCTCCCTGGGGCCTCCTGGGGCACTCTTCAAGCGGGAGGGTCGAATTTTGGAGTCGTGGTCCCCGTCTTGGGCGCATCTTGGGGCCGTCTTGGGACTCTGTTGGGCTGTCTTGGGCGACTCTGGGGCCGTCTTGGGGCCCTCTTGGGCCGTCTTGGGGCGCTCTTGGGGGCCTATTCAGCCGTCTTGGAACGTCGGACAGCCGAAAAGGCTGGAAGGCCAAAATCGTTCGAAAACCTTTGTAAAATTGACGATTTCGGCCTCTTGAAGCGCTCTGGAGAGGCGTCTTGAAGCGTCGTGGAATGCCTTGGGGGGCCTCTCGGGCCGTCTTGGGCCTATCTTGGGCGTCCCGGAGCGGTCTTTCGGCGACTCGGAGCCCGCTTGGGCCGTCTTGGGAGCCTCTGGAGGCCCTCCTGGACTATTTTGGACCTCCCCGGCCGCCCCGTCCTCCCACGGGGGGTCGGAGGCGGCGGCCTCCGAGGCTCAGGACACGGACACCCTGTGAAAACATGTGGAAAATGAGCCCCGGTACCCCCATGGAGGGTCGGGGCAGCTGTTTTCGGGCACCGTGACTCCTGGGTGCCTTTTGGGGGTCTCCTGGGGCCTATTGGGGCCCCTTTGGGGCCTCCCGGGGCCCTGTGGAGGCGGGAAGCTGGAATTTCCGGTTCGCGGTTCCCCTCTTAGAGCCCTCTTGGGGCCGTCTTGGGCCTCTCTTCGCCCGTGTTGGGCGCGTCTTGGGCCGTCTTGGGGCCCTCCAGAGCCGTCTTGAGCCCCTCTTGGAGGCCTCTTGGGTTGTCTTGGGGCGTCCGCGTCGTGGAGCGTCGGAAAGCTGAAAAGGCGGGAAATGCAAAATGTGCCCGTAAAATGAACGATTTTGGCCTCTTAGGGCCCTCTGGGAGGGCCTCTTGGAGGCCTCTTGGAGCGTCTTGGGGGCCTCTTTGGCCGTCTTGAGCTTATCTTGGGCATCTTGGGGCCCTCTTGGCGCCCTCTTGGGCCTCTTGGAGCCTGCTGGGCCTGTCGTGGAGCGCTCTTGGGGCACTCTTGGGCCGCCTGGGCTGCTCCAGGGAGGCTCCAGGCCCCCCCGTCCCCCCATGGGGGGTCGAGGCGCCTGTCCTGGGGCCCCCGGCCTCGCCCCCAGGGATATATATATATATATATATATATATATATATATATATATATATACACACACACTAGAACCACGCGCGCGCTTCGCGCGCGCTTAGGTTCTAGCTAGGAGGCGAGCTTGAGTCAACGAAAGTCGCAGGGAAGGGGGCAGGGGGAAGAAGGCCAGAGAGCGCTGAAGGATACAAATACTGGAACCCTCTTGTGATTTTGTGGGGGGCCTCGTCCGGCCGCTCGCTGGGAGTTTGACGTAGCTTCTCGGGAGCCTCTGAACCTGTCGGGGGCCTCCTGGAAGCAGGTTCGAAGCATTTTGGGGGCCGATTTGGGGCTTCTCGGGGCCTCCTTTGGGCCTCTTGGGGGTCTCCTGGGGCCTCTTGAGGGGCCTCCTTGGGGCCTCCTGGCGGCCTCTTGGGGCGGAAGGCTCGAGCTTGCGGTTCGTGGTCCCCCTCTGGGCCCCCTCTTGGGCCCGTCTTGGGGCCCTCTTGGGCCATCTTGGGCGCCTCTTGGGCCGTCTTGGGGCCCTCTTGGGCTGTCCTGGGGCCCTCTTGGAAGTTCTTGGGCCGTCTTGGGGCGGTCTTGAGCGCCTCTTGGGCCGTCTTGGACGCGGTGAAAGCCCAAGAGGCGAACATGCGAAACATATACTTTTCCCATAGGAATGGCACGATTTTTGTTTCTTGGGCCTCTCTTGGGCTGCCTCTCGGAGCGTCTTGGAGGCTTCTGGGACCTTCTTGGTGTCATGACAGGCGTCTTGGAAGTCATCTGGAGCCATCGGAGCGCGTTCCGAAGCCGCCAGCGAACGATCTTGGACGGCGTCCGGCGGTCCGACGAGCCTCCGGGCCCCCCGGGGCCCACATTTGTGGTCGGGGTCCCGGCCCCGGGCCCCCGGACCCGGTGCGCCGTTTATATATGTGTATATATATATATATATTATATATATATATATATGCGCATTGCAATTCTAAAGAAAGGGTGCGCCGCTGGACCTCCCCAGGGGGGCTTAGGACCCCCCCCCCCCTTCCCTGATCAGTCGTCGGGGACCCCCCCCCCCCGTCGTCGAGAACCCCCCCCCCTCCCCCACTTTCCCCGATCCGTCGTCGGGGACCCCCCCCCCCTTCAAAAGGGGGGGTCCGCCCCCCCCCCCTCTTTCGCCACGCCGCCCCCTCACTCCGGAACCCAACCCCCGCCACCCCTACCCCTAGTCCTCACCCTAACCCAGGCCCCGAATCCTAACCCCGACCACTAACACCAGCCCCAAAGAGTACGTACTACTCATTACTCATTACCCACTACTGACTACTCGCCATTCGCTACTCACTTCTCACTACCCCCTACTCACTACTCACGACTCACTACTCACTATCCACTACTCACTACCCACCACCCACTACTCGCGACTCACTACTCCCTACTCAGTACTCCCTACTCACTACTCGCTACTCATTACCCACTACTCACTACCCACTACTCAATACTCACTACTCACTAACACATTACTCACTACTCCCTCCTCACCACTCACTACTCAGTACCCACTACCCACTATCCACTACTCGCTACTTATTACTAACAAGTCAGTGCCCACAAATCACTACTCACTACCCACTGCTCGCTACTCGCTACTCCCTACTCCCTACACAATACCGACTACACAGTACTCAGTACTCACTACTCGCTACTCCCATACTCGCTACTCAATACTCACTGCTCACTCCCCGCTACTCACTATTCACTACTCACTACCTACTACTCCCTATTCACTAGTCACTACATCGTCTCTAGCCACTAGTCACAACTCACTAGTCCCTAGTCACTACTCACTACCCACTACTCACCAATCGCTACTCACTACCCACTATTCGCTACCCACTTCTTACTACTCACTGCTCACTACTCCCGACGCCCTACTCCCTACTCCCTACTCGCTACTCGCTACTCCCTACTCGTTACTCACTAATCACTACCCACTACTGACTACTCTCTACTCACTACTCACTACTCACTACGCCCTACTCGCCCCTCACTACTCACTACTCGCTACTCCCTAATCGCTACTCACTACTCACTACCCACTGCCACTACCCACTACTCTCTATTCATCACTACTCACTACTCACTACTCACTACGCACTACGTACTACCCAATACTCACTACTCACTACTCACTACTCAATACTCACCACTCAGTAATTATTCACCAATCACTACTCACTACCCACTACTCACTATGCACTACGCACTGCACACTACCCAATACTCACTACTCACTAACCACTACTCGCCACCCACTACTCACCACCCACTACTCACTACCCACTACTCATTATTCCCTACTCCCTACTCAGTACTCACTACTCGCTACTCGCTACTCACTACTTGCCACTCACTCTCAATTGTCAGTACACACTACTCACTATTTATTCACTACTCACTACTCCCCACTCCCTACTCCCTACTTCCTACCCGCCACGCACTACCCACTACTCACTACCCAATACTCACTACTCACTACGCACTAACTCACTACTCACTACTCACCACTCCCTACTCCCAACTCCGTACACCCTACACGAGGGGGGGGGGAGGGGTCCGACCCCCCCCCCCCTTCCAGCGCCAAGGGGGGGAGGGGGGGGGTGGTCCGGACCCACCCACCCCTTCATGGGAAGGGGGGGGGTCGGGAACCCCCCCCCACCCTAAGGATGGGAGGGGGGGGGTTCTGGATCCCGCCCCCCCCCCCCCTGGAAGGGGTGGAAGGGGGGGGGAGGGGGTTCTGGACCCCCCCCCTTAGTGTATTCAGGGAGATCCACTGGCGCACTTTCTCTTATAGATATACATATATTATCAGAGGACGCGCTGCGCATGTGTCATGGGGTACCTCAAATTCTAGAGCCCGTCCCCTGCTCGAAGAAGCTGGCGCAGGCCACGACGTCGGCGAGGCCCTTGACACCTGGAGGCAGCTGCCGCCCTCCCGAGCTGCGGCACGGAACACGGGAGGCACGGCCCCCAGAGCAGCGCCCCCGCGGCCGCGCGCGCCGCCCGGCCGACCATGCGCCGCTCAGGCTGGGCCTCCGCGCCGCATGTCGTGCAACCTGGGTCGGCAGCTCGGCGCTGCCCCGGCAGAGCTGCGAGCTCGAGCCGCCATGGCTGCAAATGTTTTGTTGTTGTTGTTGGTGTTGTTGAACATTATTCCTTCTAAAGAATTATTATTGTTGGGACCCCTGGTGCGCGACCTCTGCGCCGCGCCTAGGCCGCAGCTACATTTTCATCATTTTTTCGCGAAAGCTTCAGAAAAGTGGATGAGCTCCGGATCCGGTTTTTTAATGACACTCGTTTTCCCTTGCAAAAAAACAATAGAAAATGAAAATTCTTGTTTTTACTTGATCAAATTGCAAGAATCCCTGGCAAAAAATAAGGTAAAGTGGATATTCGTGCGCGCAAGACGAAATCCTTCCAAAACCTTAGGTTTCGTAACGATTTTAACATAAAAACATCAAAAACCCAATGGTTTTCTCAGAAAAAATTGTCAAAATGTCCTTCCGCGCGCTCTTGCGGATTCCTAGGAAACCCACCAGATTTTAAACATTTCTGTTAAAAGGGCCTTTGCGAGGAACCTTTTCAGGTGCTTCGACCTTTCTCTCTCTCTGTCTCTCTGTACTATGTATGTCATACGCAACAAATGCACCATGCGGGGCACATGCGGGGCCCAAACAAGTGATCAACCTCTGCGGGTGTGTACTCCACGCCAGTGTAGTATCCACGATCGTCCGCGCGCCACGAAGTGAAGTGTCCTGACGTCATAGGGCGGGAAGCTGGGTGTGGGTGGTTCCCGAGAGTCGTGTGGATGTTTGGTAGAGCTTGCATTGCCCCCCCACGAAGTGGGGGTATTGGCTGGCGTCGCATGAAAACCCTGGCACTGGGGAGAACACTGAGCGTTCGGGTAAAATGATTGTTGTTGTTGTTGTTGTTGTTGTTGTTATTGTTATTGGTATTGTTACTGTTGCTGTTGAACATTATTACTTCTAAAGAAATATTATTGTTGAGACCCCTGGTGCGCGACCCCCCTCCAAAACCTAGGCCGCAGCCTCATTTCCTTCATTTTCTAGCGAAAGCTTCAGAAAAGTGGATTGTGTCCGGATCCGGTTGTTTTGTTGTAATCCGTTTTCCCTTGCAAAAAACACTATAAAATGAAAATTCTTGTTCTTACTTGATCAAATTGCAAGAATCCCTTGCAAAAAATAAGGTAAAGTGGACATTCGTGCGCGCAAGACGAAATCCTTCCAAAACCTTAGGTTTCGTAGCGATTTTAACATAAAAACATCAAAAACCCAATGGTTTTTTAAGAAAAAATTGTCAAAATGTCCTTCCGCGCGCGCTGTCCGAATCCCACAAAACCAATGGTTTTTCAACATTTATGTTACATGAGCTCGCGCGAGCTACTTTTTCTTGTTCTAACATAATCAAATTTCAATAATCCCTTGCAAAAAATAAGGTAAAGTGGACATTCGCGCGCGCAAGACGAAATCCTTCCAGAACCTTAGGTTTCGTAACGATTTCAACATAAAAACATCAAAAACCCAATGGTTTTTCAAAAAAAAATGTCCAAATTTCATCCCGCGCGCGCTGTCCGACTCCCACAAAACCAATGGTTTTTCAACATTTATGTTACATGAGCTCGCGCGAGCTACTTTTTCTTGTTCTAACATAATCAAATTTCAATACTCCCTTGCAAAAAAAAGTAAAGTGGACATTCGCGCGCGCAAGACCAACAAAAAACACGACGATCTCAGGAACTTGCCCCAAAAATGTGACCAACTCCGCTCTCTCTGTCTCTCTCTCTGTCTGCTCTCTGTCTCTCTCTCTGTCTGTCTGTGTCATGTATTGTATGTCACAATTGCAGGATGCTGGGCACACGCGCGCCCCGAATAAGTGACCAAGTTCTGTGGGTGTGTACCCCACGCCAGTGTAGTAGCCACGGTCGTCCGCACGCCACGAAGTGAAGTGTCCCAACGTCATAGGGCGGGAAGCTGGGTTTGGGTGGTCGCGAAGAGTCGTTTGGATATTTGGTAGAGCTTGAACTGCCCCCCCACGAAGTGGGGGTATTGTCTCGCGTCGCATGAAAACCCTGGCACTGGTGAGAACACTGAGCGTTCGGGTAAAATGATTGGTGTTGTTGTTGTTGTTGCTGTTGTTGTTGTTGCTGCTGCTGATGTTGTTGTTGTTGCTGTTGTTGTGGCTGTTGCTTCTTAAGAACACGGCTTAGCGAGGACTTCAGGGCCTGCAAAGAAGCGAGGCGAGTTCCATTGCAGGTGCGGAGGGGGGGGGGGAGGAAGGGGAGGGATGGGGCCGTCGGGAGCTGGGCGAGGGCGCGGGAACGCGAGGAGGGGAGCGGAGGCAGGGAGTGGAGGGAGGGAGGTGGAAAGGGGGGCAAGAGGAAGGGACGGAGAAGAGAGGGGAGGGCGAGGGGGATCGGCCAGCGGGGGCGAGAAAAAAGGGGGATGGCAAGGAAGAAGCGGGGGCAGGAGGAGGAGGGAGCGGGTAGTGCTGGCGGGCTGGGGGTGGGGAAGGAGGAAGGGGCGGCAGAGGTTCAGGCGGGTTGTGTGGACTAATTGATTGCATCCCTGCCTTGTTTGCTGCTTCTCTCTGCTTGCTTTGAGCTTTGACCCTTCAAACCGGGGATCGGCTACGAAAGCTTCATCTGTCCGCTCCGTGTTTCCAAGAGGGCATCCTTCAGCTCCACATTCCCAAGAAAGAAATGGAAATGACGAGTACAGTCGGATCTTGGACATCATATCCTCCGTCAAGAAAATAAGACCCTCCGCTGGCCAAAGCATCTGAAACCATAAGATCACTCGAGGGTATCCTTCCCCAGGATGCAATAGAACACCCAACAAGCACGAAGAACATAATAGTACCTTCCACGAACCAACTTCGATCTTATACCTTGGTCCGATCGTGTATATATATAAGGAGAGAAGCAACAAGGAAGGATGGGGAGAAGGAGGGGCAGCAGGAGGCACGAGGAGGACGAGGAGGACCCCGGAAATTGAGGATTCAAATCTTCCTTATCCCGCGTGCCCTCTCCTCCACATCCATCCTCTTCCATCCATCTCTTCTTTCCCCAGGCTTAGAGCACGCTGGTGCTGGCACGCAGATGCCACAGATGCAATCTGACGCTCTCTCGAGAGCGATCGCCTCAGCTGAGAAAGACGAGATTGGTCTATCAACGTTGGCGGCACGCAGAGGGGGGTAGGGGGAGGGGGGAAGGGTTCTTAGAAGAAGGCTGCTTCTTAGAAGGCGCGGTCCTTACATCTACAGACAAGGCCCGCGCCTTCTAAGAAGCAGGGCGCTTCTAAGAAACCTTCCCCCCTCCCCCAACCCCCCTGGCGCGTGGCCAACAATGCACCGTCCTGCCATTTACTACGGGTGCGAACTCCACTCCAGCGTGCGGGGGTACACTCCAGCGTGCCACGCCGCAGCGGCATAAGTTGCTTGCCGTGTGCCCCCGTCGCTGTCGACCAGCACGTCAGTACTTCTTTTGCAGACTTCCCCCTGTCGCACCACCACATGATGTGTCCGTAGGGCCAGGCCAGGTGTTTCGCTCGAGGCTACTCTACGATTGACTCACGAAGCTCAGCATTGCCACCAGCTGCTCGGATGGAGGGCCGGTCGGTTTCAAAGTGTGGCTCTCGCCTTAGCGCCGCACGCACTCGTCTTAAACGCTTCTAACAATTACACGGGGATTCGTTTTCAAAATTAAGCGCTACTAACAATTAAAAGCTTGTTGGAGGCCGATGTGTTTTCAAATCTCGCCTGAGCTTTCCTCAACATGATTGCCACAAGTGTAACACTGTGCAACAATTAAACGGTTGGGAAGGCGGTTCCCTTTCAAACTGTGGCTCTCGCCCGAGACCCAGTAATTCCCCAGACAGCTGTGTGGGATCTATTGTGCAAGGAAAGGCTCTGCCCGAAAGACCCACGAACACGGACATCATCAAATTTCTGAGCTTGTCCGGCCCGTTTTGCCTGAGACATCCTCGCAACTCTCGCTTCTGTGTTCTCCCGGATGGGGCCGCTCCGCCCGAGACATCCTCGCAACCTTGGGTTCCGAGATGCCGCGCGAGAGGCGGCCCCACCCGTTTCGCTTGAGACATCCTCGCGCCTCTGGGCTACCGGATGCCGGGCGCGAAGTGGTCCAGCCTGCTCCGCCTGTGGCATCCTCGCAACTCTGGGCTCCGAGATGGCCAGGATTGAGGCTGTCCTGCCCATTTCGGTTGAGACAGCCTCGCAACCCTGCTTTCCGAGACGGTGGTGACGGAAATGGTCCCACCCGTTTCGGCTCAGACATCCTATTCCGAAGTGCCGCGCGCGAGAAGGTCCGGCCAATTTCGCCTGTGACATCCTCACAACTCTGGGCGCTGGCATGGCCAGAATTGAAGTGGCCCCGCCCGTTTTGTCTGAGATGTCCTCGTAAATATGGTTTCCGCGATGCCGCGCGAGAGGTGTCCTGGCCCGTTGCGCCTGAGACATCCTAGCAACTCTGCGCTCGCAGATCGCGAGGCGGTCTGGCCCGTTGTGCCTGAGATATCCATCCTCGCAACTCTGCTTTCTGAGATGGCCGCGATTGAGGTGGTCCAGCCTGAACAGCCTAAGACATCCTCGCAAATCTAATTTCCAAGAGAGTAGGGACGGAGGTGGTCGAGCCCGTTTCGCCTGATACGTCCTCGCAACTCTGGGCTTCGAGATGGCCAGGGTTGAAGTGGTCTGGCCTGTTTCGCCTGAGGCATGCTCGCAACTCTGGGTTCAGAGATGCCGCGCGCGAGGTGGTCTGGCTGGCTTCGCCTGAAACATCCTCGCAACCCTTCGCCCGAGAGATCCTCGCCACTGGGCTCCGACAGGGAGGAGGGAGGAGGCAGAAGAAGCCCGGCCCGAACAACGTATTACATTATCTTGGCCAGTTTGAATGCCTTGCCGTACCATCCTCATAACCTCAGGAAGGCATTAAGAACCCCCCCTGGGTTATTCTTAGCACCCGGTTTTCTCAATATTCCAGGCGGGCAGTTTTAGCCGAACGATACACTTAGCACCCGCCGCACACAGAAAACAAAATCCACCATCGGCGGCCGCCCCTGCAAAGCCCTGCAAAGCCCTGCTAAGCCCTGCTAAGCCCTGCTATGCCCTGCTAAGCCTTGCTAAGCCCTGCTTGGCCCTGCTGAACTGCTTGGCAGGAGCAAATCTGCGCTTGGCAGGCCTTAGCTAGGCCCCGAGTCCCCTCAGCCAGGTCTTCCGGTGCGGCCATAACGCTCCAGGGTGCGGGGGCGTTATAATCCACCGGAAAAGGGGGGGGGGGGGGTTCTTAATGCCTTCCTGAGGTTAACCAAACGACCTTGGGCCGTTTGAAGGCGTTATAACTCTTCAAGATTATCGTCGCGTCTGTGCGAAACGGCTATTTAGATTGCACAGCTGTTATCGCATCGTGCTCCAGCGGGAGGTCCACGGGCCCAGGAGGGGGGCGGTGCATGCGCCCCGGGCACGAGGGAGCAGACAAGTAGCTGGCGCCGAGGCGAGACCAGACCCTAAGTCTCGGGTGGGAGCGCCATGCCTTACTGATTGCTACTGCTTTCCGAAGCGAGGGCGAGACGGATAACCAGTTGGACGAAGGGGGGCGAGGGAAGCTTCGAGGAATAACCGTATCGGGGGCATGAAGAGAAGCAGGAAGAGGAGGAAGAAGTGGAGAAGGAATGGGAATGGGAATGGGAATGGTCAAATCGCGAAGCGAAAAGGGATTAATTAAGGAGGGATGCGGCCTCTGGCTCGTTGCTCCGACAACGACAGAAGCTTTGGCCAGAGCCCATCCTCGATCCTGTTTAAATAATCTTGTCGGGGCTTGTTGGTTCTATAAGTACACTCGGATGCAAGCCCTCGGATTTGATCAGAGGCATAATATCCGCACACTCCGCAAAACCAGAGTTTCAAGCTAGTGTGAAACCTGAGATTGTGAGTCGAATGCAGCCACCCCCCCGCCCTATGGACTTTACACCCCGAGGGTATTCTTGAAACAACACCGTCTACTGACTGCAGCTCAAAACACGGCGACTTCAACCAATCAGCGAGACATTTTTTCGACGCGGACCCTTTGCATCTCACACATTGGCGCCCCGAGTCATCCAAGGTATGCGTGGTACAGAAACGAGCCACAATGATGGGGGCAGGCGGAATGGTACGAAGTTTTTCCGACTCCCGACGAGGCCTGGGATCCGCGGCAATGGCATCCATCGTGGCTCTCAAGAGCCGACGCCTGACCAACTCCGCTCTTTTCTCCTGCTGCGCGACACGTGTGCGTTCTGCTTGTGGAACACGATGTGCCTCCGCAGCTCGTCCTGCCAACTGATCAGCTCGATTGTTGCCGTGCCACATCCACGGCGCATATCCTTTCTCAGCTGCTTCAACCTCCGACAAGTGTGAATTCATGAAAATGACAGAAACTCGGCCGTGTCGATCTCCGTCGGCATGCAAGTGCTGACCGATGGCGCTCCACAAGTCAACATCTGAATTGGCCTCACGTGGGCGAAGATAAGTGCGGCTTGTCCACCCTTTCTCCACCCCCTCGTTGTCTGTGAGATATATGACAGCGCCCCGAGTGCATCGCAAGACATACTCCAGCACCGCCAACTCGCCTCTGTAAACCGTCTGCCTCCGCCCCTGCAAGGGCCCCTGCGCTTCGAGCCCAAGCCTGACGGGGTTCCGCTGCTCCACGATGACGAAGCCCAGGCCCACTCGCCTCAACTTGGGTGAATGAGTGTCTGCACCACCGCTAGCGTCACCACATACGTACACTGGGTTGTCGTCAGTGCCCTCTGCCATGATGAGGCCGCTGCTCCAGGGCACTGAGATTGTATGCAAAGGTTGAGCGGGCGTGGGGTTCGGCACATGCCTGAGCTCCGAAGGCCGGTACTGCACACCTCCTTCGACTGCCTGGGGCAAGAAGGGAAGTGCACAATGCGTGCCTACGGAGTCAACTGTCCAACTCTCTGCTGCAGCTGGTGGACTTACTGCAGTCCACGAACTTGGCAACAGCCCACGCAGCCAAAAACATTCGTACTGCTCATGCTGGCTGACCGCCTGCGGCGTATACTGGTCCGAGTCGCGATACGCTTGGTGGCCTGTGTTCTGGGGGCACAGCCAGCAGCGGTGCAGTGGTGTCTCGGGGTACCTCTCACCGTGCAGCAAGCACCTGGGGCACAACTTGAACTCTTGGTCGTCTACCTCGAAGCGTGTCCGAGGCCAGGTACCCCCAGTCGCCACTGCCAGCATAGTTTCAGCCCATTGTGCCCCCTTAGGTACCTGCCCGAGTCGGCTCAGCAAGGCTCGGAGAGAGTCATTGTCTATGCCCTCAGCCATGCCCTCGCCAAGATAGTGTGCCGCCGCCTGCTGCCATAGAACTTCCCTGACCGAACTAGAAAGATCTGCAAGAATATCGCTGAAATCTTCATTGCCCGTCAGCTCGTCATCATTGAAATGCCATTCGATCTGCTCACGACCTTCACCGCGTGAGAGTCGCCAATGCGATGGTGATATCGGCTCCCAATGGCACTGCAGAAGTGTCACAATCACCGCGCTGACTGGTCCACGAACATGGCGGGTCCTCTCAGCGCTGGTGAGTGCCTCCATCTTGCTGACAATGTCGGGCCAAACTTTATCGATGGAGCTGCGGATAGCACTGTTCGTGGTCCAGAGTCGCAACCATTCGCTCAGGCATTCCTTGCTCAAGCGGATTGCTGGGTCTTGCTCGGGTGCGCGCAGATCGAGCGTCGTGGTCAAACACCGACCCCGACGATTCGACCCACATACTGATCCCAGTCTGCGTCGAAGGCGACTGAGCTCTGTGCCGAACATCCCGTGAATCTGATGTCCGTAGTGTGCCACCGTCTGTCCTGCCACTTTCTCCAAAGTAGCTGTCACCGCATATTGTCTACTTGCTCTCGCCCATCGTGAGATCTTACGATGGCGCCCTGCAGCTTTGACAACTCGACCTCGCCGTGTCATGCGTGCTGCTCTACGCCCAGCCGCAAGATCCACGCCAAGATATGCTGCTTGCAGGACTGGTCGTAGAGAGTATCCTCGCCGTCGAAGAGCTGCTGTGATCGCCTTTGCCTGCTGATGCTTCGCTGCAATCAGAACACTCTTGGAAGCGACCGATAGTTGCTCCTCTGCCAGAAAATTAAATGTGTCAGCCACACCTTTGACCAACTTACGAAAAACAAACTTCTCAGATCCAACTGCTGATTCACTCAAATCATCGATCCAGAGTCGAACATGAAGCCCTGGGTTCCCTTCGGTAAGCTTTTTCATCACGAAATGCGTCGCGCACTTGCCGAAGCGTGTCCCGTTCCTGAGGCCCTGGATGATCGATCTTGCCACCTGGAATGGGCAGCACGTAGACCCGAGTTGTGTCATCATTCTTGGTGCCGTGCAGAGCTGGAGCTCTAAAAACAGGATGACTGGGGGGAAATTCAACTTAAGTGCTGCATATACCAGGCATGCCCAGGTGACAGCGTCATAAAAGGACTGGATGTCCAAGATGGCGTGTGCGTATGCAACCCCCAGCACCCCGTAGATTTCCTCGTAGACAGTCTTGAGGAAGGCCTCGCGCAGTGCTGAATTTCCTGCCAGCGCTGCATCCCAACTTTCACTAGACTCAACTGTCCATGGCTTCATGATGTCTTCTCGGGTCATGGACCAAATTCTACACGTCATACATATGATGCCTATTACTCGATCGCCTTGGGCCTTCTTGGGCAGAAGGCGGCCCTCGACGATGAGCAGTTGCCACGGCCACGTCAACTGATCCTCCACCTGATTATAAAAGTCCACCAGCTCTGCCCTCGCCGACAGCGGGAGCCTCTGGACATCCAAGGGAGTGAGTCTGTCCACCCCGAGCCCAGCGCGAGGCTTCATTCGCCTCACAGCCCTGTCCAGCTGGCCCACCTCGATCGGCGGGAGCGCGGTCGTCAACGACTCTTCACGAATCCTCTGAAACAGTTGTATCGTGCCGTCGAAATCAACCTGCTCGGGCGCCCACAGCCTATGCCAGTGCTGCACCTTGTGGTCCACGACATCGACAGGATGGAATAATGTGTCGCCGCTCTTGGTGGTGAGTTGGTCCACCGTCAGCGGCGTCTCACGTAAGCTCCTAAAGAGGGCTCCTTTCGCCTCTGCCGTCGTGACCCAAGTCCGAAATTCTGAAAGCGATTCGCACAGGGCTCGGCTCTGGGCCCTCTTGGCCAGCCTAAAGGCGGCTTGCTCGAAATACGATAAGATATTGACCGATGCCTTACTGATGTTTGAAAGAGCGCCAACCCAAGTATCCCAAGACGGGTCAGCTTCTCTCAAGACGCGTGCAACTCCTTCGGGAAAGGTAGTGGCTAGCCTCCAGCACGCGTGATGCAAATGTTGCTGTTGCACTTGGCCGTTGTCTTTCTGCCGATGTTTCAACAACTGTTGGACGACTGTATGTGTCTGCAGCCACCACCCAGCAATAGAGTCACGTATAGGTACCGCTCGAACTTTGGCGGGCACGTGCAACTCCTTGACACGCAAGGTGGGGCCCTTGGCGCGACCACAGGATGCTGCCACCGCTCGCGGCAGCTCGCTCTCACCTGGCCTGTGGTGCGCCAAAATCGCCCGCTCCACTGCCGAGACCCACGTCGCGTAGGCCGAACTGACAGCGAGCACTGGCTTGCTCCCTCCAGCCAAAACGGCTACTGACTGCGCAATGGGAGGCCAGATATGATGTTCGTATTGTCCGACGGTGCCAACAGCGGTTCGCTCGGACATCCATGTGCTCTCAGGAATATCGAAGGTGGGCCCTCCAGACTCCCCTTGGAGAATATTACCTACCGAGACCTCGGGGGGCACTCCCAGGGGGGGTCGGGTGTGGCTTTAAACTGCATTCCTGCGACATTGTCCGAATTGTTAAATGGGACCTCTGTGCTGGCTGCTGGGGGCGGCCCAGGATGGGGGGGGAGGGCCCAGCAGCAGCAGCAGGAGGAGCAGCGGAGGAAGGCGAAGAGGGGCCCCGCACGATTGTATGCAAAAGCTGCGCGGACGCATGGTTCGGCACATGCCTGAACTCCGACTCTTGCGCCCAAGGATCCTCCTCAGGGTCGGATTCCCATCCCTCGGCCGTCTCGCCCAGCAGCAGCAGGTCCAGATCTTCGGGGGGCTCTTCGTGAGGCTCTGTGGTCTCAGGCTCCTCCCCAAAAAGTGCAGTATAGAGTGAAACCCTACGCTCATGTGCCTCACGTTTCTTCTCAGCTAGCTTCTTACGTGACTCAGACGATTTGGACCCTGGCGTTGCCTCACACTTAGGTCTACCAACCTGAGGTAACCTGGCGGGAAGCTCCAGAGCCCTGACCAAAAGCTGAGCCCCTGAGCCTCTGATACGAAGATGAAAGCCTATGTGCGTCTTCCAGGGGACCTGCACGACAGGGGTGATGGAGATGAGGTGAGGGAGACAATGGTTACTCGCCACGGCATAATCGATCAGAGATCCCGATGCTCCTGCCGTGCACGTCGTGACGAGGTCCTGTGTAGAGCCTCCCTCCAAGTGACGAAAAGAAATCTGTCCGTGCAAGTGTGGCCGCTGGAACGTTGAAGTCCCCGACGATGAGCCAGGGCAGCTGCAAGGCACGAACGAGTCCTCCGAGCTTGTGATAGCGCACCAAATTGTCGCCATTCAGTCCTAATGAGGACAGGCCATAAAACACTATGACCACCAGGCTGAACCCCTTGAGGTGCACCACCGTCGCGCAGAAGCCATCTCGTGCACTACCCCGTCGTGCTCGGAAACCTTGATGTTGCGCTGCACTCAGCGCATGAACTTGTCTGTGACCTGAGGTGAGGAACCATTCGCCACCCTCGTTGGCCCTGCCCTCCATGTCCTGGGACTGGGCGTGGCCTGAGGGCCTGGCTCCGTTCGCAATCAACTTCATGCCGATCGCCTGTGCCTCCTTGTGCCATTGCCGTAGAGCATCTGCTGCCACGTGCGTTTCCACGAAGGCCCAGAACTGATGCTTGTCGGCGTTCTCTGAGAGGTAGGCCCAGGCTTGTGACGTCTTGGCTGACGTCCCCATACTAGTGATGTTCGCGGAAAAAAGGCTGCACTCTTCGCCAGCAGTTGAGTCGCTCCCTAGTGGAGCAGCGGCTGTGCCAGCGTGGTTGGCTCCTTCCTGCGCCTGACTGTCGGTCGTGCTGTCGACCTCCGTCACCGCAGCCTGGGGCCCTGCAGAACGTGAAGTAGGAGACGGCGAAGTCTGGCTCCCTGTCAAGGTACCCGATACCTGCACACTGGAGCCTCTCGCCGAAGTAGAACTCGTGAAACTGGCAGGCACATCGCACTGTGTCTCCGGTGGCACAGTAGCTATGCTCGCCTGGAGGGTCTCCGCGATGCTGATCTTCTGGAAGATCGCGTCGAAGAGGTTCAAAACCTTGGCGCTGGAGATGGCGCCGGTTTGCGCCGAGGCATCCCTCTCCATGGTCGTGGGAGGCCTCGGCTGCACTTCTCACTTGCCACCAGCTCCGCCGCCCTTGCCGCGGGAGGCCCTGGTGCCCTTGCCGATCTTGGTGTTGCCGACCTTGGAGTCCGTGCCGCCGCCCACCGTCAGAAGCGCCTGGGCTTCGGCCGTGGCTGCTGCTTGCGCCTCCGCCAGCTTGCGGGCCGAGATGGCCGCAGCTGCCGCGGCGACGGCTGGGCTGCTGGGCTCGGGGGCGGAGGCGACGGCGGCATCGGCTGTGGCTGGCGAGCCGCCTGACGCTGCCGCAGCGTCGCTGCCTGGCGTGGTCGCCGGGCTAGCGCCGCCGCCACCGCCCGCCTGAGCCTCGTCCGCCCCGTCCGTCGGCTGCTTGTCCTCGTCGGCCTCGGTCTTGCGCTTCTTGCCGACGCGCGCGTGGATCGTCTCGTGGAGCTCCTTGGCCCTCGCGATCCTGGATTTCACGTCCTCAGATTTGGACGCCAGCTGGGACTTGTATTGTTGGAGTTCGGCATGGATCTTCATCAAGTCGTCCTTCTCGGCCGTCTCAATGCCCTCTAGCTGGTCCAGATCTTTGAATAGATCTTCGTCCCACACGATGTCGAAAGCGGCCTGCGAGGTGGACTGCTCAGGTTGCTCTGCTGAGCCCCTGACCTCGCAAGCGAAGGCTGCTGTGGCTTGCTTCCGCTCCAAATCCGCTTGTGCCAATGTCATTGCTGCCTCGGCCTCCCGCTGCTTGGCCCTGTCGAGATTGGCCTGGCAGCGAACGACGGCAGCCACTGCCTGATCATGTTTGGCATTGGCGTCTCTCCACTGGCCTGAAATGCGCCTAAGTGCGTCTTCGGCCGTGGACGCCTTGCTGGTCACCACGGAGGGGTTGAGCTGGGCCTGCAGCACCTTGGTCACCTGGGCGAGCTGCGGTGCTGCAACAGAAGTGGCCAAGCCCTTGATGAGCCCTTCCACGATCGCCTGCGTCTGATGCTGCTGCGCCGCCTGGTCGTGTACTCCACGTCCAGGCTTGTGCAAGGTGTTGCCGTCACTCTCGTAGAGCTTGACATTGCCTCCACACTTGGCACAGCGACATTGTCGACCTCGAAGACTCTTGTTCCAATCCCAGGCGCCACAGGAGCCGCATTTGGACCGCTGCTGCGCTTGCTGTCCTCGGGTCATCACGTAGCCTGTGTCTTTGCACTGTCTGGCCAACCGCTGTCTGTGAACTCTGGTCGCTCGCAGAGAGACGGTGCTCCTCAAGCACTCCGAGAAAGTACAGTGCTGGACTGAGTACCTGCCTCACGCACGGGGGCGCAAGGGCTTGGTGCTCGAGCCCAAATTGCTTGAGAAGAAGTGGAGAAGGAAGAATGAAGAATAACGACAAGGAGGGAGGAGAGGAACGGCACATAGGAGATGGAGTGGAAGGGGGAAAGGCGGGAAAGGTAATGACGATGAAGAGGACGACGACAACGACGGCGACGGTGATGAGGACGACAGTCAGGCCGATCAGGAGCAGGAGGACAACGATGACGTGCGAGCAGCATTTGGAGCCACCTGGTTCAAACGGCGCCCTTTGGGAATACTGGACTCTTGCTATGCAATTTTCGCCCAGAGATTGAATGTTTACGAGCGTGGGTCCCAAGTATTGACTTGTTGCACCATGGAAGCGTACCATCTGTGGAGCAGCCTCGGTGATGCAAGATGTGTTGCGCGATCGATGAGATCCAAGCTCCAAGCTCGAGATGCAGTGTACACAACCTGCACCGAACAGTGTGCGGTGCCGGCTGTGTACGATGCGGGCTGCGTGGTGTACTTTGTGTGGTGCTAGCTGTGATGCAATCTGCCTGGTGCACACTCTCGGGAACATCCGAGGCGTGCTCTCAGAGCGATGAACCACCAGACGGGTCATGCTTCCAATGACCACCCCCGCCGCTCTAAGAGCGACGGGTATGATCGGCTTCCCACCGACCGGCCCCCCCGGGAGGGAGACCGTGGGCCTGCTGGGCTTGCACCAGCTGCCCCGCCGCTTCCCGGAGGAAGCACTGTACGTGGAGCGAGCAGCGTGGTGCCATCTACAGCGGTACCCCACAGCGTGGAGCCTCGGCGGGCCCAGCCTGCGAACGAGCCTGCCCACGAAGCGCCAGGGGGGCGCCCACCGGGCGAGGCCTCGGCGGACCTATCGAACCACCACCACCACCACAAGCAAGGACCCCTCAACGCAGATCCTGCTCGGGGAACCGGGCCATAGCTCCGCGCATGCACGGCAACTCCTCCTCAGAACGGGGTCCATCGCCGCACACTTCCCGGAGGTCGGAGGAGCAGAGAGGAGGAGGAGGAGGAGGAGGAGGAGGAGGAGGAGGAGGAGGAGGAGGAACTGGGATGATGCTGATGCTGATGCTGATGCTGATGCTGCTGCTGCTGCTGCTGATGGTGATGATGATGATGATGATGATGATGATGATGATGATGATGATGATTATGATGATGATGACGGTGATGATGATGATGATGATGATGATGATGATGATGATGATGATGATGATGATGATGATGATGATGATGATGATGATGATGATGATGATGATCTGGATGATGCTGATGATACTGATGATGCTGATGATCTTGATGATGCTGATGATGTTGCTGATGAGGAGGAACTTTGAGGCACCACCCTGTCGCATTGATGGCGGTATCGAAGGACGGAGAGGCAGTCTCCTGCAAAGCGGAGCTCCCGCCCGAATGTCGCACGCCCACTCCTCAATTCCTCGCACAGGCTAGCATCTGCGTGGTGCGTCGACACGCGCCCTGGGCGTTCATCTGCAGTTCCTCGGCAGCGGAGCTCCGCGGGCGCCCGCTTGGATCCCCCCGCTTTCACGCAACCGCCCACGCGTGCCCTGGGAGGCTGTCGGACGGGTCTGGCCTCCCCGAAGGCCGCCTCGCTTGAGGCTTCTGGGGGTGCGTGTCCTACTGTGGGGCGGGCGGGTGGTGGGGGCGTTCTGAGTGGGCTCATGCTGGGGTGACCTCTCTGAAGACGCTGCGCGCTTGTTCCGTCGTGGGGGCCCGCGGGAGCCCCTCCTCCCCTCTCCGATCGCTTAGCGACGGCAAGGGTTGCGTCAGGCTTGGGCATCCCGGCGTCGATCTCCGCCCGGCAGTCATGCCGAGGAGACCGTGCCCGCGGACTCACACTCGATCCGCAAGGGTCTAACCAATCTCCCCCCTCCCTCCCTCCTCTTCCACCTGCTCCTCATCAGCCTTCTCCTCCGCCTCCCCCTCCTCTTCCTCCTCCTGCTCCTCCTGCTCCTCCTGCTCCTGCACCTCCTCCGTCTCCTCCTCCACATCCTCCTCCTCCTCCTCCTCCTCCTCCTCCTCCTCCTCCTCCTCCTCCTCATCCCCCCTCTCCTCCACCTCGCTCCCTCCTCCTCTGCCTGGTCCTCCTTGTCATCCACCTCCCTCTCTCCCTCCCTCCCTCCCTTCCTCTCCTCCTACAACTCCTCCGCCTCCTCCTTCTCCTATTCCCAACTCATTATCATACTACTCCTGCCCCCCTCCTTCAACAATCCTCAATCTCGCTCGCCACAATTCCTCAGGAGCATGAAGTTGGAAGAGAAGGGAAAAAGATGGTGTTCAGAGGCTCTCAAGAATTCTGGAGCCTTTGCGGGGATCTAGTGCTAGGCTGGAGGGTCCTGGATCCGCCTATAACCTCCTCTAGAGGAACACGGGACGCCATAATCATCAACATTCGGAGGTCCGCGCGGATTTCTCGGGTCGGCACGAAATCTGTACTGTGGGGCGCAGAGCACGCCAGGGGCGGCGCCGGAAGCGCCGCCAAGAAGGGTCCAGCGCCCACCCGAGCAATCCGCACCGATCTCCGAACGTTTTTACTTTGATACTTGATCTGTGTTACTCTTCGAGGATCATCCAGAAGTGCGAGTGGGAGAATGATCCTGACGTTTGGGTGTCGGCAGCAGCGTGGCTTGTGCTGCCACGCGCGCAGCGGCCCGCGCAGGGCGCGCTCCGGTGCATGCTGTGACCCTGACAACTGAGCGACGAACAAACACCTTACGCGAGATGTCATCGCGACCTTACGCCGCGGCTTACGCGTGCCGCCGGCGCGGCACGCTACATTGGAAGCGAGGGCGCTTGCGCGCAACCTTACGCGGGCAGCTTACGCGCATATGTCAGCGCAGACGGTCCCGTTTTTTGCGGCGCTCAACTGACCCTGACCTATCCTTCGAGGAGGGTTCCAACTCTGGAGCGAAGCACAGGTTGCCACAACTTATATGAAAGGCGTTCCGACGCCTCTGAGCTGTGTGCGAGGCTGCACTCTATCTATTGCGACGAGACTCATGCGAGGAGGGGTGTGCTAGGAGCACACGTGCGTCCAGTGGAGGATGCGAGGCGACGGCGGCAATGATCAGCTCTGTCGGAGTCGCCGGTGGTGCGAGGAGACCAGCGCAACAAGTCTGTTCTCGTGCCTGTTCTCGTCCCACTCCGAGGCCTCCTGCCGCTGCTCCTCCTCGTCCTCGTACTGCCCAGCTGCTATGTGACGCGGCTCCGCCGACGCCCATCGGAATCAGAAAGGGGCGTCGAGCTACAACTTCGACACCGGAGGCCCGCCCACGTCTTCCCCGCGTCCGGGCGCGCCGGCCGGCCTGCTGCTCGAGACGCCGACGCTGCCGATTGTGCGAGGAGGGGGAGGGGGTAACCGGCGGTGGACAAACCTCCCTTTAGAAAACCACCATTTAGAGAAAACCGCCCAGGACCGAAACCGACGGACCTGGACCCGCAAAAATGACGGCCGCGACGCCCTCTCGCGAACCGAAAAGGGCCGATTCGCTAATCGACGTGTCAGGGTAGGAGGTGTATCAACCTCCGAGGTAAGCAGAGGCTGACGGGGGAAACTCGAACGTGGATCGCCAGCAGGTGGCTCGGCTGCACGCAGGAGTGGCCCCAGGCGGGCGTGAGACCTCCGGTGCGCGGCTCTCTGGGGCCGCGGGGAGGCCACACCAGAGCGCGCACGGCAGCGCCAGGGGGGCCCGTGCGGGCCCGCACCAGAGGGTCACTCCGGCGAGGGGCCCCTCGTGCCGAATGGCGCGGCCGCGAGGAGCAGAACTCGCACCCGCGCACCCGGAGCGTGCGCGGGCACGCCTGCAAACGACGCCCGCCCGCGCGCGCTCCGTGAACGCCTAGGCTCGAGACAGTCAGCCTGGCAGTGAGCCCAAGCGAGGGCCATACTCGTGTTATAATAAATGCAGGCATCACCAGCTCGAGTCCTCGCTTCCAGGACAAAGCAGTGACATACACATAGATATAAGCTTTTGGAGGTCCACGTTGGCCTCGAGGATCGGCGCTGGACACCCCTCCATGGCGCGCGGAGCACGCCAGGGGCGGCGCCGGAGGCGCCACCACGGGGCCCTGGCGCCAATCCAAGAAACCTGGGCGGACCTCCGACAATTTAGGTTTGTGTCAGTTATTGTTCCCGTGAATTCAAACTTGCTTCTCATCCCTTGTACGCTGCTCGGCTCACCCCCCCCTTCTCCTGCTCGTCCTCGTCCTCATCTCGTAGGAGCCCCCAAACCGTGTGGTGACGGACCGCGTGGTGACCTCGGAATACCCGACGACCTCACCGCGCGGTCCGTCACGTCACAGTCTTGGGGCTCAGGAGGTCACAGTTGCCCGAGACATCCTCGGGGAACAACCCTCGTCCCCAAACCTCATGGTGACCCCGACTCCGCGACGACTCACCACGCGGTGTGGTCACCACACCGTCTGGGGGCCCCGAATCTCGGTGGACTAGGAACGGCATGAAGCGGGGCTCTCTGCCGTGGGGGGTTTCCGTAGGACGCCTCCCAACGCTGCCCAGCAGCTCATGCCCGCCGTGCGCGGCCGTGAGGGGGGGTTTGAGCTTCCAGCCGCCATGGGACAACAATGCCCCGCGTACTCCCACGAGCCCTCTGGGCGGAGGTTGTTTAGCGCGTTTCTTCTTCGACTCTCCCCCCCTTCTCCTCTGGGAAGGTGGGCACCAATACTCCTCACTACTCACTCGACGCGGAGATCCCCACATGTGCATCTCGTTCCCCACGCTTTCTGCTGTGTGTGCCTGGCTGTGAGCGTCTGGGTGCGTGTGTGCATCCGCCGACTGGACGACGGGCGCGACGAACCCACAGACAAACTTGCGGTGAGCAAGCCCCCTCCCCTCTCCTTCCTTTTCCACCTCGTTGTAACCCATTCCTTCTCTTCCTCCTCCCTTTCCCCTCCTCCTGCGTCCTTCTCCTCCTTCCTCCTCTGGTAGATCTTTTGAGACACCCTCGCTATCTGCTCTGAATGCAATGGCGTCTGGGGGGGCCCGTAGGGTGCTAAAACCAACGCCTCTCCTGAGACATCCTTGCAATCTGCTCTCAAAACGAAAGAGTCTGCTCAACCAAACAAGCAAACCGCCTGGGGCATCCCCACAACCTGCTCTGAAAGCAAAGCAGTCGGAGCAACCAGACGAGCAAACCTCCTGAGACATCCTCACAATCTGCCCTGACAGCTGAAGAACTGGGGGGGGAGAAACTGGCAAACGGCATGCGACATCCCCGCAATTTGGGCGCCGCGACCAATGACATGCAACCACCCCTGGCGGATCCCTCTTGGGGTGCCCGAGTGCCACGCCTGATATATCGCAATGAGCACTGGACCACCCAAGGGGAGAAACATGGAGGTCAAAAAAAAAAAGCTTGAGACCCCCCCCACAATCTGGGCGCGAATAGTAGAATGTCCCCATCCCTTGCGGCTCTTTTGGCGGCCCCAAATGCCACGCGCCAGAGAAATAAATACGCAGCACCCCGCAATTGCGGATAAGAGTGGGGGGCGGGCGCGGGCGCCGGTCAACGATCAACGACGAGCCGGCACCCTGTCGATGGCGCCCTCCTCCTCCTGCTCCTCCTCCTCCTGCTCCTGCTCCTCCTCCTCCTCCTCCTCCTCTTCCTCTTCCGCGTTCTCGTCCTCATCGTCGTCGTGGTCGTGGTCCGCCTCCTCCTCCTCCTCCTCTTTTTTTGTTGTCGCACCGCAAACTCCCTTCGTGGTGTGTGATGCTGCGCAACTCCAGACCTGCGAGCCGCAGCCCCTGACCCAGGCCGGAGTAAAAGTGAATGAAAACGGCGTGGCGTTGCCGCTCCTGGCCGCTTTCGCAATGCCATGTGGGTCGGAAACACGACGGGCCAGGACGCCTTGTAACGAGGAGGAGGAGGAGGAGGAGGAGGAGGAGGAGGAGGAGGAGGAGGAGGAGGAGGAGGAGGAGGAGGGGAGAAGGAGGAGGAGGAGGAGGAGGAGGAGGAGAAGGGGGAGGAGGAGGAGGGGGAGGAAGAGGAGGAAGAAGAGGAGGAGGAACACTGAAGAAACTGGACAGACGCAGATGTGCGGCCCAACTCTCCGGCGCGCAATACCGACAGATTTCCGCACAAATGACCCGGCACACAAGGAGGGAGAAGGAGGGAGGAGGAGGGGGAGGAGGAGGAGGAGCAGGAGGGAAACGAGCAGCTACACAGCCGCCGGGTGCTTTGAGCGCCTGCGCGCGGCCTCCGGGCCCAGGAGAGGAAGGGAGGGCGGCAGGCAGGCAAGGCAGGGGGGCACACGAGCGGGCGGCGGGGGGGCGGGGGTGCACGGCCGCGGGGTGTGAGCCACCAGCCCCGCTGTTAGGCGCGCGTGCGCGGGGGCGGACGGGGGCGGGCCAAGGGGTCGCGTTGGTACCGCGGAAACGGGGTGCCTAGGTGGCGCACCCCCCCCGGTCGGGCCAGCACGCCTGCACCTGCCGAGCGGCGCGGCGCCACAGCTCCGTGCCGATGGCCGCGGCCAGCCGCCTGCGCCGCCACTCCCCATCCGAGCAGCCACGCCTCCGCGATTGTTTCATCGCGAAAGTGCGGAAGATGGCTGTCGTCCGGGGGCGCGGTCGGCCGTAGCAGCATAGACCAGCGGCTGGTAGGTGTTGTTCTGCCGCGCCAGAACGCCGGCGTGAGCCGAGTAGTGCTCGACCTAGCGCCGGTGCATGGTGGCCGCGCAGTCTGGGCCGGCCGCGAGGCGATGCCCACGTCGAGGGCCAGGAGGCCATTGCCGAGGGCGCCAGTCAGCACGTCGGCAAGTAGGAGGCGCGTGGCTGGCACCAGGCCCGGGGCCTCGAGTTCTGCGCCAGGGTCGCAGACTGTGGCCGCGGCGTGCACCCGGCGCGCAGCCGCGTGGTGCCCCCGTGTAGACTCCGCCCGGCAGCAGCAGAGGGCGTGCGACCCCGCCCGGTCGAGAACCGCTTGGCCGCAGAGGCCGCACGGGACCGGGTCCAGCGGCGCGGCGGCACCGACGCGGAGGCGCAAGGCCTCGGTGAAATCGGGGTTGTCCATCACGGGCCCCTTGTGCTTCGAGAGGCTCCAGAGCCAGAAATGGTCGCAGTCGGGGTGCTCGAGGTCGTCGAGCCGCCGCAGCGCTGCGTCGTCCCCGGCGTCCGCGTGCCGCTTGCGAAGGTCGTGTCGCCCCTGCTTGTCGAGGTAGCGAAGTAGAGCCCGCTGCAGGTGCAGCTGCTGCGTGCGCGGGGCGGCGTTGGGGTGCTCGTTGTCCTCGTCCTCGTCGAGCGGAAGCAGGTTGCGGCCGATGCCCCGGGGGCGGCCTCGGCGCTCCTGCGGCGCGGCAGCGGGCGCCTCCGCTTGCCGGGCAAAAAAAGGCGGCCCACCGACCCTCGGCTTCCGCGGCGGCCTTCCGGGAGCGCGGCCACGACGAGGCCGCCGACTGTGGGCGGCAGACTGAAGACAAGGCGGGCCGCGGCGTCGTCCGTGCGCCTGTCGTACTCTGCCATGATGACCCCTGCTTCGTCCAGGCCTCTCTCTGTGAGGTGCGTGGCCATTTCCCGCACGTGAGGCCTCGAACACACGCGGCTGGCCACGAAGGCCGCGAGAGACACCTGCGAGGCGGCCCGCATGCCTTGGCCTCCCGTGCCCACGCCGAGCGCGCACTGCTCCCACGTTGCGTCAGGTAAGTCGCCGCCCGCGACGAGCTGCACGGCTTCGCCGAGGTCGTTGTCGAACTGTTGCAAGCACTCGTCCTTAACCCTGTCCCCGTTAAGCCGTAGCTGGTATAGAGCTTCGACACGTCGGCCCAGAGCCTCGTGAACACCAGCTCCGTCGCGGCGTGCCCCACCTCCAGCAGGGCCAGACGCGTGTCGCGGGCCTTGGTCAGCACGGCCTTGACCTGGTTATCGAGAGCACCGGGGCTGCCGAAGGGGGCTCCTCCTCCACCTCTTCCTCCTCTTCCACCTTTTCCTTTACCGTTTCCTCCTCCTCCGCCTCCTCTTCCTCCTCCTCCTGGGACGAATTGAAAAACAGCCCGCCGCAGGCGCCGACAAACATTGATTTGTACACTGAACGTGGTTTGGGTCGTAGGTTCTCCACCTGGAACGTATGCAACAGAAAACCGCGGCCTCCAAGAGGCCTCCAAGAGGCCCCCAAGAGGCCCCCAAGAGGCCCCCAAGAGAACCCTAAAAGGCCCCAAAAGGCACCCAATAACTCCACGAGACCCCCAAGAGCAACGAAGAGGCCCCGAAGACGCCCAAGACTCCCCCATGAGACATGCCAAGGGACTCCGTCCGAGAGGCATCCACGAGGCTTCTAGCCCACTGAAGCTCCCCGAGGTATCCCGAAAAGGACGCTCTTCTGGGCATCGTTCCTAGATGGGCTGGTGGGGATACGCGACGCGTTAATACTATACTTTGATACTGTAGCGTTCTTCGAATGCCGACTCCTGCTGCTGCTGCTGCTCCTTCACAATTCCCGCTGGCGTATAAATAAAGCAAACGAACGCGAAAGGCAAGCGGTATCTGGCGACGGACGCGCCGGGCCGCGCCGTATCTCATGAGGGGGAGCCAAAACTGGTCGTCGGCTGCACTGCGATCGCTACAAGGTGGTAAGCAGACGGAGAAGATCGATTGGAGAGATCTTGCAAATCGTGGGACATGCCTTGGGCTCCACCTTGCCGCCGGCGGCTGCGCCTGCGAGACACAGAAAGAGAGAGAGAGAGAGTACCGTTCACCTTTCGGTAGCAGCAGAGCTGCGTAGGTTCAGCGCCCAGGCGTGTGCATCGATCTTACGAGGCAGCTGGGGCGAGCGCTGAACTTCTGGCTTCTTACCTGGGGCGGGCTTGGGCGCTGGGCCAATCCTCGGCGGCGCAACTCTTGTTCAAGCTGCTCGCCTGCGGCCTCGGCGCGCCCCTCAGGGCGGCGTGCAGAACACTGCGCACGCAGCCTCTGAGGGAGGACCCTGAGTCGTGCTGTCAGCCGCGCTCAGAATCGCGAGATGACTGCCATGGCGGCCTGAACCGTGTTCTTCCCCGGGAGCACAGCCTCAGTCACATTGGGAGTGGGAGCTGGGGTCCCACCACTTAGTGGCTCACTGGTGGCGGGCGAAGGGTTCAAGAGGTTCATGGTAGAATCGTACAGCCCAAATACAATGCAAAACACCGCGCAGACCATGAGCACAACGTGGAAGGCCTTGCGAGGTACACCGTACTCAGGAGCTGCAGACTGCTGCCTTATCTTCCGAGCAAACAGGAACACGAAGAAGATGCCCTGCACGGGGCCACAGACGCTGGAAAAGAGGGCAAAGACGTCAGCAAAATTCTCCGTCGAAAACGCGATTGCCCCTGTGAGAGCTACCGTCGTAGATCGCATGATGTAACTTTTTTTAGAGCCGACCGGCAAATTCGCCAAGCCGAATTCCGTGTTCTCGACCGACAAGAACACGCACATCAAACAAAGAGGGTAACTGAGAATGATGTTCACGGTCACGGCAAGGATCATGACCCGTGGGAGGATAACCGCCTTTGGGCCAGTCCACATGGTATGATTCAGAAGGCTCTCCTCGTAGGAAGCGGGGTTGTACATCATAGAATCGACAATGCTGTCTTGCAGAAAGCTCCCCCATCCGTAGTGGCCTGCAAGCATGACGCACAAATTCAACACCGTGGTAATAGATATGTTGGCCTTGTACACCCATGGGAACTCGGCCGGCTCCGCCATCGCGCCCGCGACGGACGGCAGGTTGGCCACGACAGCGTACGCGCCGTTGAGCGTGGCATACATGGAGGCCGCCTTCAAGAACGTCATGTCCTCTTAGAAGAAAAGAATACGCCATGAACATAATTTTTGTCGCGCTCTGCGCGGATTTCTTGGATCCGCGCTGGGCTCCCTCACCCAGCGCGCGGAGCGCGGCGCCCGAGTCGCCGCCCGGGAAGCCCAGCATGGATCCACGAAATCCGCGCGGAGCGCGAACAGTTTGTTGATGGCGTTTTTTCTTCTTCGACCTCTGGTAGCCCTATGGTATGAATCGAGTGCTTCCAATGACTCCAGCACGACGAATCCCATATACCCATCGTGATGATGACCAGGCAGGACACCACCCCTCCGGCCGTTGCGAGCGGCATGAGTCTCGCGATGGCGGCGGTGTCGCGCTGCAGCGACAGCACCCACAGGACGGGCAGCACGAGCAGCACACAGGCACGGTAGCTGATGTCGGGGACGTACAGCACATCGCCCAAGCCCTTGATCTGCTGGGCCAGGAGGATGAAGTAGCCCGAGCACAGCCCAATGAACCAAATGGTCACCGATATCCGCACAAACATCGACCCCAGGGCCCCCGCGCCCTCCCGCCCATAATCTTCGAACGTTTTTATCTTCTTGTAATTGGTATCGCGCTTCGCCATCTCGTTGTGCCGGTACACGGTGTCGAAGAACACGATCCCGGCCTCGATCGTCGAGATCCCGGTAAACACGGTCAACAAACTGGCGAGCACGCATCCTCCCTTCACTGGCAACTGCGGAAGCGCCATGATCCCAGCCCCGATCATGGCGCCGATGAGAGTGATCAGCGTCGCCAGCCCCGAGATCTTCTCTTCGCCGTCGTCGCCGTCGTTCGTGCCCTCCAGGTTGAGCACGTTGACGACGGTGCCTCTGGCCAGGCTCTTGCTGGATAAACTCTGTTTCGACGGCGTCTCTGTCGTCGACGACCTCTGGCGGACCTGAACCTCCCGCGGGTCGCTTGCCGACCTGAACGACGCGCTGGTATCGATATCGAGCGACTGCATGACCGACGTCCTCAGTTAGAGGCCTCCCAAATGGGTTGGGTCGGAGGATCGCGCCGCATCGCCGATGCATCGCCGACGTCGGCGGTGCATCGGCGGCGTCGGCGTGGTGACAATCGGGCTCCACATCGAGGAGCATCGCCGATGCACCAGCGATGTGGCGCGATCCTCCGACCCCATACATACCAGGAAGCTGGAAGCACGCATATCTGGATCATAAAAAGAACAACGCCAGAAACATAAATTGTTGGCGCTCCGCGCGGATTTCTTGGATCTGCGCTGGACCCCGGGACGGCGCCGGAGGTGCCACCAGGGGGGCCCAAGCGCGGACCCCAGAAGTCCGCGCGGAGCGCCAAAAGTTTATGATGATGGCATGTTTTTTCTTCGATGTACATACATATATAAATATATGTACGCTATATATACACATACACATTTATGTATGTACGCCAAGAATCTGGAAGCACGCACAACTGGACTCACATGTGGAACATCCTCGGAGGCCACCTGCCGGATACGCGCGCGGAGGCCAGGCGTGCCTCGCAACAGAGAGGGGGAACAAGACATGCGGCAGCAGGTGCCCTCGCCCAGGCTGGCCGCGTCGCTTTTACACTGCGTTAGGTGATGAGGGCGGGGGGGGGCCTCCTCTCTCCTCCTCCTCCTCCTCCACCTCCACCTCCTCCTCCTCCTCCTCCTCCTCCTCCTCCGCCCTCCGCCCTCCGTCCTCCGTCCTCCTCCTCCTCCTCCTCCTCCTCCTCCTCCTCCTCCTCCTCGGGGGGGCGCTGCCCCCGCCGACAGCCCCAAATCGATCCCCGCCGCGGGCAGACAGTCGTCGTCGTCGTCGTCGTCGTCGTCGTCGTCGTCGTCGTCGTCGTCGTCGTCGTCGTCGTCGTGGGTTGCCGGCGCTGCCGCGCACCGCGCCGCAGAGGGCGGGGGGCGCAGCCTCTCTCAGCCCCAGGGGGGGGAAGTCGGGGGCAACAGTCTGCGGCGGGGGTCGACCTCCGTCGGCCCGCGCCACCCGCCACAAAAAAACGAGGCCTCCGGCCCACGGGCGCGGACAAGTTGACGTTGACCCCCCTCCTCCTCCTCCTCCTCCTACTCATCCTCCTTAGCCCCCTCCTCCTCCTCCTCCACCTCCTCCTTCTCCTCCTTTCCCCCTCCTCCCTCTCCTCCACCTCCTCCTCCTCCTCCTCCTCCTCTCCTCTCCTCCTCCGTTCCCCCTCCTTCCCCTCCTCCTCCTCCTCCTCCTCCTCCTCCTCCTCCTCCTCCTCGTCCACCTCCGCCTCCTCCTCCTCCTCCTCCCTCCTCCTCCTCCGCCTCCTCCCCCCACGCTTCTTACCAAACGCAGGGTGCAGTCGAGGCGCATAAATATTAAGGATGCGCGGTAAGAGTGCGAGCGCCTTGGAGGGCCAGGTTGGCGTTTTCGGAAGGGGTTGGCCAGCGGAAGTGGCCAAGGATGCGCCGAAGGGGCAAGGATGCAAGGGCAGCCTTGGAAAATGGCTCATCCTTGCTATGAGACTTGACTGTATGTAGCGTCCTGGTGCCCCGACCCCATCCGGGAGGCCTAGATCACCAAGGCAGAAACAAAAGCAGCTTCGAACTTCCGCGGGCGGCAGGCCTCTGTCAGCGCTGGCGCCGATGCATCGCAAATGCATCGGCGAAGCGCCGCAATCCTCCAACCCCATCTGCGGTCAGAAACTTTGGCTCAGCGTGTCGCTCCGCCGGTTCTGGCCCACCACGCTTCGGTGCGACACGCTATCCACTTCCCTGCCTCCCAGCGTCAACGTCCCGAGCTGTTCCGCGAGCCTGCCGCCCTGCGGAGCGGAGCAACACGCTATCCGCTCGCATGGCACAACGTGCCGCCAGGCCCGCCGCCGCGACGCACCCTGCAGAAGTTCCACACCGCACCCCGACCCCATCACCGAGGATTGGGCGTCGCGTCATGGGGGGGGGGGGGGGCAGCGAGGGCTGCAGCACAGGGGCCCCGGAGGGCCGCTGAATGGGCCCTTCAGGGCCTCAAAGGGAGCCTCTGGGGCCCCAAGTGTTCAGCTTGCTCCCCCACCCAATTTTCCCTGAGATCCGACGGTGCGAGCGAAAATGGCAATATGGAAAAAACCAAGACCAGAGCCTTGGACCCCATCTTTCTGCTTCATTTTTCGAGCCGCATAGATCTGTGAGGGCCCCAAGGCCCAAAACCGGGCGAAAACGCCCGTGGAGAAAAAGCTGCAACGCCAAGATCTGACGGGTATCGCCTCCCCAGTAATGGAGGCCTCCTAGATGGGGTCGGAGTACATGGGGTCGGAGGATCGCTCCGCATCGGCTGTACGTTTGCGATGCATCGGTGATGCATCGACGATAGACCAGCGATGCATCGTTGACGTGGACGATGCACCGTCAACGTCGACGTGACGCAAATCGGGCTCCACATCGAGCGGTATCGGCGATGCGGCGCGATCCTCCGACCCAATCTACTCCGACCCCATCTATGAGGGGCAACGATAGGGGGGGACTGGCATAGGGGGGACATATCGACCTAGAATCGGCGATACATCGCCGACAGATCGGCGAGGGGCCCCCGATAGTGAATCCGCATGTTCCTGGGCAGGTTCGGGCTATCGGACCCCAATCGGCGATCAATGGGCGACTGTGGGTCGATGTATCATTGCTCTCGGATCTGGGAGGCCTAGAAGTAAGCGCCGCCCACGAGGAGGAAGACGAGCACGGCCTCGGCCGGCCCTTCGCGGGCGGCAAGCCTCTCCGCCAGCGCGCCGGGGCCCCCTTCCCTGCCGCACAGGCGGGCCGCGCCGCCCCGAATCGATTTGCTCCACACTTGGTTTCCCGCCGAATATACTTGAGCAGGGACCGACCGTCCGGGCATTCCTACAGGCCTACCACCAAGTGTTCTTAAAACCCCCAAATGCTTTAATAACAGAAACAATATTCTTAGAACATAACCCCGATGTGATGATATCCGCCGACCCTGTCGGCGTGTGTGAGGGGCTTGTCCGTTCAAGTCGTCATCTCCGTCATTCGTTGGTCGTCGTCTCTGTCGTCCCCTTTCCCTGCCTTCCCCCTTTCCCTGGGCTCGTCGAAGTTTCCCCATTTCCCAGGGACCTCCTCAGCGCGCCAGCCAAAGCGAAGTTGAGCAACGTCGTAATTGAGTCGAAGGGAAGCCCCTTCCCTTCGATCCCTCCCCCGCCAGGGGGGGATGGGGGGGGAACGGGGGGGGGTCAGATACGACGCCCCCCCCGGGGAGTCCTGGATCCCTAAAAAGCCCCAAGAGTGCCCCAAGAGGCCCCAAAGACAGCCCAAGAGAACCCCGAATCGCCGAACGATCTGCTCCAAGACGCCTTGACGGCCTCCAGACAGCCCCAGAGGCCTGCAAAGCGCCCCAAGAGGCCTCCAGGAGCCTTCCCACAAGATCCCCAAGAGGCAAAGTTCGTGGATTTCCTCTACGTTTTCTACAGATGTTGGCGTCCTTGCCTCTTCCGCTTCCCGACGCGCCAAGTCGGCCCAAGAGGCCCCCAAAATCGCCTCGAGACGGCCCAAGAGGCCCCCAAGCGGGTCCCGTAACGGCCGGAGAGGGCCCCAAGACGGCCCAAGACGCCTCCAAGACGGCCCAAGAGGCCCCCAAGACGGCTCCAGGAGAGTGCCCAGACGGGGGACCCGAACGGACATTTCGAGCTCTCAACCCCAAGAGACCCCCAAGAGGCCCCGAAGAAACCCCAAGAGCCCCCAAGAGGCTCCCAAGGTCTGAAAGATACGCAGGAGCAAGCTTGAGCAGCAGCTGCCTCCTGCCCGTCTGCCCTGTCCGTGCCACCGCCACCCTCGGCTCAAGGCGAGGGAGGGCGGGACTCTTTCTGACAGAGCCTGGCCGTGCCAGGCAGACCGCGCAGACTACAGCGCGGCCGTTCATATCGTGGACAAAAGGTGTCCTCCGACAATTATCAAGATAATTGACATCGACACATACTTTCTCTCGCTCTTCCTCATCGTCACCAGCGTGAACGATCGTGAGGACGAGCTCTCGTATTCAGATTGGTAGCGGAGCCTGTGGTCTCCGACAACCACGGGCTCCCACCGGTCTCGGCCTGAATGGCGACTACGGCCGCCAGCGGGCCACCTACGACGCGCGTCGACGTCCCCTCATGGAATGGCGAGGCTGACAAGTTGACGAGCTACAGGTTTGAGGTCTCCATGTTCACCAAGAGCATCAAGACTGCGGAGCGCTACGTGTGCGGGCCGCAGCTGGTGCGCGCCCTCGGGGCGCGAGTCCGGACGACGGTGGAGAGCTGCCCGGACATCGACACGGTCGACGAGATCGACAAGGATGGCGTTTTGATTGGGTGGAACAAGGTGTTTCAGTACGTATTGGAGAAGCTGGACTTCACCAGCCTGAATGACACGGGCCTACTCGCGGAGGAGTTCTTCTTGAAGGTCAGCCGGAACTCAGGCGAGACCTTCCAGGACTGGGCCGCCAGATTTGAGAAGAAGGAGCGTGAGCTGTTGGCGCAGCTTCAAGTCATTGACTCAAGCGTGACGGAAGTGATTGCGAAGCCTCTTCGGACATGGTGGTTCCTTCGGAAGTCCAAGCTATCCCCTGTTCAACGTGGAGAGATCACCGCCGCGGCAGGTGGCGACCTCAACTTCGGCAAGACATACAAGGCCTTGCTCACGCGTTTCCCGGCGGAGGCGCTGGCGGAGCTCGACGGCAAGCAGCACCGTAAGGCCTTCTATGAGGACACGCACGTCGACGACGTTGAGGACGAGACTGGTGGGGAAGATATTGATTACACAGAGGTTGTCGAGCAGCTGATCACCCTCGCGGAAGAGGATGAAGATGAAGAGCCAGCTGTCGACAACCCAGCGGACAACGAGGTGTTCGCAGATTTCAAGCAGGTGGGCCGGAGCTTCAAGGACGCTCGCGACCTGATCCGACGGCTTCGAGTATCCCGCGACTACTACCCGGTCGTGTCGCTCAAGGACCCCGATCGCGTGGCACCGCCTCCGAACCCGGGACGAGGTTTCCAGCGTGGCCGGGGCAAGAACGGTCGAGGCCGCGCTCGCTTCGACACGGGCAAGGGACGTGACATGTCCAAGATGAAGTGCATCGCGTGCGGCGAATATGGTCACCGAGCGGCGGACTGCAACGAGAGGTTCAAGAAAGACAATACGAGATATGGAGCTCGCGGGACTACTCACAACGGCTTCGTCCTGTCCGCCCTCGACGAGTACCTCTACCTCCTGGAGCGCGACGGCATCTGGGCGATCCTCGACATCGGGGCCACGAAGAGCCTCGGCGGCCTCGAGAGCGTCGAGAACCTCATGTACGAGATGCTGGACCAGCACGGCCAGGAGTTCGAGACGACACAGGACGAGTGCTCATTCACCTTCGGCGACGGCCTCCAGAAGAGCTCGATGGGCACGGTGAAGGGGAACGTGTTCCTCGGCGGGGACCTGACCGAGGTCAAGCTGTCGGTGATGCCGAACCGCGTGCCGATCCTCCTGGGCATGGACATTCTGACTGACTCGCTGAAGGTTGTGGTCGACTGCGGCCGGAACTGGATCGGCCTTCCGACCATGGGCAACAAGGTGTTCTTCTGCGAGCGCCTCTCGAGCAACCATCTGGCCGTCAACCTGACGACGCCGCAGTGGTGGAAGGAGGTGCCGCTTTCCTTGCCGAGTGCCGGGTGCCTGACGTCCGAAGCGACGGCACCCGATGTTCTGGTCGAGGAGCTGCCCGAGGAGGCCGCTCCGTGCAGCTGCTGCCCTGCGGTACGCTAGGGACAGCGCCCCCTGATGATGGCAGCAGAAGAGAAGTTATCTCGATTGTCAACTTCATCATCGGGGGGGCCACACCGACTCGGTCACCGCGAGTTCGAAACACCTACCAGAGCGACGGAAACCTCGGCGGCGCGGACACCTACCAGAGCGACGGAAACTGCGACACGGAGCGGATCGGCTCGAGCGACGGAAACCTCGATTTCGTTCGGACGGACGGTCAGGTCATCCGACCGGCTCTCTTCATCATCACCGTCGATCGGGACATCACCACAGTCAAGAGGACCGTTAGCAAGCAAGCCTCAGGATCAAAATATGGAAAAGCAAAGCGATGAGCCAGCACAATACCATCGGTGTTCATCATCATGCTGTTCGCAGCCACCTTCGGCTCAGTTCATCAACTCGGCAATAGCCACAGCCAGCAGTCTCTCACGACCTCCATATTCTTCCCAGGCCGCCACTGGCCGCTTGGATGACATGCAGCGACGGTTCTTTGGCTGGGCAATCCTCGGAGCAACAGCCACCACCTGTGCCTGCGGCCCGCCCCGAGTGAAGCCGCCCCCGCACGAGGGGATAGACAACTTCGGCTCCAGCGACCCCGACGCCAGCATCAGCAGCAACACCAGCTATCCCGGCTCCACCAGCGAAGTGGTACAACACAGCAGGGAAGGGCGGCTGCTGCGGAGCTCTGGGGAAGACCAAACGCAGGTGCAGCTGCTTCGGGGGCAAGAGCCACCAGTGCCTCAGGACCCCACAGCAGGGAGCACCCGGGACACCAGGAGCGGCATCAACAGCGACAGCCAGCAGCACCCCACCGAGCCCCGCGGGGGCTCAGCCAGTGACGAGACCTCCGAAGTCCGCGTGCTCTTGCTGCGGGACCCTCGGGAAGACGATTCGGGGGTGCAGCTGCCGCGGAGGCAAGAGCCACACGTCTACGAAGGCGACGGAGGTGACCCTCCGGGAGCAGGCCGTGGCTCTACGCTGGCGGCGCCTGTCCTACAAGCTGAACTCCCCGGAGGTGCAGGGGGGCTAGAAGTTCACTCCGGAGATGCTCGACGACTCGGAACTGCCGGAGATGGACTCGAAGAGGAAACGCTGAAGCATCTCGGCGACCAGGATCTCAAGATGTTCTACGAGAGCCACGACAAGGTCCTGGACGAGATCTACCAGACCATCGCCGAGGACCTGACGGAGCTCGGCAGGCCCTACCGCATCGACCTGATGGAGGTGTGCTGTCCGGAGGACTCGAGCCTCAGCAAGGCCGTGCAGGATCAGGGAGGCAAAGTGTTCAGGTGCGGCCTCTTCAATGGGATCGACATGGGAACGGCAACCGGGCTTCGACGTGCACTTCACCTTCTCCGACGACTCCGACCTCGCCGCTTGGTTCTCAGCCCGCCATGTACAGCAGACTGCCCGATCCAGAATCCCAACCAGAAGACAGCTCAGCAGAAGGCCACGTACCTGGCGAAGGTGCGCAAGGCCCGACGGATCCAGCGGAACTGCAAGAGCCTCTGGGAAGACTCGAAGAAGATTCACGACTGCCACACCGAGCTCGAACAGCCAGCTGCCAGCCGAAGCTGGACCAGGTCGCCCTCGATCAAGGCGATGCGCGACCAGATGCATGAGACGATCATCCATGGCTGTGCGTATGGACTTCGCGAAGCTCGTTCCGGCCTGCTGATGCGGAAGGCATGGCGCATATGCTCGACAGACCCGGAGTTCGGCGCTAAGCTCGGCAGGACGTGCTCCAACCGCCCTGGCAGGGGCGACAACCACACACACCGCCCCATCGAGGACGGACAGGTGGTGGCCCAGACGGCCTTTTACCCACCAGCACTGTGTAAGGCCTGGGCAAAGCATATCCTGAAGACGAACACCAGCGCGAGGTACGGCAAGGAGATCTTCACCAGCTTGGAACAGATCCCAGAGGACGCTGAAGAGGAGATGGAGGAGACCCTCGACGAAGACCTCTTGCAGGATAACCCCGAGGCCATGGACGACGAGTCGGTCATGAAGGGCCTGGGCATCTCCGAGACACCGACCAAGAAGGAGGAGCTGGAGATGGAACAACGGCTGACGCGGCTCCACCGCAACCTCGGCCACCCGAGCAACAAGACGCTGTACAAGATCCTCAAGGCATCGGGAGCACCTCTACAGGCCCTCCGAGCAGCTCTTCGTCTCCAGTGTCACGCATGCCATGCGGGACAACTACCAAAAGCCGTCAGGGTCGCCTCGGGCATCGAGTTGCCAGGCGCCCTAGAGGTGTTGGCCTCCGACGGGCTCGAGTGGCTCTCGCCGAAGCAAGACTCTTTCCTGATGACGTTGAATATCGATGAGGGATCCGGGCTCACCAGTGTCACCTATCATGGACAGAAGGGAGAGCGCAATGGTAACATATCGACTCAGGAGGTGATTTCAACATGGAATGACTGGTGCGGGCATTACCGCCGCCCCAGCCTTCTCCGTTTAGACCCCGAAGGTTGTCATCGGTCACAAGCAGTGGCCAGGTGGTGTTCGGACCGCGGCATCGAGCTGTGGATTGCCCCGGGCGAGGCCCACTGGCTGATGGGCAAGGTCGAGAGGCGCATCCAGCTGTTCAAGCGATTGATGACGAAGCTGGCAACGCTGGACCCCGACTGCCCGGTCGAGGAGTTGGTGTCCTGGGCCGTGAGCGCGATCAACAGCATGGACAAGGTCGGCAACCACTCCCCGTTCGAGCACGTGATGGGCGTCTCTGGGATGCCGGCCTCGAGCAACCCGTTCGCCATCATTGACGGGGACACCGGGGAGACTCAGGAGCAGAGGCGCCTCCTCGCGCGCAAAAGCTTCCTGGAAGTAGAGTATGCTGAGCGTCGGCGACACGCCGAACATGCCCGCAACCGGGTCTATCAGACCTGGAATCCGGGGGACCTCGTCTACTTCTGGCGCAAAGGGAAAGGCCTTGACCCTCGCCCTGGGAAGAAGGGCGGATGGTACGGCCCTGCTCGTGTCCTTGCTCAGGAGAAACGACGCGTGGACGGGCGCACCCGTCCGACCTCGGTCATCTGGATCTCCCACGGGAGCGTGCTCATCAGGTGCGCCCCGGAGCAGCTGCGCGTCGCCTCGGAGGCAGAGAAGATGATCGTCGAATTGCAGCGGCAGAGCAACCTTGGCAAGACCATGACGGAGATCTTGGAGACAGCCAAGGGCGGTACCTATGAAGACCTTCTCGGACAAAATCCTCCAGACCTCCGAGAATACGAGCATCCACCGCAGCCGACGACGGCGATCCCCGCGACCGAGGGCCAGACTCTCGAGAACAACAGCGAGGCGGGACTCCCCTCGGGCGCCGACAACGACACACCCGGGGCTCCTGACTCCTCCAGGCCACCAACACCAAGCTCAGCGACGCAACCTGAAGTGGAACCGAGTGAACCCGATGTCCGACGGTCTCGGTCACCACCAGCTCGTGCAGCTGACCGGTCAGCAGCCCCATCACGAACGCCAGGGAAAGCACCTACCTCAGCGGCAGTCAGGACGGACTCTCAAACAGCATCGCGTCCGCCTCCCGCGACCTCGACCTCATCGGCGGCCGGTGCCGCATCCCGAGGCGAGTCGAGACCTCGGTGGCGCATGTCACACCGCGGACCAGAGCTCGATCTGTACGTACCGCCGGAGAAGCGACAGAAAAGGTGCAGACGAGGAGATGGCCGACGCGCTGTTCGACAGCAACCACCTGGTCGACCTCTTCAAGGACAAGCTGGACATCACCCTCGGCACCGACGAACAGCAGACCGTCTACTTTGAGTACTTGCAGGACGAGAACCCCACTCCAGACGGACGCCGAGGTTTGATGAACCACATCCTGGACAGCTTCGTCAACCAGCGCCGGAAGGACAAGGTGGAGCTGACCTGGTCCAAGATGAACGCCACCGAGCGTGAGGAGTTCGAGGCAGCCATCGCCAAGGAGACGAACAACTGGGTCCAGCATCAGGGACTCCGCGCTGTCCCGACATCTCGGGTCAAGGACGCGGCGGACGTCATCCGGGCAAGGTGGCTCTTCACCCGCAAGTCCGATGGGAAGGCGAAGGCCCGGCTCGTCCTCCTCGGCTACCAGACGAAGGACCTAGGACAAGAGCCGACCGCCAGCCCCACCGCGTCTCGGCGCGCCCGTCACGTGATGCTGACAGTGGCCGCCGCGAACCGCTGGAAGCTCATCAAGGGCGACGTCACCTCCGCCTTTCTGCAGGCCCACGACCTCGACAAGGACCTCTTCATCGAGCCAGATGCCGTCCTCAGAAAGGCCTTCCACGTGCAGGAAGGGGAAATCCTCCAGGTCGTGAAGCCTGGATATGGGATCGGCGAGGCGCCCCGGCACTGGTGGGAGACGGTCAAGCACGACTTTGCGAAACTTCGACTCCAAGTCTGCGAGTTGGAGCCCTGTCTCTGGAAAGCACGATGTTCCAGGACGGGTATGCTCATCGGTATGATCATGGCCCACGTCGACGACTTCATCATGGCAGGGGATACCTCCCACCCTGAGTGGCAGGACATGGTCAAGCAGATCCGAGGGCTCTACAAGTGGGGCACCTGGGAGGACATGAATGACGGGCTCACCTCTCTCGAACAGTGCGGCGTCACCATCGAGGAGAGCGAGCAGGGCTTCTTCCTACACCAGAAGTCGTACATCGACAAGATCAAAGAGGTCAAGGCGGCCAGCGGCAGTAAGCATCGGACCACCGACAGCCTCAAGGACTCTGACAAGACGGTGCTCAGGGCGTTCTGCGGCGAGATCTACTGGCTTGGCGTGAATACCATGCCATTTCTCTTATCGTGGGTAGCCGACCTCCAGATGAAGATACCAGCAGGTACTCACAACCTCTTCACGGCTGCTAACAACATCGTCAAGCTCGTCAAGCAGAGCCGCCACATGGGGATCAGGATCTACCGGCACGCCCTGGACGACCTCGCCATCTTCACCTGGTGCGACGCAGCCTGGGCCAGCCGCCCGGATGGACACTCTCAGGGTGGTCATATCACCGCTATATCCTCCAAGGCGGCCATGGGCGGGAAGCTCTCCGAGTTCACGGTCCTCGACTGGGGCTCCAAGAAGCTGCGCCGCGTGGCTCGGTCAAGCCTGGCGGCGGAGGTGCAGGAAGCCGGCGACGCCGAAGGCGAACAGAGCATGGTGCGACTGGTACTCGCCGAACTTCTACACAATATGTCTCCACTGCAAGATACCGCCGCAGCACTACGACGATTACCAGCCATCCTGGTGACGGACTGCAAGGCCTTCTACGATGGCGTGGTGCGATCTCAGTCGGCGGGACTGGGACTGGAAGAGCGGAGGACAGCCATCGAGGCTTTGGCTCTCCGCAATGCCTTGGACGAGGGTCAAACGGTCGTGCGCTGGGTTCACTCACACGCACAGATCGCTGACGGTCTAACCAAGGCAAGCTGGCAGGCATTCGGAGTGGTCCGGGCCTTCCTCGAGAAGCAGCAGTGGCGCCTTATCTACGACGAGCAGTTCATGAGCGCTCGCAAGCGGGCAGCTCTTGGCAAGGGCATCTTCGACGAGACGGACCCGACCGACCCGGCCTCAGCTCGTCAGGTACTCGAGGAGCGTAGGTTGGCACGCCAGGCACAACCACCAGCCAGCATGGAAGGGAACCCTTCCAGCTCGACGACTTCTACTGGGTTCTCGGCCTCCGAATCCCTGATCATGATCCAGAAGTTGCAGCAGGAGATCGAGGACCATCAGAAGTTCGTCCAGCAGCACACACGGAGCGCAGAGATTGCCTGCGCGCACGGTACAGGGCAGAACCTTTTTCCCCCTGTCTGAAAGATACGCAGGAGCAAGCTTGAGCAGCAGCTGTCTCCTGCCCGTCTGCCCTGTCCGTGCCACCGCCACCCTCGGCTCAAGGCGAGGGAGGGCGGGACTCTTTCTGACAGAGCCTGGCCGTGCCAGGCAGACCGCGCAGACTACAGCACGGCCGTTCATATCGTGGACAAAAGGTGTCCTCCGACAATTATCAAGATAATTGACATCGACACATACTTTCTCTCGCTCTTCCTCATCGTCACCAGCGTGAACGATCGTGAGGACGAGCTCCCGTATTCAGACAAGGGGCCCCCAAACTGCCCCAAGACAGCCCAGGAGAGCCCCAAATTGCCCAGGAGGCCTCCAAGGAGTGCCTCGAGACGTCTCAAGAGGAGCCCTGGACGGCTCAAGACAGCCTCAAGAAAGCCCCTGGCTGTCCCAAGAAAGCCTCTGGCCTCCTCTTTTCCTCCTCCTCCTCCTCCTCCTCCTCCTCCTCCTCCTCCTCCTCCCCCTCTGCTCCCCTCCTCCCGCCCTCCTCTGCCTCCTTCTCCTCCTCTTGCTTCTCCTCCACATCCTCCTCCCCCCCCTCCTCCCTCATCCACCTCCTCCACCCTTCCTCCACCTCCCACTCATCCTCCTCCCCCTGCCCCCCCCTCGTTTTCATCTTCGTCGTTCTCAGGGTCGGCGGCACCGGCCGTAAGGCCTTCGCAATAAGACAGCCTCAGCCAGAAATGTTTAAATAAGATGTCGTGCAGACCACCAAAGGTTCTTAGAACATTCTCTGGTGGGCCTACAGGCTAACGTAGGCAAGCGGGGACGCTTCGACACTGCTTGAGGTGCAAGAAACGCGTCGGATCGGCGATCGACATGAATCGAGTCGGCGGAAACCGGCAGCCGAGTTGGGAAAAATAGAATCGGCGGAAATCGGCAGATTACTATGCCTCCAATGAGAAGGCGGAGCCCAACTCTGAATCCCGAGTCGAATCGAGTCGGAATCGGAAGCCATCAAAGTCGAATCGAATCGAGTCGGAAGAGTCGAGATGTGCCCTGCCGGGAACACCGATCTTGGGGCAACTCCATTCTGTAGTCGGTCCCAACACCCGAGGCGTCGGCGACGCTGGGGCAGGGGGGGGCGCCGGCGCCGGCGGAGAGGCCCGCCGTCCTCGAGCGCAAGGAGTTTTTACACGCTCGTGGGACGGCTCTGGGGAAGGGAGGGTGCCCGTAGGTTGGGCATGTTCCCCTACAGGCGGGCTTTGGACGAAAAACCAACAACAATAGCCGAAAACAAGCTCAAACATAGTCCAAGAATAGTCGAAAAATCGTCCCCATCATATTTTCAGACTATTTTTGAATACTCCTCCTGTAGTTGGACATGCCCGACTTAAGGGTACCCTGAGATCTTGGCTCCCGACGCCCACAAAGGGCATGGAGAGAATGGGTACAATGCCTAACAACAAAAGTTGTCCGAAACAGACAGCGGCCGCTCTTGGGCGGGCGGCTCCTCGTCTTCAATGAAAAACGTCCGCGGCGGCGCGGGACAGCGAGTCCTGTTCAAAATGAACAGGAACTGCTGTTGAGCAACATACCCCATCTTTCCGATTGGTGGTGCAATTGTTTCACACCGGGTGTCTTCACCCGGTTCCAGGCCCCGGGACCCTCACACTCGGGCAGCTCCGAGGAGAAGGAAGGAAGGGTACCCTGAGATCTTGGCGATGCATTTGCTTTTCATCGGGCGTCTTCGCCTGGCTTCGGGCTCCAGAACCCTCACACTCGGGCAGCTCTAGGGAGGAGGAAGGAAAGGTACCCTGAGATCTTTGCGGTGCAATTGGTTCATACCTTCGCCCGGCTTCCGGTCCCGGGACCCTCACAAATTGATCCAGCTAAAAAAATGACGCAGAAAGATTGCGTGTAGGGCTCTGGTCGTGAAAAGCTGTATTGTTTTCGCAACGCCGGATCTCAGTGTACAGTCGAGTATCTTTGGAGTGGGCACGCGGGAGGACACAAGGCCCCTCCGAAGGCCACATTGCCACATGAATCTAGAAGGCCTGGGGTCGCCAAACACAGGACGCAAGGCTACCCTTGATATGGCAGGGCTGGCCTGCTGATCAAACTCGACTGTGGTATAGCGTCAACGTTTACGTCCGTGTGTTTTCTCTGACCTTCCACGCTCCGCCTCCGCGGCCGCCTTCTTTTCCTTCCGCTCTAGTGCCGAGTTCCTGGCGCGGCCCGCCAGCTCTGCAGACGCGCTTGCGACCGCCGGCGCTGCCGACAAAAAACACATTTTCCTCTGGCAACCTTGGGGAGGAGGAGAAGGAGGCGGGTTAGCAGCAGGAGGAGGACCGGGAAGGAGAGCAGGGAAGGAGGGAGGCGAACGATCAAAAGATGATGGTGATGGTAAGGACGATGACGACACTGATAACGATTATGATGACGAAGAGGAACGATAAGGAGGGAGCACGGCGGAGGAGTAGAGATAGTTGAGAAAAAAGAGGTGAAGGACGAGGAGGGACGAATGAGGAAAGCGAGGGTGGAAGAGTGGAGGAGGGAGGGAATCGATGGAGGAGCCGAGATGACATGATGCTGCTGTTGCTGATGACGATGATCATGAGGATGATGATGAGGACGACGATGGTGATGGCCATGGTGATGGTGGTGGTGATGGTGATGATGACGACGACGATAACGACGATGATGATGATGACGATGATGATCATGAGGAGGATGATACTGATGATGATAATGATGATGATGCTGCTGATATAGATGATGATGATGATGGTGATGATGATGCAAATGAGAATGATGATGATGCTGGTGAGAATGGTGATGCTGATGATGGTGGTGGTGGTGATGCTGATGCTGATAACGCTGCTGGTGATGACGATGATGGTGATGATGCAGCTGCTGCTGATGATGATGCTGCGATTGCTGATGTTGTTGATGATGGTGTTGTTGCTGTGAATGATGATGACGATGGTGGTGGTGCTGCTGCTGATGACTATGATTATTTGAAGTGATGAAGGAGACGAAGGCAACGACGATGGTGATGATGCTGCGTCTGATGATGGATGATGGATGATGCTGATGACGTTCGGAAGGAGGAGGAAGAGGAGGAGGAAAAGGGAGGAAGGGAGTAGGGAGGCGTGATGGAGGACGTCAACGAGACCGACGTCCTCGCAGGGCCCTCGGCCTGGCCCGACGACATCCCACGAGCGAGCCCCGTGGCCCTTCCCCGGGCCCCGCGCCGAGCCTGGACGCGCCTCGGCGGCTGTCAGCCGCTGCGGCGGCCAGCAGAGTGAGCCAACAAGGCTGCGGAGAGGGGCTGGGGCCTGGGCAGACAAGGGTGGCCCACGCGGGGGTGGGGTGGAATCTGCATGGGGGTCGGGGGCGGGGGGGCGGTGCGGAGCGGCGGGGGCCGGGGAGTCGGGGGTGGGAGGGGCGGTGCGGAGGGACTGCGCGCGAAAACCGCGCCTCCTCCCTCCCCCCCCCACTCCTCCGCTTCCTCCTTCCCCCCCCCCCCCTCCTCGCTGTTCCCGCTGTCCCTTCCTACTCATTCCTCCTCTCTCCTCCTCCTCCTCCTCTCCTCCTCCCTCCTCCTCCTCCCTCCTCCTCCTCCTCCTCCTCCTCCTCCTCCTCCTCCTCCTCCTCCTCCTCCTCCTCCTCCCCCTCCTCCTCCCCTCCTCCTCCTCCAACCCAATGGGTTGGAGGAGGAGGAGGAGGAGATGAGCAGGCTCCACCTGCTCGAAACAGGCTCCCAAGGCAGCCCTGATGCACTCCATGGGGAGGGGGGGAGGGGGGGGGAATGCGAGGGCCCGCGCCGATCGGCAAAACAATGAATAAGAAAACGATGGCCATCCTCCTTTCTTCCCTGTTTCCTTCCTTCTTTCTCCTCCGCTTTCCTCCCTGCCTCTCCTGCCTGCTACTCTTTCCTGTTCTTCCCCGTTCGTTCCCCGCTCGTTCCTCCTCCTCCTCCTCCTCCTCCTCCTCCTCCTCCTCTTTCCTCCCTCCTCCTCCTCCTCCTCTTTCTCCTCCTCCCCCTCCTCCTCCTCCTCCTCTCTTCTTTGCTTCTTCTCTTCTTCTTCTTTTTCCTCCTCTCCTCCTCCCCTCTCCTCCTCCTCCTCGTCCTCGTCCTCCTCCTCCTCCTCCTCCTCCTCCTCCTCTCCTTCCTCCCTCTCCCCCTCCTCCTCCCCTCCTCCTCCTCCTCCTCCTCCTCCTCCCTCCTCCTCCTCCTCCTCCTCCTCCTCCTCCGCCTCCGCCTCCGCCTCCGCCTCCGCCTCCTCCTCCTCCCTCCTCCTCCTCCTCCTCCTCCTCCTCCTCTCCTTCCTCCACTTCCCATCCTCGCTGTTCCCTCCTCCGCCATCCTCCTCCTCTTCCTCCTCATAGTATTATTAGTATTAGGTTTCGTCTTCTTCTTCTTATTATTATTTATTATTCTTATGATTATTACTGTTATTAGTATCAACATCAGCATCAGCATTATTAGTATTATTATTATTACTATTATTATTAGTATCAGTATTATTAGTATTATCATTATTAATAGTATTACTACTACTACTACTACTACTACTACTACTACTACTACTACTACTACTACTACTACTGCTACTGCTACTGCTACTACTGCTACTGCTACTGCTACTGCTACTGCTACTACTACTACTACTACTACTACTACTACTACTACTACTACTACTACTACTACTACTACTACTACTACTACTACTATTAGTATTACTATTCTTTTTCGTATCATTACTATTATTATTATATTATTATTATTCCTCCTCCTCCTCCTCCTCCTTTTCCTCCTCCTCCTCCTCCTCCTCCTCCTCCCCCGCCTCTCAGTCAGTGTTGCATCCAACTGTCGTCAGACACGAGCGACCGTTGGTAGGAGCTTTCAGCGGATTGCCAGACGAACGACGAGGCGGGCGAGGATTAAGTTCGCCCGCCGCCAAGCGACGCAGGAGGCGGGCTACGCCCCCTTTATTTTGAATGTTGACCGGACTAAACTAACTCCTGTAGCCTTAGGTCGGGCATGGCCCCCCGACAGGCGAATTTTGACGGAGAGCTGGATAAATAGTTAAACAATACTCAAAAATAGTCAAAGCATGACGAAACATCGTTCACGGACTAGTTGTTTATTGTTTGGCAATGTTTCAATATTTTTCCTGTAGAAGGACACGCCCGACTTAACTGTAGCCTCCGAGCGGCCCTGGCGGGGCTCTGCGCGAGGCTCTCCGCATGCGGAGGCGAGACAGAATGCTCCGGCGCATCCCTGGCGAACCTGGCCGGCGGGTCTCACATTTCCTGGCGGGCGCCCCCCCGTTCCCCACCTATTCGAAATTCATGCCCCCGGGGTCTTCCCGGGGAAATCGCAAGATTCCCTGGCGACTTCCGCCGCGGTCCTACGGATGTCGCGACGAGTTCGTCGACAACCTTGAGGGCTTCGCCAGAGCTCCCAGCGAGTTCCGAAGGAACCCTTCGGAATTTCCCAACGACCCACCAGGAGTCACATGTACTTCGCCAGGAGCCCTGAAGAATCCCAAGGGCCACGGAATTCCTTGGGAATCAAAAGGCTTTCGCAAGGAACTCTCAGGGCCTTGCGAATCCGCAGGAATCGCAGAGGAATGTTGAAATGATTTCCCGAGGAACCCTGATGATTCCTCAAATAATGGAAATCCAATGGGATCCTGCGGATCTCTCGGGGGACTCTGCAGACTTTCTTAACAATCCCATCGCCCAGGATTTCCAATTTAGAGCGCTGAAGAATTTCTAGGGAGTAACCCGGATTTCCTAGGGAAACCTCACAACTTCCTCGCCCCCCCCCCAACGGTGCCCTGAATCCAGACATGGACACGCGACGTCCTGAATCCCACCAGCCCTCTGGGCGCAGGTGGTCTAGAGCGCTTCCTGTTTCCACCCCCCTGCCTTTCACTGCTCGAAAGGTTTTACCCCCCCCCCCCCCCTCCCTGGGTCTGGAGGGGGGGGCAGAGGGGTTAGAGCGTCCAAGATGGCCCAAGATAGCCCCAAGACTCCAAGAGGGTTTCAGATAGCCCAAGATGGCCTCCAAGATGGCCCAATATACTAATATACTTCGATATGACTCAAGATAGCCTCCGACACGCATGCAGGATGCCCCAAGACGGCCCCAATACGGTTCCAAGTGCCCTCCGAGAGAAGCCAAAATGGGTTCAAAACCTACTGTCAAGTCTACGTTGTTTGCCGTTTGGCTGATTCGCCCCCGGCGGGCTCGCGAAGCGTCGAGATGGCCACAAAATGGCCTAACACAGCCCCAAGAAGGCCCGAGAGGGCCCCATGACGGCCCAAAGAGCGCCCAAGAGCCCAAGAGCGCCCCAAGAGCGGTCTAAGAAAGCCCCAATACGCCCATGTTGGGGCTCGGGAGGGGGGAGGGGGGGGGAGATGGGGGGGGGGGGGGGGGGGGGGGGGGGGAGCGGGCGCGCGGGAGGGGGGGGGGATGGGGGGGGGGGGGGGGGCATTAAGACCCCCTCTCTTTGAGCGAAGCGTTCCAAAACGGCCCCAAGAAGTCTCCCAGACCCCCAAAAGAGCCCCAAGAGGGCCCCAATACCCCCAAAACAAAACCTAAGAAGGCCCCAGGAAAGAAAGAGAAATGTTCCCGGCGATGCCAAACTGTGCACTTACTTCCGCCGCCTACTCTTAATGGCCTGGTTCTGGCGGGCCCAATTGCTGCGGCCTGGGGGCTGCCCCTTGGCAACCTTCTGGAGCGCGCGCTCGCCGTAGTCACTCCAGTGGCCCTTGCACGGGTGCATCAAATTCCTCGCAGCCAACGCTGCGATTGACCCGCGCGGGAAACAAACCGTGGCCTAACATGTGGGACGGATGGGGGGCCTGCCCATTCACCTGATCACCCTGCAAGATCATCGCGACCCCGGGTGGCACGGGGTGCTGAGAAACTGCTTGGCCCAGGAGCGCGGGGCCGAGCCTCCACAGACTGCGCATTGGATTCTCGATCTCTGGCAATCAACAGGCGCGTGAGCTGCGAGATCCAACTGGGTCTTGGACTCACGAAAGTGACGCTGCACATCCTTCTGGCGTGGGGCCCTGCCCCCATCAGCATCTATGGGGGCCGACAACGAGTGCCCCAGGTGATCCCTAACCTGGAACGCAATGGCCTGCGCGAAAGGCCGGCTGTCTCGATCCTTCTCTGGCACTCGCAGGTGATCAGCCCACGAACTGGCAATGCTGCCAGCCACCTCATTGATTAAAATGTGCAGCTGCTCCGACCCTTCGGCCGCAACCTGTCTGGCATCCTGGTGACTCTCTACCTCGACGAGGACCAAATCCCGTTCGGGGTGGGCCCTGAGGAGGTCCCACAACTGATGCCAAACGTCCAGGTGAGACTCTGGCTGGATCCCCGCTCTCAGCTTAGGGAGGTCGCTGACTACATGCGACGGGTCCACGACAAAATGCGCCGAGGCAACTGGGTAGATCGCACGAACGAACTCTACCAAGCTCAGCGCCTCGCCTCTATTCACAGACTGGCGCGCTCCTGGGCACTGCCAAAGGCCTCGGCATGGGCCCAGAGACTATGGATCGAATACTGTCCAGCATCGTCGATTCCCGACACCGCAACCCAAGGCCGCGCCACTCTACGAAGCGCTGGACCCCGCGTGTCCTGGCCACCACTCGCATCCCCCCTCCAAACGCAAAACCGTTAACAGCCACCTCTCCCGGCTCACCTCCTAACCCGCGGAAGTCAGCGGCCTCTGGCGGCGGGGGGCCGGCGGTCCAGGACTGGGGCGTCAGCCCTCGGATTCAAAAGCTCGGATTCTGCTTTGCATCTGCTCTGGGCTCTTCAGACCGCAAATTCCGAGACCTTACGCAATTCTGCGTTCTTAGGACAGCACCGAGCCCTGTGCACATCAGACTCGAAAAGATCTCAGCCGCGTAGGCAGGTGCTGTCCTACGAAAAAATTGCGCTCCTGCGCGCGGCCCCTAGTCCAACTGCTACCTGTGGCCACAGCGCGGAGCACGCCAGCCCAAGCGCACTTGCCTTTGTCTTGAAACGCTCGGGGTCCACGCAGAAATCATACAAGTCGGGCGCCAACTCGAGCCCCTGTCCGTTCCGCGAATTTCCCGAGGCAGCCCCCCAGAGCTTGCGCTCCGTGCTGGCTGCCCGGGCTTCTTCGACCGCAGCTAAATCTACTTTGCCCTGTCTTAGCAGGGCCCATCTATCGCGAACCTCTCCCCCAAGTCACTCCCCCGCGCCCAAGGCGCCCAAGGTTCCCAACCCAGATTGAGCAAGGTGGCCGCCGTCGCTGCTGCTGGGGCTGCTGCGCCCCATCCACCTGATACTATCAGGCCGATCTCGCAGCTTGGCGAGAACGCCCCTCCAGACCTCGTGGTTCTTGAACAACGCTCGCAACTGCTTGGCAACCGCCGTGCTCGGGCAGGTGGTATTGGATTTACTGGCCATGGAGAGATGCACTTGTTTCAGACTCCTGGCGAGCTTGAGCCCTGCCTGCAAAAGCCGTCGGAAAACATGCGCGCTCGTGCCATGCACGCACTGAGCAACGTCGTCGACCCACGCGTGCAAACCAGGCTCCCCTGGGACTCCCGTGACCAACAGCGCGCGCGCATGGTGTAGAGCTGCCCCACCTGGGCCCACAGCCCCGCTACTCCCTGGAATCACGGCGAGCTCGGGGTCCACAGGCGGCGAATATCCTCCTGCGCCCCCTCGGGAAAATGACGGCCATGTGGATCTGCAACTCCAGCGCAAGATAACTCGGCGGAGAATCTAGCTCCAGAACTCGCTCGAGAGTGAGATCCCATCGGAGGCTACCGGAAAACCCCTTAACATCCAACAAGAGGCTGCCATTGTGGAAAACTGGGAAGCTCGAGCTCGCCGCTTCCTCACCCCTAAAGAGACGGAGGAAAGCGACCTGCAGAGCTGATGGACCTGCCAGCGCTGTGTCCCACGAGCCTGCTGTCTCTCGCGCCCAATCGGCACGGTCCGCGTTCCTCACGCGGCCCAAAAGCGCGCAAACCAGGCAGGCAGACCGATCGCTCGATCCGCTTCCAGGTCCTTGACTTGGGGTGTGACTAGGATGGCCCGCACTTGCCACGGCCAGCAGCAACGACTCTCGACCTCCGATAGTAAACCCGCCAGACAATGCAGGCCCGCTCGAGGCAGCCAGACGAGGCCCCTCTTGGTCATCTGGTCAACCCCTGGCGCGCGGTCTGGAAGAGCGGAGATGAGGCGCGAAAGCTGCTCTACTGAAACTCTCTCTGTGATCAAGCTGCTTGGCACGCGCCTGGGCCTTCCGCCACAAGGCGAAGACTCTGCCGAAGGTGGTCGGCCCCCCTTCTACTTCAGGCTCCAGACCTTGGCTCCGGTCTCCATGCGCGCGCACGCATCGCGAGCAGGATCCCCCCGCGCCCGCATCTCCCCCGCGAACACAGATATGTCCTTTAGCATGTTGTACACGCCCTTACCACCTGGCCGGCCCTGTTGCATGACCCACTGGTGAAACTTGCCAAGGTCCGCATGCAAGACAGATCTCTGGGCTCGGGCTGAGTTGGGAAAAAGGCTTGCCTGCTGAGGGCCCTGATGGAGTCATCTGTGAACTCCCAGACAACCCGTAGACTGCGACACCACTTAGCCCTAAGAGGTGGCGAAAGAGGCAGCAAAAGGGGCACCGGGACACAGACTGACATGTCCCTCAGGCGCTCACTTAACCTACGAGCCCTGCTGGACCCTCTATTGTTGAGCAGACCCACAAGATCCGACAAGAGAAAATCCACAGTGGCCCGCCAGTGCGCAACAGGGACCCGCGACGAGACAAAGTGGGCTCATTGGGCCTCAGGTCTCTTGCGGAGCTCTCGCAGGGACCCTCTCCCTTTGTATTTGGCCTGATCCTGTGGATGGGCCTCCAGCATTGCGCAGAAGTAACTGACTGTCCACTCTTCGAACGACCTGCCCATTGCTAGAACAGCCCCGGGGTCCAGCTGGAACGCCTTCGAATCGAGAATGTACTGCAGCGGATCGCGTCTCTCCAGTCGGTCCCCGAGAGTGTGTCACAGTCTGCCCTGGGCGTCTGGCGGGGTGTCGAAGAGGCGGTGTCTGGCTCCACTCAGCTGGCAATTCTCAACACCAGGAGGGGCGGGGTCTGCTGCCTGCGCAGCACCCTGCGCCGCACCTCCAGGAGTGGCGGGGTCCGCTGAATGCCAGCACCCTGCGCCGCGCCTCCAGGGGGGGCGGGGTCTGCTGGTCCTCCAGCACCCATCGCCGCACCCCCTGCGCCCTCGGCGCTCTCCTCGCCGAGCGGGTCCTCAATGTCATATCCGGTCTGTTCCTCAGCCGCATGGCTATCGGCTTCCTCCGAGCCTAATTCCCAGTCTGGCGATCCCAAGTATTGCAGCGGTGGTGGCATCTTGAACCGAATCGGCCTCCTGGCTCGAAGCGGTGGCCTCTTGAGGTCAACTGGGTTCTCAATGGCAACTGACGCTGTTGCAGCAACTTCTGGCGGGAGCGCTTACTGTTGGGGTCGGGCTCCCTCACCACGACATATGCTCAAAGCCCGGCATTTCGTCCTCCTTGTCATCGTCCGTTCCGTCCTTGCTTCTTTCTTGCCGCCTCGTTGCTCCTCTTCATCCTCTTCGCGCCGCGTTCCTCATGCTCCTCCTCCTCCTCCTTCCCCATTGCTGTTTTCCTCCTCTTCCTCTTCCTCCTCCTCCTCTTGCTCCTCCACCCCTTACCCCCAAAATGGCCCCAGGCATCACTAGCACCAGCAGCACCACTTGCTCCAAGATGGCACCAAGAGGGCAACAGAGCACCACAAGCAGCAACGCCAACAGCATCACCACCAACGCCACCACCACCATCACCAGCACCAGCAGCCGCGCGCGAGCTTAAGAAAAAACTCAGTGCGGGGGCAGAGATCAAGGATGCATATGGGGATGCGACTCTCAACGGTGCGACAAGGGCATAGGTACAAATACCTGCGCCGGAGACGCTTACCACAGGGAACGCCCCGGCGTATCTTGCACTAGTCTCCATCTGAAAAAAACGCTGCGGCAAGTTATGTGTGATCCTTGCTTCTCATGGCCCAGGGTGGATACAGCCACCTGCGCTAGAGACGTTTACCACCGATGTCCATCTTAAGCTCCAATGCGGGAAGCTATGTGTGACCCTTGCTTTTCTGAAGACGGCCGCGCAATTGCATGCTTCCAGCCGTCCCTGATTCACCAACTCCCTTGCTGATCGTTTCTGGATGGGTTGGTGGGGATATTTTTGGGTACGCGGGCGTGCGAAACGACTCGAACGCCGTGCAATCAGGGGCAGGCCGCGCCACAAGCTAAGGAAAAAAACATAACGGTGGGCAGCGCCACGCACAGAGTGGGACTGAGCACAGGGCAGCCAGCTGGTGGGGAAACTGTTTGATCGCATGAGGGCGAAACGAAATGAGAAAGACTGGTGGGATACACGAGCCGTCAATCATTTTCCAATACGGGCTCCCTGGAAGTCCCAACCCTTTCCCTGGGGCCGTTTTTTTCGTCCTGAGTCGCGTATTGACGGCCCCGAAGCCTGGTGAGGCCCCCCCGAGGCCGAAAATTACCAAAAACCTCAATCCTGTCGGTGTCAAAACGTCCTCGCCCCCCCCTAGCGATGTCCTGAAGGATCCTGCAGGATTTCATAGTGCGCATGTCGCTGCCGACTTCACCCCTCAGCGCCTCGAGAGGCGCCACCTATCGCGAAGCGAATAACCCCCACCGCTGCGAAGCGGCGCCCACGCGCGAGACTCCAGCTCGCGAGCGCGCGCGCTCAGTCACGCAAGCGATGTGCCACCCCCGTCGCGGAGGAGGAGGATGAGAAGGAGGAGGAGGAGAAGGAGGAGAGCCCTTACGGCTCGACGCAATTGCGGCACAGCGCGCGCGAGGTTCCCGCAGGCGCGTGCAGCGCCTTGTCGTGGGGCGAAGCGCCACCGGTCACGGAGCGAGCCCTCCAGCAATCGGTCGCTGAGCGAGGCACCCGCGGCTGCGACGCATGACGCCTTCCCCCTTTGACGGGGACCGGATGCGGTCCTCTTGGGCCGACTCGGGTCCTCTCGGAGGCTGCATGTTCTGTCTTGGAGCTATGTTGGAAGCCCCTTGTGCCGTCCTTGGCAGTAGGAAACCCAAAATCGGCGAGAACATCAACATCCTCCAAACATGTGAAGAAAAGCGCAATGGTTTTGACCTTCTCTGGGGCGGAGGCGACGAGGGCAATCTTCCCCCACGGGCGCAGGTGCTGTGGGGAGGCTGGGATCCGGGCGCCGCACGAGCACGCACGCGAGAGCATCCCAGCTTTCGAAGGCCTGATGGGGGGGGTTGGGCTGCGAGCGCACGTTCTCTTGCAGATTCCCCCCTCTTTCTCCTCCTCCTCCTCCTCCTCCTCCTCCTCCTCCTCCTCCTCCTCCCCCTCCTCCTGCTCCTCCTCCGCCTCCTCCTCCTCCTCCACCTCCTCCTCTTCACTCTCCTCCTCCTTCTCCTCCGCATCCTTCTCCTCGTCCAGATCCACTTCCTCGTCCTCGTCCTCCTTCTCCTCCACTCCTTCAGGGGTGTGGGCGCGTCGCGCCCCAAGAGAGGCGGAGCACCGACAGAATGGTGCGGGATATGATCGGGAGGGGGAGAGAGAAAGAGCAGGGGAGAGAGGGAGAGAGAGAGAAAGAGAGAGAGAGAGAGAGGGGGAGGGAGGGGGAGGGAGAGAGAGAGAGAGATAAAGAGAGGTGGCGGTGAATGGGAGATGAACCCGCGGCCATGTAGCGAATCAGACCGCGACTGCCTACTGTCACTGGCGACCCCAAGGTACGCGCGTTGGACTGGACTCTCTGCGTCGGGGGCGCTCGAGGTGCAAGCGGGGAGCACGCGGGGGGAACCTGGCCCCCCTGGGATCCAAATGTTGGGCGCACTCTCCTCCTCCTCCTCCTCCTCCTCCTCCTCCTCCTCCTCCTCCTCCTCCTCCTCCTCCTCCTCCTCCTCCTCCTCCTCCTCCTCCTCCTCCTCCTCCTCCCTACTACCCGCACACATGCCGATTCCAACACCCCGAATCTGCTCGACCTCGGCCGAAATTCCACACGGTGCAGAGACTGCTGCTGCGCTGCGTCTTCGCCCAGTCGCAGCCATGCAGGTGTGGATCTCGGCCGCGGGGGAGGGCCTCGACAGCGCTGGGGCGCTGGGGCCTTAAGTTCGAACCAAAGGATCGCGAACTCTGCGATACAGACTCCTGAGTGTGCGGTGGTGAGGGGCGGGACAAGAGAGCTCGGTGAACAAATCTTGTGAATAGTTGTAGACATCCGAAGGCCTCGCTGGCAGATCGCTAAGCAGAATGTGGAAGAGGATGAAGTCAACAACTTCGACTGGCGCCCAGACCTCCAGCGTTGTGTTTTTCTCGCGACGTGGGGCCACTGAACTCTCGACCCCGTCCCTGGGATGGCTCTCGTCGCGGGTAGCCCCTGGTGAGACTGGGGCATGACAACGGTCCCCCAATGCAGAAATCTTGAAACTGACGCCCGTCGCGTCCTGTCTACAACGCCTCGAGGTCTAGGACTATCCACCCTCTTTTGCACACGGCGTCCCCTGTCCGAGAGGCGGCAACGACCGCTGCAGGTGACGGGCTTCTCTCCTGCATCCGCACCTGCGCCTTCTGAGCCTCGTCCCTCTCGCGGCAGCCGTTGGCAAGCACCAGCTGCGCCTCCTGACAGGCAACAGAGCGTTGATAAGAAGGCGAAAGAATCCGGGTTCACTGAGGAAGGGCGGAGGCGCGTCGGGCGGCGCGGTGGGTCCAGAAGCTGCCGCACATCCCCCCCGCCCAGGGACTACGGCCTGCTGCATGCGGCACGTGCGAGTCTGACACCACGTGCTGAAGGCTACGCCTTTCGGCGCCGAGCTCGGCCAAGCGAAGCTCGTGCTGAAAAACGCCCACGCATCGTCAACACCCATATATCCAAGGAGAGGCTGCGACCATCCCCCCTGCGCAGACCTGGGAGCTGAGATCACATCGGTGTCCCCTTCTACAGCCCCGTCGGGCTCGAAGGCTGCACAAGGCCAGTGCCAGTCGCCCACGGGACCCCCCCTAGGGGCAAGGAGAGACGACACCACCACCGGGAGGAAGAGTAGGGCAGGGCCGTCCTGGCAGTGTGTGGGCCCCCCTGTCTTGCGCCGCCCGGCGCGAGACATCTCCAATCCGCAGCTCAGCGCCACCACGCAGTGCGACGGAATTGTGAGGCTGCCAGGAACGATCCTGACCCAGCGTGGCCCACCAATTGTCCGCGCTACCCTGGGGCCATCGCCCAGGGACCCTCCGTGGACCTCACGAGGGGGGCCCCAGAGGCCACCCGTGCCTCTCTTGAGAAGCTGGGGCCGCCTTGGGCCACCGTCACCTCTGTCGGCACCGAGACAACCCAGAGCACCCACGCCGTTATCCATCGGTCGGGAGAAGTAGGTAGAAACATGCAGTGGGGAGGCGTTGAAAGTGGATTGGGTGTCCGCCCGCCCCCCAAAGAGGATGGAAAAGGTGAAGCCACTCGTTCATCGAAGTCAGAAGGCGCTCAAAGCAGATTGGACTCTGGGAATCAAAAAAAAACCTACTTTCAACGACCGATGGGCATCCATCTTTCCAGGCGGCCCCCAAGAGGCCTCGAGCCTCTCCGCCGGGGGACCAGCTCTTCTTCCCGAGAGTGTGTCTTTGGCGGTGCCCCGGGGCCGACAGCGGCCGCCTCCAGAGGCCGCACACGCAGGGAAACCTCCCTCGGACTGGAGAGAGGTTGAAATCCGCCGACCCTGTCGGCGTGTGGAACGGGCTGTTCTTCTCGTCCGTGCCTCCTTTCCTTTCCCACCTCTTCGTCTCCTTCTCGTTCGTCTCCTTTTCCTCCTCCTCCTCCTCCTCCTCCTCCTCCTCCTCCTCCTTCATCTCTTCCTCCTGCATAAAAAAATGGATTCAAAACAGTTTCCCCTTTCCTTTGTTCCCTTCCCCGGCCGGGGGGGGGATCCCGGGGGAAGCCCGGGGGGGGGGTCCTGGAGGGGGTTCCGGGGGGGGTCCTGGGGGTGGGGGTCCCAGGTCAGGATACCACCTCCCTGCTCCTCCTCCTCCTGACCGTCTTTGCCACCTTCTCCATGTCCTTTTCGTTTGTCTCCCCCTTCCTCTCCTCCTCCTCCTTCTCCTCCTCCTCCTCACACACACTTCCTCCGCCTACCCTGTCACGTTGTCATTTAGCTGCTTCCTGTGATCACGCATCCCGGCGCCATCGACGGACAAAACCTTCAGGATCGGCGGCACCGGCCGTGAGGCCTTCACAATATCAAAATGAAAAATTCACTGAATGATGAATGGAATGACGGGTGGAGGACATATGGTGTACCTCAGTTGGTGGTGGTAGGCTTATGGTGCCCACTTTTGGTGTTTTTGAAGGGCCTTTGGTGCTCCTCACTGCCCACCCCGTCCCGTCCACGGGGACTTCGCACCCCCCCCTATGGTGGGGAGGTGGGTGGACGGGCCACCGTGCCTGCGGCACGTTGAGGCGTGGATGAATGCCAAGGGCTACCAGGCCCGGCTTATGTAGTCTGACGTCGGGCGTGTCCCTCTGCAGGAGTAAATGTTAAAAATATCTATAAAAAACATAGTATGGGACGATGCTTCGAGTATCTTGTGGCACTCTATATATATATATATATATATATATATATATATATATATATATTCCTATCTTGAATGTTTCTTCCAAGATTCGCCCGCAGGAGGACATGCCCGACCTAAATGTAGTCTTCTAAGGGACCCCCACCTTCCGCGGGAGGCGCCCCGCCGACTGCCTCGCCCCTATTACCAGGGGCCAGTGGGCGCCATGGCCCCAGCGGTGCCGCCGGGCCCGGCTCGGGCCAAGACGGCGCCGCCGCCCTCTGCCCGCCGGCAGCCCCCTCATGGCCGTCCTAGGCGCGTGGGCCAGTGGTGGCGCGGGGGGGCCCTCAGTCCCTCATGGGGACTGGCCCTCGTCGCCCCCATCGAGTTCCTTGCTCCATACATCCTGGCATCCTCTAAGAAGACTGACGCCCACCTCGCGGACGCTTCCTCCGTGCATCGCGTCGACTGCCTCGATGAGCTCTGCGAACAGCTCGTGCCTGCCCATGCCGCTCTCGGCCGAGATGGGCCCTCTGGCTGCCCCGTCCGTGAGTCCGTCAGCGCGCTTCCTCTGCTCTTCATCCTGCGCCTGGGCCCTCCTCAGCCTCGCGTCGAGGTCCGACTGCGCCTCGCGCCGCGTCGGGGCGGTGCTGCGGCTCCTGGAACGCGCCAGCTTTGCGAGGTGATGGTGACTGCGGTCCTTGCTGAGCGCTATGGCTGACGCCGGGACCAGGACATCACCCCGACAGTTCGCGCCGTCGCCATGGTCCGAGAGCCGCAGCGCTGCGCCCGAGCGCCAGCAGATGGCGGGCGGCTGGGCCCCCACGAACTCGTCGAACAGTTCCGGCCATGGGGCTGAGAAGCCGTCCGGGATGGAGAAGACCAGCCCCAAGCCGACCGCCTCCACGTCCGTCCGCGGGTCGCCGTCACTGCAGTCTTCGGTCGGGCCAGAGCGTGCCGGGAAGCTGTAGCACGCGTCTCACTCGCGCTCAGCATCCGCCAAGGGGTCGCACGCGCGCAGTAGCCAGGCCGCCTCAACCTCGACCTTGGCGGGACTGCCCTTGCGGCCCGAGGCCCCTGGAGGGCGGCGAGCCGCGCGGTCCACGTCGCCCCCCCCCTGCCTCCCGCTGCTCGACCGCCGATCCCGAGCCTCGTCGCCCCGGCGGGGCGGGGCCGAGCGGCTGCGCCAAACCGCCGCCCGATCAGCTGCGTGGGCCGCGCAAAGAGAGAAGCCGCCCTTCTCAGCCACATGGGCGCGATGGCACTGCGAGCGCGCGCACCTCCGCGTCGCCGCCTGGCTCTCGCAGGTGCCCGCGTGGTGGGCGCATGCCCGGCAGACCCAGGCGCCTCCTTCCTCCTGCACCCCGCGCGCGTCGGATACGGCCGTGTCCTAGACCAGCATGAAGACCGGGCCCTGCCTGGCCATGTCCCCGCAGCACTTGGCGCTCAGGACCTGGGCGCCGTCCCTGGTGATGTACGCCGCCTGATCGGCCTGGCAGACGCCCGCGCTGGGCTCCGACGCGGTCCCTGAATTGGGGTCCATCTCCTCGGCCTTGCTGGGCGGCTGGCCCAGCTTGGGGCGCCTCAACCCCCTTCCCGGCACAGCGCCGGAACAGCCCCCAGCCCGCCTTGCCCACTCCACGACGCGCCCATCAGCAGCAGGGCCGGCTGCCAGCCCCAGCACGTCCTGCCGAGGAAAGCTTGGCCAAGTCCGCCACGTTGATCGGGGAAACGTGGGCCGCCGCGCACGAGGCGCACGCGCGGGCCATGGGCTTGTCGCCCGCAGGGAGGGCGCAGGACGAGGTGGCTGTCGCGGGTTTCCGCCAGGTCGGCCTTCAGGTGGCGATGGGAACTGCCCATCACTTCCCTGAACTTGCACACGTAGCCGTGACGCGTGACGCGGCCGCCCTTCAGCGGCCCCTGCTCGAGCCTGGCGACCGCACCCCCTGACTGGATGATGAGGTCTTTGGGCGTCGTCTTCTCGGCTCCACCCCCTCTCGCCCGAACCTCGTTCTTGACGTAGTCCTCATCCACTGCCATCACCTCCGACAGGCCGTGCCAGCTGAGAGCCGCCGCCGAGTTACCATCGAACGCCAGTTTCACGTCGCGCCCGCTCTTGCTGCCCTGTGCGAAGCCTCGGAGCGTCGCAAACAGAAGCGACGCATAGTTCCATGCTGCATTCAGGAACCAGATGAGGAAACTCGCAACCGAGCCGAGGACCGTCGCGACTCCAAGTGCTGCTAATCCCATGGCGGCCCGCTGCAACTTGGCCCAGTAAGAGCCGAGCAGGTAGCGGCCCAGGGAGTCGACAAGTCCCATGATGAACGCGATGAGCTGGTGGAAGAGTGCGCCCAGAGCGTTCCCCACTCTCCCCCGGCCATGTGAGCACCGCCTCAACCCACGAGTTGACCCGCCCCATTGAGAACAGCCCTCCACCTTGCGCCACGTCCGAAGTCACGCTGGGGGCGCTGGATGTCTCGCCGCCCTCGCCCGTCAAGTTGCCCGCTCCTCTCTGCCCCTCAGGTGGTGGAGGCGGGGGACCTGCTCCGGACGACGGCGCCTCCTTGGCCTCCTCCTGCCTTCGCGCCTTCGTCGTGTTCTTGCGCCTGGGCGCGGGTGCCTCACTAGACGCCGCAGCCTCTGACCGCGCTGCCTCATCCTGCTGCGCGGTGTCCTCCTCCTCCGCCGCGCCCGCCTTGGACTCCTCGAAGCCGCTGGGCGCGCGAGGTGGAACCTTCTCGGCGAGGGCGTCGTCGTAGTAGTAGTAGTAGCCGTAGTAGTGTCGCTCCATCGAGCGCTGACCACTGTGGGCGGAACGCCTGCCCGGGCTGGCCATGGCTGGCGGCGGGTTCGTGGCCAGGGGCTCAGCGGGACCAGGGTGCGCCGCTGGCCGGGGTGGCCTCTCAGGCGCCCCAGCCGCTGGCAGCTCGTCTCTGCCCACATCCTGGCAGCTGGCCTCGCCCTGGCTGTGGGGCTGGTCATGCTGCACCTCCTCATCTTCATCACCACGTCCTGCCCGCTCGTGGCCTCCCTCCTCAGGGCCCATCACGATGGCGGACGCGTGGGCCGTCGCATGCCAATTGACGCCGAAGGACACGTCGAGCCAAGTCGCCAAGTCACCCATGGCCAAAGCCAAGGTGCACTCTCGCCCGTGGACGGGCCTCATTCTCTCGCCCGCCCTCCCACCGTGGGCGTCCGCACGTCCGCCGCGGGCAGCGGAGCTCCCCTCCGGAGCCCCCGCCCGAACTGGAGGGGGGAACCTGGCCCAGCCACTACCAGACTGCTCGGCCTCCCGGGCTGGGCAGCGTGCTATGGCCCCGCCCGCCCACCTCCAAAAGCTGCGCGGTCCTCCAGGGCCGCGCTTGAGCAAATAGTACGGGAAAGGGAGAGGCACAGGCGGAGGGAGGCAGAAGGAGAGGGAAAGGGCGGGGCTACGCCAGGCTGGGGAGCCCTATGTTCTAACGAACGTTCATGTCAGCTCTCAAGCTGCGCCCAACCGCGGCGACGAGCACGCTCAGGAGAAACCTCCGAAACGAGGACGGCGACGTCGCCGTCGACCCGAATCATCCGCACCCGAACAGGGGCAACGATATGGGGGGCCTGGCCCAGGGGAAACATTGACCTGGGATCGGCGCTACATCGCCAATAGATCGGCGAATCAACCCCCGACAGCGAAACTGCACGTTCCTGGGCGGATCGGGGCTACTGTCGGGCCCACATCGGCGATGAATGGGCGATCGGGGGTCGATGCGTCCCCCCCTGAGCTTATCGCCCCCTATGTAACGTTGCCCCCTGGCTTTCGGGCCACGACTCGGCTCTGCGGCGGCCGTTCGGGGCGATCTGGGCACCCCTGGAACGTTCTCGGCAAGGCGCAGCCGCTGGAAAGCATTCCGAGTCTGAAACGCCGCAGAGCGTCGGCGACAACGCCCGACTACTTCGAACGCCGAACGCCCTGAGCCTATCTCCCCCCAAGCGCTGCCTCTGCACCCTGCGGAGGTCCACCCAGGGCTTCCTCGCGGCGACGACGGCGGCGGCGGTGCCGGCGGCAGTGACCCCTCCCGAAGTGGACCCCCGGCGCTCCTGGAAGTCGCGCTGCAACGACTCCACGTCCAGCCGCAGGGCCTCCGTCTGCGCCGCCACGGCCTCGTTGCTCATGCACGCCTCTCCGCGCAGCGCGGGCGGGGGGGCGCTGGATCGCGAGGACCGGAGCCGGACAATCGTCGCAGTCGTCGCCACCGCCGCCGTCGACGGGGGGACGTCAGATGTGGCGCGTGCGCAGGGAGGGCACCTGCAGTCCTCGCATGACGCTGAACAGCAGCTGGAGGAAGAAATGAACGGCATGAGCGTGCACGTTCGGAGTTCCGAAGGCCTATGGTTACGCATCTTCTCACCTTCGGCATACAGGAGGGGCCCGACCACAAGAAACCTTCCACCAGAAACCCAACCCTGAGACCCCAAGACGTCCAGCGATTTTTCCCAACCATCCTGTGGTGTTGGGTCCTCGTTTTGAAGAGACAGCGCCCCGCGTCCCACCTCTACTCCTCCTCCTCCTCCTCCTCCTCCTCCTCCTCCTCCTCCTCCTCCTCCTCCTCCTCTCCTCTGCCTCTGCCTCTGCCTCCTCCTTCTCCTCCTCCTCCTCCTCCTCCTCCTCCTCCTCCTCCTCCTCCTCCCCCCTCCTCCCCCGCACCGCACCCATTTCGGCGCACCCCCCACACGTTTCATGGCCCCATTGGGAGCTCTACCGAAGGCCCCAGTGACAAAGTTCACATGGCGGCACCGCCCCATTTCGGCGCACCCCTCACGTTTCGTGTCCCCACAGGGAGCCTCACCGAAGGCCCCAGTGGCAAAGTTCGCTTGGCGGCCCCGCTCCATTTCGGCGCACCCCTCACACGTTTCGTGGCCCCAAGGGGAGCCCCACCGAAGGCCCCAGTGGCAACGTTCGCATGGCGGCCCCGCCCCATTTCGGCGCACCCTCACTCGCTTCGTGGCCCCATGGGGAGCTCCACCGAGGGCACCAGTGTCAAAGTTCGCATGGCGGCCCCGCCCCATTTCGGCGCACCCCTCACACGTTTCGTGGCCCCTCACACTTTCCTTTGCCTGAATGTTGCGCTTGGGGGGAGGGGAAAAAAAAAATCGTGGCCCCAAGGGGAGCCCCACCGAAGGCTCCAGTTGCGGCCCCGCCCCATTTCGGCGCAGCCCCATTTCGGCGCGCCTCTCACACGCTTCGTGGCCCCATAGGGAGCCCCACCGAAGGCCCCAGTGGCAACGTTCGCATGGCGGCCCCGCTCCATTTCGGCGCAATCCTCACACGTTTCATGGCCCCATAGGGAGCCCCACCGAAGGCTCCAGTGGCAAAGTTCGCATGGTGGCCCCGACCCATTTCGGCGCACCTCTCACACGTTTCGTGGCCCCATGGAGAGCTCCACCGAAGGTCCAAGAGGCAAAGTTCGCATGGCGGCCCCGGCCTATTTCGGCGCACCCCTCACGCGTTTCGTGGCCCCATAAGGAGCCCCACCGAAGGCCCCAGTGGCAAAGTTCGCATGGCGCCCCCGCCCCATTTCGGCGCAGCCCCATTTCGGCGCGCCTCTCACACGTTTCGTGGCCCCATAAGAAGCTCCACCGAAGGTCCCAGTGGCAAAGTTTGCATGGCGCCACCGCGCCCATTTCGACACACCCCTCACACGGTTCGTGGCCCCATGGGGAGCTCCAAAAAAGGCCCGAGTGGCAGCAAAGTTCGCATGGCGGCCCCGCCCCATGTCAGCACAACCCTCACATGTTTCGTGGCCCCACAGGGAGCTCCATCGAAGGCCCCACTGGCAGGGTTCACATAGCGCCATAGCACCAATTTCGGCACACCACTCGCGCGTTTCGTGGCCCCTACAGGGAGCTCCACCGAAGGCGAGGCTCACAACTGCGGTACCCACAATTGTATGTGGTTGGGTACTTCGCCAGGATAATTAATGTTTCCATGGCAAAACCATCGAAACCCAAGAAACCCAGGGCCCCCTGGAGGCAAGCAGGGTGTTTCTTGGCATGGGCCCCCACTGTAAGGAACGCTCAGGCACGACGGCATTTTTCTGGCCACGCCGGGCCTCGGCCGCGAATGGGGGAGGATCCCCGACCTAGAGACGTGAGGAGCCGCCCCCTAAACCAGAGCCCCCGCCCGAGTCCAGAACGATCCTTATCTCAGCGGCTTCCCGGCCAACGTGCTGATGCTGAGCCACGCTGTCCGTGCATCGCTGTCCTGCAGCCTGACACTTCGTACTTGAGACATGTGCGGAGCTGCACTTGTCCGTGCCGCGCTCTCCTATGGCTCTGTTGTGCTGCTGCTCTGAACGCACACCGCTTGACACAGACGTGCGACGTCCTGATTTTTTCAATACGGGATCCCTGGAAGTCCCGACCCTTTCCCCAGGACAGGTTTTTCATCCTGTCCCGAGGCCCGGCGAGAGCCCCCCGAGGCCGAAAATTACACCAAACCCCGTTCTGATTTTCTAACGTCGCGATCATGTTTGGGGAGAGATCCATCCAACAACATACGTCACCAACATGACTGGCACGGGCCATCCTAAACCCTGGCATTAACTCGGGCATGCCCTCCTGCAGGCGGAATTTGGGCGAAACATACGTAGCACCCCACAATTGCGGATAAGAGTGAGGGGGCGGGCGCGGGCGACGCGGGCGTCGAGCCGGCGGACCTCGCGGCCCTGACCTTCCCTGTCGATGGCGCCCTCCTCCTCCTCCTCCTGCTCCTCCTCCTCCTCCTCCTCCTCCTCCTCTTCCTCGTCCGCGTCCTCGTCCTCATCGTCGTCGTCGTCGTCGTCGTCCGCCTCCTCCGTTCTTGGCTTGTTCAGTGAACGTAGTTTGGGTCGCGGGTGGGTCGCGGGCTCTCCACCTCCACCTGGAAAGAATTCAAAAACAGCCCGCCGCACGCGCCGAAAATTTGGATTTGTACACTGAACGCGGTTTGGGTCGCAGGTTCTCCACCTGGAACGAATGCAGAAGAAACCCGCCGCAGGCGCCGAAGTTTTGGCTTGTTCAGTGATCGCAATTTGTGGGTCGCGGGTGGGTCGCGGGCTCTCCACCTCCACCTGGAAGGAATTCAAAAACAGCCCGCCGCAGGCGCCGAAGTTTTGGCTTGTTCAGTGAACGCAGTTTGTGGGTCGCGGGTGGGTCGCGGGCTCTCCACCTCCACCTGGAAGGAATTCAAAAACAGCCCGCCGCAGGCGCCGAAAATTTGGATTTGTACGCTGAACGCTGTTTGGATCCCAGGTGGGTCGCAGGTTCTCCACCTGGAACGAATGCAAAGGAAGCCCGCCGCAAGCGCCGAAAAAATTTGGGTGGGTCGCGAGGTGGGTCGCGGGTGTGTCGCGGGTGTGTCGCGGGTGGGTCGCGGTGGGTAGCGGGTGGGTCGCGGGTGGGTCGCGGGTGGGTCGCGGGGTGGGTCGCGGGTGGGTCGCGGGTGGGTCGCCGGTGGGTCGCGGGCGGGTCGCCAGGGGGGTCTCGGGATGGGTCGCGGGCGGGTCGCGGGGTGGGTCGCGGGTGGGTCGCGGGTGGGTCGCGGGTGGGTCGCGGGGTGGGTCGCGGGTGGGTCGCGGGGTGGGGGGTGGGTCGCGGGTGGGTCGCGGGGTGGGTCGCGGGTGGGTCGCGGGGCGGGTCGCGGGTGGGACGACGACAACAACACACAACAGACAACAAACAACAAACAACAAACAAATAACAAACAACAAACAACAAACAACAAGCAACAAACAACAAACAACAAACAACAAGCAACAAACACAACAGCAACAGCAACAGCAACAGCAACAACAACAACAACAACAACAACAACAACGACAACGACAACGAGAATCCGCCTCGCGGAATTCCATTTCAGCCACGCACCCAGGGACAGTGAATGACCGTTCGGTTCAGCCCCCTCACTCTGAAAAACGAATGACCAATACATGATTGATTTTACAGAAACAATCAAACATCGTCCCCATAACATTTTTGTTGGCTACTTTTGAAAATTCGTCCTGTAGGGGGACACGCCCGACCTAACCCAGGCACGGTGTACAGACGTCCTCGGCAACAGGGTGGCTCTGGCCAGGCATGCTGGTGGTGCATGAGGTGTCTTCCCTGGTCCTCCTTCTCCACCTCCTCCTGCTCCTCCTCCTCCTCCTGCTCCTCCTCCTCCCCCTTGTAGAGGCGAAGGGTGGCGCGGACCTGGGCCAGACCGCAGCCAGTCCTGTGGCGGACCTGTGCCCCGTCGAACTTCGGACTCCGGGGGGCCCTTGCCGCGTCTAGAGGGGGCGGGTCGACAACCCCAGGGGTCCACATTGCGAAATAACCATACTGCGTAGTGGGCCTGGGGATCACGACGCGAGGACTGGAGCCAAACGATCGCGAGGACTGGAACCGAACAGCCACGAGTCCTGCGGCATAGCTGGGTACTGAATCGCGTCGGGCGAAAAAATCAGTAAGGGGAGGGGGGGGTAGCAGATGAACTCACGTAGCTGATCTCTCTGGCGCCTCCTGGCCCTGACGCTGGAGGCGCCAGTGCATCGAGGAACACGGGGCCGCCCAACTGTATGCATCAGATCTCGCACTCCGTTTCCATATTGACCCCTTTCGTCTGGCACGGGTATGGAGCCACCTGAATACCGTGGAGGCCAGTCCAAAAGAAACCTTCCACAAGAAACCCAACCCTGAGACCCCAGGACGTTCATTGATTTTGGTTTGGGAATGTCACGCTTCCCATAGCAAAACCATCGAAATCCAAGAAACCCAGGGCACCCTGGAGGCAAGAAGGGTGTTTCTTGGCATGGGCCCCCACTGTAATCATCTGGCGCAGGGGCAAGTGCAATATACAAACGAACCGGCCTACGAGTCGACACCAAGGAGACAACGTCTTCTCCGGACGGGTCCTTGACCCCGAGGCCTTCCCCGGGGGAAGCTTCTCGCCTGGAATAGTTTACCTAACGGCCTCTGGCCAAAAGCGCCAAAACACCTCCACGATCCCTTTCCTGTAAGACCCCATTTTCTTCATGCTGTGCGAATGACGCGGAGACTCAGGGGTCAATCAATGCCGGCAGATTCAGAGGGTGCTGGGCGCCGCGTCCGTTTCAGAGCGCTCCAAAAGGTCGCTGGGGCGACCCATTCGCGTCCCCAGGCTGCCTGACGAAAGGCTCCCAGCGCTTGCATTCCTTCGGCATTCGTTGGCGGGGCTCCTCTAGAGAAGCCTGCTGTGGCCCCCGCCCCCAATCGCTGGAAGCATGGTATGGCGGGCTCGTGCCATGGCGACTTGCGCTGTGGTTTCTGACGCCGCGTGCATCGTTCACCCTGGAACGATCGCGGCTCTCCGTTCGCGCATGACCGCTCGACGTTGGCCAATTCCGTGCCACGGGCGGCGTTCAACCTTAAGCGCTCGCGCTGGGGTCGCCGCCGCGTCGACACGACACCTTGGAAGCGGCAGGGGGATCTGCACTAGTAGGTGGGATGAAGCCAAATCCGTTCAAAATCGGTGCCCAGACCCCTCCCGGGGTCCATCTGGTGCAATTTTGCCCTGGAGTGGCCCAAGGTTCCCCCTTTCATCCCCTTTAGTTATGCGAGCCGTCCCCCAGCACCATGTTCGAAGAGGGCCGGCGGACTTCGGCTTGATTTTTTTTGCAAATACATGTTTTTATGTTTTAATGCGTTTCGCGCGTGCCCGTTCGGGGAAAGTGCGCCCCCCATCTCGGATCCTCCATAAAAAAATGACGGGGTCCGCCCCCCCCTTTCCTACGTTAGGAAAACCAAGCGGGCTGCGCAGAATCAGCGATCAATAACGAAGCACGGATGCCCTAAAATGCTGTTGAACATGTGCAACTATTGCTTGTTTGTGTGCCAGCTCGAGGATGGAGAGGGGGGTTCGAGCTACCCGTTTGTTTGGCAACCTTGAGGGGACTATGTGCGCCCAAAGATGCCCAGGTGGTTTTGGGAATGCGGAAACGAATGGAAACACGTGGGTTCCGAACGCCCCACAACGGGACAAACGTGAAAACACATGGGCTCCGACCGCCCCCACAAACGGAACACTGGGGAAACACATGGTTCCTGACGCCCCAGGGCGGCACAAACGCGAAACCAAGTGGATGTCTGACGCCCCTGGGCGGGGCAAGCGTGGAAACACATGGGCTCGTAACTCATCAGCGCGGCAAAAGCGGGAAAACACATGGGCCACGTGCGCCCCGGAGCAGGACGAGTGTGACAGCAAATATTGTTGACAACGTTCCAGAATCTGACAAACGTGAAAACGCTTGGGTTCCTAACGCCCTAGAGCGGGACAAACATGAAACCACATAGGTTCTAAACGCGTCAAGTGCGGACGGGCGCGGGAGCAGTTGGGTTTCTAACGCCACATATTATGATCCTTATGATTCCCTAAGATCCTATATCCCAGGGAAGTCCCGACATGGTACAACAAATTGTGGTCGAACTTCTTGCAACGCATGGTGGTTTACATCGTGGGTTTTCTTCAACATGGTCCGAGAATCACGATTCGTTACAGCGCCGGGCCCCGCCAACCAGGACGCCGCGATGGCCGATCAACGCTGCGACGCACACGGGCCGCGAGCTCGCTATAAGGAGCTTCAGCGCCACATCAGTCGGCGCCGCTTTCTCGGCGCACCCCTCGAGCGGATCGCGCCCCAGCGAAGGGCCCCACCACGGGCCCCGCAGGGCAACGTGACAAGCCCCCCCCCCCCCCGCCAGCATCGGCATGCCCCTCGCAAGGATCGGGCACCCTAACTGGCCAGCGGGGGCAGGCGGGGCAAAGCAAAGCCACGGGAATACGCGAGGGAAAAGCGGGGGGGCAGAGAGGGAAGGGCGGGGCGGCCAGAAGGAGCGGGCGGGTCTGACGGGACGGAAGGGCGGGCTGGGCAAGAAGGCGGAGCGCCAGCGAGGAGGGCTAGGAAGGACCAAAGGGCACGCAGCACCCCCCCAGGAACTCCTGGACGGACGCGCCGCCCGAACCGCCGACGGCCCATGGGGCGGCGGCTCTACCCTGAAGCCGACCTGAGGCCGACGGGGCACAACGTCCAACTTTTTTTGAGCGCAGTGCAGCCGCGGCGACGCTCGAGCCCTCTCCCCTCTCCGAGCCCGTCTCCGTCGTCGCCCCCCTCTCTCCGCGCCCCCCTTCCAACTCGTGTCCACATTCCCCTGGCGCCCCTTGCCCCCCTCCCTCGCGCCTGTCCTTCCCCCCCGCCCCCGCTGGCCCCCCCCCCCCCCCCTCCTCTTCCTCCCCCTTCTTCCCAGGGGGCGCGCTGCGTTTCTCCGGCGCCGCTTACGCAGCAGCGCCTCGATCGCCCCGGGCCGATCGGAGGGGCGCGGCCTCGGCGCTCAGCAGGGGGCGGCGCCCAGCCTCTTGCGCAGGAGCGGGTGGAGGGCGCCCGCCGCGTTCAGCATCCCGAGGCTCGTCTTCAGCGCGGTGTCGATCTTGAGGCCTGCGCTGCGCAGCAGCGCCTGGTCCGTCGTAGTTTCGAGGAGGCTCGCCGGCTGGAGTTGCGCGTCCAGCGAGCGGCCCAAATCGATGTTCTTCATGAGCTCGTCGGTGTAGTTCGCCGCGCCCGGGGCCGGGCCAACCGCTTCGCGCTTCGCCAAGTAGTTGCCGAGATCCTGCGAAGGGGGGCGCGGGCGAGGAGGAGGTGGCCGACGAGGGGGGCGGCGAGGGGGGGCGAGGACGAGCAGGGGGGCGAGGAGGGGGATTAAGATGAGAATCGCGGGGAGAACGAGGATCTGCGGGAGGATGGGAGTCACAAAGGATAACGGGGAAGATGCTGAGGAGGAGGACGAGGGTGGGAGAGCGAGGAACAAAAGCAACGACAACGACAACGACGGCGGTTGCGTCGGCGACGACGACGACTGCGACGACGACGACGACGACGAGAACTACGGTCGACGACGGAGGCGACAACGGCGACATCGAAGACCCTGCCTCCATCCAACCGCTGGTCCGACACCCCGAGCTCCTGCCGCCCCCCCTGAGGTCTCTGACAAGGGCCTCAGGGGGGGGGGGGCAAGCGCTCGGGCTGACGAGCGCCTACCCCCTGCTCTGTTTGACCCCCTCGTCCTTCTCGACGTCGCCCGCGAGCGACTGCGCCCTGTCGATGTCGATCCCGTCGGCCATGAGCTTGGCGACCCCGTGCGCGACGAGCGCAATCAGGCTCATCCCTTTGAAGCCGTCGGTCCACGACTCCCCGTTCGTGGCGCCCTTGCACGTTGAGCACGTCGTCCAAGGTCTCCCGCTGCGTGGCGCCGACGACCTCGGCCATCGCCTTGATGTGGATTGCGATCTTCTCGTAGCGCGCGGGCCCCACATCCCACGTGGGCACATTCGCTGAGGCTACTCGTGAACGGCTGCGGTGAGCTCCTTCATCGCGAAGCTTTGGCCCGGACCATCCTGGGCGAGGCGGATCGCGTCGCCGTGCCTGGCGATGTCCATCGGGCCACTTCCGAGCTCCCTCAGGGCATGCCGCGCTCCCTGTAAGTGCCGAAACACCGCGAGGTACTGGATTATGTTATTGGCGGCCTTGTTGTTCGTCGTTTTGAGGTTGCCTGTAACCGTCGCCAATGGTTGTTCGGAATGCTCGAAGCCCATGCCGTCGTCCGCCCTGCTAGCGCGAACGATGGCGGTCCAAGTCCAGAAGACGCCATTCAGGGCGAGCTCCGTCTCTGCGTCGGGGGCGGCCGTGCCGGAGGAGGTCGTCAGCGCCTCCATGAAGTTGGCCCGCATCGAGGCGTCGGGCTCGTCATTATTCTCCCTGGGGGCTGTCGTGATTTCCTGGGGGCTGTGCGAGTGCGTTCTGTTTGGCGACCATTCCGTCGAGCACCAGCTTCTTGTCCAGGTGCGTCGCCCAAGCGTTGATCTCATCGTCCATCGGGAGCAGCTGCCGGGCCACCCTCATGAGCTCCCGAAGGGCCCTCGCCCGCTCAGGAGGGACGTTCGTCGCGTCCAGGCCCTGGATCATGACGCCCTTGCACACGTACTCCACGGCTTTCTTCGCTTGATCGTCGAAGCTGTTGAATGCATGAGGCCGAAAAAAATCCCGAATGCCAGCCGACCAACGCAGCGATTGCTGCCTCGAGTCGCCCTGCCGCGAGGGTGATCTCTTCTTGTGGCGCCAGGGCGACTGCGCGGAGGTCTTCATCCGCAAGCGTCTCCAGCCACCTGAACTTCTCCTTGACTTGCTGGCCGAATTGCTCCCAGGCTGCCACTGACCTGGCGCCCCCGTCGATGCTCGTCATGCGGCGCGGGGCGCCCTTCAAGCAGTTCCACACCAGCGAACTGACTCCCTGGGGCGACAGAGCCGCCGCCGCCTCGACCTTCTGGACGAGGGCAACCTTCGATGGGAAACTCCGAGCAATCGCCGGTCGCGATGGCCAGCGCACCCACGAACTTCATGCAATCGCTGATATCCAAAAACTCCGCCTCGAACTCCGCCGGGAAGTTGAGACCGCGCAGCTCGGCGCCCACGTGCTTGAGCACCACCTTCGCCATCGCGCGAACGGCGTCTGCGCACTCCGAATCATTCATGCACCAAGGACAAAACACCTCTTGAAGCAAGAACTCGAAAAAGAAGCCGCACTTCTCGGCGCTGATACTCGACCCGTGTTTGAGAAAGGGGCCCAATGGATCGAAGTCCATGGAGAAGGCATCGCCAGTCATGTTGAAGCAAACGCTGCTGCTCACGAGCTCGTCCAGATTCGACTCGCCCACGCCGTTGATGCCCACATCGATCACCTTCAAGTCCTTGCGCAACTTACGCCTCGCCATGTGCTGGGTCTGGCTCCAAGGGTACTTCGCACTGGCTGCCTCGAGCTTCGCGTGGTCGCACTCTCCGTTGCCCCCCCCAGCAAATCTGCCGCGGGCGATGGGGCATGCGCGGGCGAGCTCTGCCAACTTCATGCGCGAGCTGAGGGCTTGAAACCCGCGCTGTCCAGCAAGCCTTCCGATCAGCTCGCTGCCCTCGCCCAATTCCCTCCCCATCGGCTTGCAATCGAGAGTTCTCGTCAGGTCGCTCTGCTGGATCCAGTTGTAGCACTTGTCCTTCGGGCCCGCCGGGCAAGCGGAATGCGCCGCGCCGCCGCCCGCAGCCGAGGCGCCGCTGTCAAAACCAATGCCGCTGGGAGTGCGCTTGGGACCGCTGGTGGCCGAGACTACCGTCTTGCAGTCTGGGGGCATCTTCAGGAGACGCTGGCCCTGCGGCCCCGGCCCCGCTACACTGGGGTTGAACGTCGCGGCCTCGACCGCGGCGTCGATGGCCGCGAGCTGCTCGGCCACCGACGCCGATGTTTGATGCGCGCCCGAGGCGTCGGACGCGGAGGCAGCCTTATCTTTCCTCTTGGGGCCGCCCACCGTGCTGCGGCCGGCCGCGCTAGCCCCGTCTGCCCCGTCGCTGCTGTTGTCCTCCGTCTCGCCGTTAGGCTTGCCCCTGACCGTCCTGGTCATCTCGTGCTCGTCGCGCGCCCCCAACGACCTCCTCTTCCACGTGCTGTCCTGCTTGCCTTCGACCATGCTCGCCCGCGGTCCGCCGGCGACGGGGGCTGTCCTGGCCGATGCCCCTGCAGCGCTCGGCGCCCCACAGCTGGAACGACAAGCACCCTTGGGGCGGCATCTGCGTCCGCGCCGCCCCCGCGCTAACAACTCTGAGCCCCGTCGAAGATCCCAAGGAAACATTGACGCGCCTGTGCCCCACAGTGAGCTCCTTCGGCATGTCGTCGATCACCGCGCAGCAGTCCTCGGGGGCGCCCTCGATGGCCCAGCCCTTGAAAGGGGCCACATTGAACTGGCCAGCCCGACGCCTGCTCAGGAAGGACACCTCGGCAGCGTTCAGGCGCGAGCAATCGACGTAGACCATCGTCTTCGAGTTCAACTCCGACTGCACTGTCTGGGCTGGCGCCGATGCCACCTCAGGAAGCGCGCGGGTAGCAATCCACTCGGCCTTGAGAACGGGCGACTGCTGGAGCGCCGTCGCGGCCGCATCGACGCTGCGAAAGACGGACCTCTTCTGCGCCTGGTCTACGCGCGAGCTGCGCGGCGGGCCGTCCTGCCCGCTCGCCGTCTCCCCGAACGCAGCCCCCTGGCGAGGACAAGCAGAGAAAATCGACGCACCGCGCCCTCTGCGCTGCCCCGCCCCACCCACCTTCATCCACCCGACGCCCCTTTGTCGGGGGAGGTAAGAGGAGGTAGGGCAAGGTGGGAAGACGCCAGGAAAGTTCAGGGGGTGGGTGGAGGTAGGAGGAGGCATGAGGAGGTAAGAGGATGTGAGGAGGTCGGAGCAAGTAGGATCAGGACACGCCAGGACACACTACCTCCTCGCGCTCCCTCCTGCGCCCCCCATGCCGCATCCTACATCCTCCAGTCTGTCCGTATATCCCCCCACCTCCCCCCTCTTCCACCCGCCTCCTCCTGGGGTTGCAACTGCATTTGCAAATCGGGTCCGCGCAGGGAACGTCGCAGCCGACGCGCGCGGTCGCCGCGCCCTCGGACGGGCCCCGGCTCGAACCGTTCCTGCAAGCCGCCAGCGGGCCGAAGATGAACGCGTGGAATCGCGGCCGCCCGAGTGAACGGGGCGGCCTGAAAGCCCGAAATCTGACACGATTAGGTCCGATACGGGCAGCGAACGCGAGGCATCGGGGCGCGAGGCGGGCGCGCGCATGAGCGGGGATGGGGAAACAGGGCCAACGCGAGAAGAGGCCGGCGCTGCATTGCGGAGGGGAAAGGGCGAGGGCTAGGAGGGGGGGCGCGAGGAGGCCCAGAGTGACGTTGCGCCTGTGAAGAAGGGGATGGCCGAGGCGTCGCTGCGCTCCGAGGTTGGCCGCGGGCCCCCCCGCCCACGTGCCCCGGGGGCAGCGGGCGCCGACGCCGACGACCCAGAACGGCCGACGCGCTGGGCACCTCAGCTCTACCCCGCGGCCAACGCGGACAGCCGGGCACGAGCCGCGCGCTTTCGACGCCGCATCGCGCCGTGATGGGCCCCTGGTGATCATCATCGCCCTCCCTGGCACTCCCCCCCCCTCCCCCCCCCCCCCCCCCTCCGCCCCCCTCGCCCGACCCCCCCCGCCCTCCCTCCCCCGGCGCCCTCGACCCCAACGGTCGGGATAGGGTCGCGCTTGCGCGCGCCTCTTGCCGCGGGCGCAAGCGGCAATGCGAGCGGGAGCTGAGGGGGGGCGAGAGGCAGGAACAGGGCTGGGGGCTAACCAGGGCAAGCGAGAGAGAAGAAAGGAGGAGGAATGAAAGGGCGACGAGGCGAAGGGGGACGGCGGGAACGCGACGGGGAGAAGACGAGGAGGAAAGCCGGGGGAAAGGACGATTAGGCCGGCAAGCCATAAAGGGAAAACGGAATGCAGCGCCACGCGCCCATGCGATCTAGTCGTGCTGCGGATTAGATAGAATGGCGCTTAAACGATAGTAACGCGCGCAGAAATCAGATGTTAAGGTGCTCGCGTGAGATTGTTTATACATCCCTTGTCGCCTTTACTTGTTATATAACATGCATATGCACAAAGCACGCACGCATGCGCACGCGCACAAACATACATATAACTACACGTAGGACCCCGCAACTGCGGATAAGAATGAGGAGGCGGGCGCGGGCGACGCGGGCGTCGTCGAGCCGGCGGACCTCGTGGCCCCCATCTTCCCTGTCGATGGCGCTCTCCTCCGGCTCCTCCTCGTCCTCGTCCTCGTCCTCGTCCTTATCCTCGTCCTCCTCCTCCACCTCGGCCTCCTCCTCCTCCTCTTCTTCCTCTTCCTCGTCCTTTCACCATCGCCCTCCCATTGTCGTCCTCCCCCTCATCGGCCTCCATCGTCGTCCTCCCATTGTCGTCCATCATCATCATCATCATCATCCTTCCCGTCCCCCCCCTCGTCCTCCCCCTCCCCCTCCCCCCCCCTCGTCCTCCTGCTCCTCGTCCTTTTCTTTTTCCACATTATCCTTACATCCTCTTTTCTTCCGCGCCCCCCTCGCCCCCTGCCCACTCCTCCTGCCTCCCCATCCTTTCCCAAGATAACTGCAACACAATCCTGTTTTCCACTTTATGCTCCCCGACTTTTCTGACCAGGGCAGCTCGCCAGGGCGAAATTGCTGGGCGGGCTGGCGTGGATGCGCGGGGCTTGAAGAGGTCCTTGCGGGCTCAGACGGCATGTAAAAATCTGCCGCCGCGCCTGCGCGGCATTGGTTTGTTCAGTGCACGTGGTTCGGGTCGCGGGTGGGTCGCGGGCTCTCCACCCCCCCCTGGAAGGAATGCAAGAGCAGCCCGCCGCAGGCGCCAAAACAATTGGTTTGTACACTGAACGTGGCTTGGGTCGCGGGTGGACCGCGGGTTCTCCACCGGGAACGAATGCAAAAGATGCCCGCCGCAGGCGCCGAAAAATGCGGTTTGTACCCTGAGCGCGGTCGCGGGTGGGCCGCGGGCTCTCCACCTGGAACGAATGGCCGCAGGCGCCGAAAAGTGCGGTTTGCACCTTGAACGTGGTTCGGGTCGAAGGTGGGTCGCGGGGTGGGTCGCGGGGTGGGTCGCGGGTGGGTCGCGGGGGTCGCGGGTGGGTCGCGGGGTGGGTCGCGGGGTGGGTCGCGGGTGGGTCGCGGCGCGGGGTGGGTCGCGGCGCGGGGTGGGTCGCGGGGTGGGTCGCGGGGTGGGTCGCGGGGTGGGTCGCGGGGTGGGTCGCGGGTGGGTCGCGGGTGGGTCGCGGGTGGGTCGCGGGGTGGGTCGCGGGGTGGGTCGCGGGTGGGTCGCGGGGCGGGTTGCGGGTGGGACGACGACAACAAACAACAACAACAACAACAACAACAACAACAACAACAACAACAACAACAACAACAACAACAACAACACAACAACAACAACAACAACAACAACAACAACAACAACAACAACAACAACAATCATTTTACCCGAACGCTCAGTGTTCTCCCCAGTGCCAGGGTTTTCATGCGACGCCAGCCAATACCCCCACTTCGTGGGGGGGCAATGCAAGCTCTACCAAACATCCACACGACTCTCGGGAACCACCCACACCCAGCTTCCCGCCCTATGACGTCAGGACACTTCACTTCGTGGCGCGCGGACGATCGTGGATACTACACTGGCGTGGAGTACACACCCGCAGAGGTTGATCACTTGTTTGGGCCCCGCATGTGCCCCGCATGGTGCATTTGTTGCGTATGACATACATAGCACAGAGAGACAGAGAGAGAGAGAGAGAGCAAGACAGAGAGCCAGTGGAGAGAGATATAGAAAGAAATTCGTCACATGTGTGAGGCAACCTGAGAAGATGTGGCACACGGTACACGTGAGATGGTACGCAGTGCCAAGATAGTTGGTCACATTTTTGAGGCAAATTCCTGGGAAGGCGATTACACAAGTAGATGTGTTACGTATGATAGATATGAAGCAGAGAAAGAGCGAGAGACAGAGAGAAGGAGAGAGAGGAGTCGGTCACATCTTTAGGGCAACTTCCTGAGGGATGTGGGAGGACACAAGAGAGAAGGTATCGTTGTCCCGATGGTTGTCTCGATGGTTGCCCCGATGGTTGTCCTGATGGTTATGGTTGTCCCGATCGTTATCCCGATGCTTGTCCAAATGGTTGTCCCGATGGTTGTCCCGATGGCTGTCACTTCTGGCATACCCTGGCGTTAGCAGATACAGATAAATGTCCAAGGAGCCACTGCTTCAAGACGGCCCCGTCAGTGGTCCCCTCGGGCATGTCTTTGCGAATACGTTCTCCATACCAGCTCTCCAGATGGCCAGCGTTCTGCACTTGGACAAGCGTGTCTTTCGATGAATACTGCAGTAGCCACGCCGTTGCGACCCTATCTGGCACATACAGTGGTGGATCCAACTGTCGGAGCGCCCGGCATAATTTGTAAGCGGTATTATACTCGATGCCCAGGTGGCGGATGGCAGACCCGTGCTGCTCCTCCAGCTCCTTGGCGCTAGAAATACTGACCTTGCCAGTCACAACCCGATACTTGGCCCACCAAGTCTTGCACGCCTGGTGACTGGCATTGATACCCTTTGCCGCGAGCGCCTGATGCAAATAATACGCACTCTCGCAGTCGGCCAAGGGAGGCCGGGACAGCTCTGCGCCATACTGCTCGTGAAGGTCTTTCGCCGTCAAAGCCATGATCCAAGAACACAGGCGATACCTTGATCCGAGATGGCTACGGATATGAGCGTGAGAGGAAGGGGGGAAGCCTCCTGGGGCCGCTGGGGGTCCTCTTGGGGAAGGGGGGAAGCCTCCTGGCGCCGCATGGGGTCCTCTTGAGAGGCTTTGGGGGGCTTCTTGAAAGCATGTTGGGGCCTCTTGGGGGCTTATTGGATCCTCCCGGAGGACTCTTGGAGCCGCTTGGACGCCTCCTGGGGCCATCTTGGGGGCCTCTTGGAGCCAACTTGGAGCCTCTTTGGAACCTCTTGGGGGCCTCTTGGAGTCCTCTTGGGGCCTCTTGGGACCATCTTGGGCGCCTCTTGCGGCCTCATGGGCGCCTCTTGGGGCCATCTTGAGCGCCTCTTGGGGCCATCTTGGGTTTTAAAGATTCATGAAGAGCCCGCGGGTGGATTTTGATATTTTTCGGATGAGAAAGTCTTGCGTTTGCATATGTTTTCGGAACATCGCATCTTGAAATTATTGAAATCACATTATGTTTGGCAGGATTTCGGCACGCGCGCGCGGCGGCCGCGCGCATGTGCACTTCGTGTCATTTTTTGCAAGGGATGGTGGCCCTCGTAGGCTCGCAACCGTTGTTGCAGAAGGTCGAAGCACCTGAAAAGGTTCCTCGCAAAGGCCCTTTTAACAGAAATGTTTAAAATCTGGTGGGTTTCCTAGGAATCCGCAAGAGCGCGCGGAAGGACATTTTGACAATTTTTTCTGAGAAAACCATTGGGTTTTTGATGTTTTTATGTTAAAATCGCTACGAAACCTAAGGTTTTGGAAGGATTTCGTCTTGCGCGCACGAATGTCCACTTTACCTTATTTTTTGCAAGGGATTCTTGCAATTTGATCAAGTAAAAACAAGAATTTTCATTTTCTATTGTTTTTTGCAAGGGAAAACGAGCGTCAACAAAAAACCGGATCCGGAGCTCATCCACTTTTCTGAAGCTTTCGCGAAAAAATGATGAAAATGTAGCTGCGGCCTAGGCGCGGCGCAGAGGTCGCGCACCAGGGGTCCCAACAATAATAATTCTTTAGAAGGAATAATGTTCAATCATTAAGACTGGGGACACTCCGTTCTCACCAGTGCCAGGGTTTTCATAGGAGGCGGGCAATACCCCCACTTTGTGGGGGGGCCGGTTCAAGCTCTACCAAATTTCCAAACGACTCTTCGCCACCACCCACACCCAGCTTCCCGCCCTATGACGTTCGGACACTTCACTTCGTGGCATGCGGACGACCGTGGCTACTATTCAGGGCCCCGCGGCCGACGACGACGGCGTGCGCGCGCGAAGAAAAAACGAATGTGTCCCGCATGGTATTATTTGACAGGGATGATGGCCCTGGCAGGTGCGCAACCGTTGTCGCAGAAGTTCGAAAAAGTTGCTCGCAAAAGCCCGTTTGACAGAAATGTTGAAAAAATGTTGGGTTTCCTACGAATCCGCAAGAGCGCGCGGGATGAGATTTTGGCATTTTTTTGTTGAAAACCCTTTTTTTTTTCTTCTTTTTTTAAATGTTTTTATGTTAAAATCGCTCCGAACACTAAGCTTTTGGAAGGATTTCGTCTTGCGCGCGCGAATGTCCACTTTACCTTATTTTTTGCAAGGGATTCTTGAAATTTGATTATATTAGAACAAGAAATGTCATTTTATAGTGTTTTTTGCAAGGGAAAGCGGGGGGGAACAAAACAACCGGATCTGGATCACATCGTTTTGTCAAGGGCTTTCGCTCGAAAATGATGAAAATGTAGCTGCGGCCTAGGCGGCGCAGGGGGGGCGCGCACCAGGGGGCCCAACAATAATTATTCTTTAGAATAAATAATGTTCAACAAACAACAACAACGAGAATCCGCACCGCGGAATTCCACTTCAGCCGCGCACCCAGGGACAGTGAATGACCGTTCGGCCCCCTCACTCTGATATACACAGATTGATACACGCGCATCCAAGCCTGCACCACCCAGGCGCCCGCGAACATCGCGAGGCGCAGTTTCTCCGAACGCGCACACACACGCGCAACAAGACCACGCCAGCGGGCACCGCTAGCCCTGCGCGCCCCCTCCCAGGCCCCGACGGGCGCGGGGCCCCGCCGAGCGCAGAGGATTGGGGGGGGGACCTTGGCGGGGCCCCTACTCCAGAAGATTGGAGACCATGGCGGGGCCCCACTCCTGCACGATCCGCGCGAGGGGTGCGCCGAGGCGGGCTGGCGGCGCCATGCGACCACGCCCGCTGGGACCGTAACTGGTGGTTGGGGCCGCCAGCAGGGCGCCGCCCACGCGCGCGGGGCGCCGACGCGATCGGGAGGCACTGCGCGAACGCCCCCGCGGGGGCCGCGCGCGGGGCCCCCTGCGTCGTCGTCGCCGTCGCCGTTGTCGTCGTCGTCGCCGTCGACGTCGCTGGCGCCGCCGCCGCGGCCCTCGCCGTCGCCGTCGCCATCGGCCGTCGCCGCCTCCTTCGTCGTCGCCGTTGTCGTCGTCGCCGACGCCGCCGCCGCCGCCCTCTCCATGCGGGGCGCGACATGCGCGGGGACCTGCCCGAAAGAACGCGGGGCGCAACGCGAGCGCACCCACCGGGGCCGCTGTCGACCCTTCCCCCAGCACGCGATCCTGGAAATGGGTCCACCGACGCTGGCGGGGGTGGTGGTGGTGGCTGGGGGGGGGGGGGGGAGCGACTCCGCCCGTTGGGCGCGCGGGCGGAACTTCCTCTGGGGCACAGCCCGCGCGGCGGGGCGCGCCCATGCGGGCGCGTGGGCAGCGCGGGCAGCGGAAGTTGCACGAGGGGGAGGTGAAGGGGCGCGGCCAACGAAGAGGCGCTTCGTTTTGCCAATGGCCGCCGTGGGAGGTTAAACTCAGCGCGGACAGGATATGGAAAAAGAAACGGGCGGTGTGCGACATGTCGATCGGGCGCGCCTCTTGTGTTGATGTGGCGCCCTGTGGGACGTTGACGCGGCGCCGTCCGAGAAGCGGCCTCGCGCGCGGCGACCCTCGCAGCCGACGCGGCGCGCGCCGCCACAAGGCGACCCACGCAACCAACCGCGCGCGCGCACTCGGGGCCGGCATCGGGCCCATCGGCATTTGCGCAGGGCCATGCGATACAAATCACTACGGTAAGCGCGCAAGGTTGAGTGCTTCAACCGCGCGAACAACGCCGCCACGTAAGCAAGATAACCGCGCGCATGACCTTCCGCCGCGCACCCGCCGCCAGACCGCCCGAAGCAACGCGTCGCGCCGCCCGCGGCTGCGACCAGTCGCGCGGGGGGCGCTAGCGGAACGGGCAGGGGGGGGGGCGCGGGGGGGGGGGGGGGGGCGCGGGCGGGGGGGGGAATTATTGCAATCGCAGTTTGCTGGCGCGGGCCAGGGGGCGCGCGTGCAACCCCCGCGTCGGGGCGTCCCGTCTCTTCTTCTTCTGGCGGCCACCTCTCCGCTGCTCCGTCGCTATGCAACAGGCAATGGCTGAGCTGTCGCGCGCGTCGCTGCGCCCGCCCTGTCGGCTGCGAATGCGTCGTTGAAGCCGTCGGCGCCCTTGCCCGCCACCGCCACGCTTGCGGGGCAAGGGCGCCGCGTGCGCGCGTGGCCCGCGCTTCCCGCCTCCTCAAACTTGCAGCAGATCGCCGTCGAACTCAAGGGCCTTGTCAGACCATTCTGAGCAGCCCGCTCGCACCGTGGAAAAAGTGGTCAGCGACCCCGCGTAGCCGTGGGGGTCTCGCAGCAGACGGCGCGCCTTGCCGCGCCGCGAAGCCCGCCGTGGTCGCGCGGGGCGGCTCGCGGAAGAGCTCGCAAAGCGCTCGCCGCAGCGATTCGGCGCGACGCCCCAAGCCAGTTGCGGGCGCAGGCGACGCGCGCGCCACGCGCCGCCGCGGGCGCAATCTGGCAGCGGACGCGGCTGACCAGCCGATCCGCCGAGGACGGCGTTCCCTTATCCTTCGCGCCACGTTCGGCGCGGGGGGGGCGCGGAAAGGGCCGCGGGGGGCGAGGGCGGAGGGTGGATGGGAAAAAAGAGGGCGAGGTCGTCGGGGGAGAGGGGGGAGGGGGGGGGGCGCGAGGGCGTCGAACGCGACGAAATGGCAGAGAGAGGGGGGGGGGGGGGGGGGGCGCGATAAGGAGAAGAGGGCGAGGGGGGCTCGTGGACGAAGGCCAGCGGCTAATTTTCAGCATCGGCGCGCGCCGCAAGCCGCCGGGAACTCAGCCGCGTCGTCGGCCCCCGCGCGCCAGGCGTGAGCGCCGCGCCGGACGCACTCGGCATGGGCGCCGCGCCAGCCAACGCGCGGCCCGCAGGGGCGTCGGGCGCGCGCGGGCCAGGCGCGCCGGGCGCGCGCGCGCCAGACGTATTCGGCATGGGCGCGCCTGGCTGGCCGCCGTGAAACCGCTCGGGAGGGCGCCTCCGAGCGCGGCGGCGCCGCGCCGACTGCGGAACTCGACGGCAACCTGCTGGCGTTACGCAGCGCCTCCTTCGGCCGAAATGACGGGGCGCGTTGCTCGCCGGAATCGCGCGGGCTCGGCGGCCCAGGCTCCGCGGCCACCCCGCTTCTGCGGGCGGCCATGGGCACCGCGTCTGCCTCTGGCTGCCTGGTGCTTAAGCAGGATTGAAAGATTGATTTGCCGCCTGGTCAGTCTGAAGCCTTCAGAGTTGGCGACGTGACCTCTCGGGGGGGCGGCGGGGCGGCGGGGGGCGCGGCGGGGATCTAGTCTAAGGGTCGGGGCAGTCGGGGTTCGAGCAGACGTCGCCTGGAGCAGCCCAGTTGGAGCCCCATACGGCACCCCCCTTACCCTGTTCATGGTTTTCCTACTTGAAAATGTCCCCCCCCCCCCTCCTCCTCGTCACCCCTCCTCTCCTCCTCCTCTCAGTAGCCGCTTGGTTCCGGTTTTCAGCCATGAAGCGTCCCCTTGCCAGTCCGGGATCCGGCAAGCTCCGCTCCGACGCGGATCGCCATCGCCGCCGGCTCCGACGCAGATCGCCGTCGCCGCCGAGCTCGACGGAAACGGCTGGCCCATGCGAGCAGCCCCCCAGGGATGGCAAGCAATTTGATGTGATTTCTGGCAGCGATACGATAGTTGACAGCCCGTCTTTGCTTGTGAACGTTAACCCTTTGTCTGACGATGCGATTTGGATTCGACTGTACCATTGGGAATTGCGGACTTGGCCGTGGAGAAATTTATTCCCTGACTTACTGGAAGAGTATTTGGAGAATTTGTCGCACAGCGAGGACCTTCCGTTCCTTGAGTGAGCTTCCTGAGAGAATGTACAGGATGTTTAGAACGGGCGCAGGGACGCGGAGAAAATGTTAAGGGCGACGTTGCCTCTCAGCGGGGGCACAGCATATCATAGCAAAGCCCAGCATAGCATAGCATAGCGCAGCATAGCATAGCATAGCATACCACAGCGCAGCACATCATAACATAACACAGCACAGCATAGCATAGCATAGCACAGCATAGCGCAGCTTAGCAGATCATATCATAACATAGGCAACATCGCAGGGCATAATAGAATTATATCATATCATACCGCAGCATCTCATGGCATAGCATAGCATAGCATAGCATAGCAATTAATGCGGCTTCCCTAGGGGCTCCAACTTCTAGGCAGGGTCGCACTGGGGTTGGCATTATCGCCTTTTCGTTTCCGATGGGCTTTGGAAGCCTCAAGATGGCCCCAAGATGACCCAAAAGAGGCCCAAGAGGGGCCAGCGAAGGCCGAATACGGCCCCAACATCGCCCAAGAGGCGCCCAAAAGCGCTCCAAGAGGGCCCCGAGATGCTGTTTGTGAGCCTCCGATGCCAATTGAGGCGCCTCCTCTTTTTGAGCCATGGGGCCCAAGATTGGCCCCCCAACCTCACCCCTAAGCCTAAGACCCTCCACCCCGCCCTGTTTGAATCATAGTCAAGTCACTCCTCCTGCTCCTCCTCCTCCTACTCCTCCTACTTCCCCTCTTTTAACGCCTAGCCTTGCCGATTGCCCTTCTCCTTCTCCAGGAGTCCTCCTCCTTCTTCTTTTCCACGTCGCCCTCCTCCTCCTCCTCCTCCTGTTCCTACATGTCCCTGATCGTCTCAACTCGCATGGGCGATGGATGGGTTGGTGGGGGTACGTGAAGCAAGCGCCAGGAATAGGGATTTCTGTTTATGGTCATGTAAACGTCGGAATTGGCTCCAATAGTAATCCAGACCCCTCCTCCTCAAGCCCCACCCCCGGCAGGGAAGACCGCCGGGAGCGACGGTCGCTCGGGGGCCCGCGACTCGCCGCCCGGGGGGCCGCGACGGCGGCGACGGCGACGGCGGCCACAACCAAGAGGAGTAGAACGAGAACAAAGGAAATACGAGGGCGAGGAGGACGAGGGGGAGGAGGGGGGGGAGGGAGAGGAGGAGGAGGAGGAGGAGGAGGAGAAAGAGGAGGAGCAGGAGGAGCAGGAACAGGAGGAGCAGGAGGATGAGGAGCAAAGAGGGGAACAGCCGTCATCGCTCGAGGCAAGAGGAGGGTGGATGAGGGCGCAGGGTGAAGGGTGATAATTATGCTGATGAGGAGGAGCTGGAGTAGCGGGAGGGGGAGGAGGAGAAACAGGAGCAGGAGGAGGAGGGCTAGCAGACGAGCCAGAGGCCTCTTGAATGGCTCTCGGAGTCTTCTCGCCTGATGTATGTTGGAAGCCTTGTGGAGGCCTCTCAGGGCGTCTTGGGGGCCGATCGGCGGCCTTGGGTGCGTCGCTGAGGAGCGTCTTGGGGGCCTCGGGGAACCTTCTCGGCCATCTTGGGGGTCTCTTGGGAGCCTCTTGGATGCCTCTTGGTCACCTCTTGGGGTTTCCTGGGCGCCTCTTGAGGTCTTTTTTGCGGCGCTCTTGGGAGCCTTAGTGGCGCTCTAGGGGCCATATTGGAGGAGATCGATCAACAAAGGGGACGTCTTCAAGTCTTGACGCTGTGCGTATCCCCGCCAGCCCATCCACAATTGATTGCCCGTTTTCTTGGGGCCCCTTTGGGGGCTATCTTGAGCCATGCTCGGCTATTAGCTGTCGGAGGCTATCTTGAGCCATGCTCGGCTATCTAGGGCCATCTTGATGTTGTCTTGAGGTTTCTTGGAGGTGCGTCGGAGGCTATGTTGAGCCATGCTTGGCAATCTTAGGCCATGTTAAAAACCACATTTGCATATCTTGGGTTTTCTTGGAGTCCTACTGGGCCAAATAAGCTCCAATGGTTGTAGCGTTGGTTACGTTTCGACTCGCATGGAAGCTGTTGTGGCTCTGCGCGCGCCCCCACTTCTCAGAGCTCCCAACTCAGTTCTGGACACGTCCGTTGGCCCCATGGACCTGGACTGGGATTTCGTCGTCGGCTCGCCCGCGAAGAAGGCCCGTCAGAACCCAGAGGTTGCTCTTGCCAAGAGACCGTCCTCGACTGGCACGTCGACGCTTCGGCGACCAGCAGCAGCCTCAGCCGCTCCCATGCGTCGCCCAGCAGCAGCAGCAACCCAGCAGCAGCAGCAGCAGCAGCAGCAGCACAAACCAAAAGTGACCACTGGGAGTTGTTGCACTGGGTTGGGGACTGACGAACTGGCCCTGGAGGCCATCGGCGTGAGCACAGCACCCGTTTTCATGTGCGAGCAGAAGTCACACTTGCGCGAGCATTTGGCCGCCAGGTTCCCCGATTGCGATATCATTTTGGACGACGCTTCGTCCACTTTGTTCACGAAGCACGCTCCGTTCGCCCATTGCATAGCTGACGCGCTCCGTTGGACCCCCAGTCAGTGAGTTAAACTAAGAGGGCCACGGAGCCTCAGTGAGTTACAGGAGGGCCACGGGGGCCTCCGTGGACCATCTCCCTCAGGGAGATGGTGGGCGGGGAGGTGGGAGGGCAGGTAGATAGACACGTGAAAGGGCCACTGCCTGGATGCCCTCGTGGGCGGGCCGAGCTTTTCACGGTTGGTTTCCCATGCCAGCCATTTTCACAGAATGGTCGCCACCTCGGAGAGAGTGATGACCGGGGTGGTGTCATCAAAGACATCATCAAGTATCTCAAGCGCGCGCAGCCGTGGGCCTTCGTACTTGAAAATGTTCCAGGGTTGGTTCGCATTCACACCGAATATTTTGCTTGGATCCTGAAGCAGCTCGAGAATATGAAAGGCCAGGACAACCAGCCCCTGTATGACGTCCAGTGGCAGATCCTTCGCACTTGGGAGCACGGCGTGCCGCATCATCGCTCGCGCGTGTACATCGTTGGCACGCTCAAGAGCCAGACGAAGCACCCATTCACGTTCCCGAAGGCCACTACGCGTTTGCAACAACAAAAAAAACAAGGGGGGGAGGAGGAGCAGACGACAACGGAGGAGGAAAAAAGGAGGAAATGAGGAGGAGGCCGAGGAGGGGGAGGAGCAGGAGGATGAAGATGTTGCTCTGACCGCCCCCCCATGAGGCCCTCGAGTCCACCCCGGACCTCTCGACGATCCTCAGCCCCAAGAAGGTTGCCAACGGCCAGCCTGGGGCGACGGCGAACCACCAGCGCAAACAGGCTGGGGCTTCGTGGTCGCAGTCGCCGTCGGAATGGCTGGGGCCTGCGAGGCCCCGTGTTGCCACCGCCGGATTCGCCCGGCACTCCTGGTCAGTCAGAGCGCAGCCCCGGATCCATCAAAGGGGGCCCGGGGAGGAGGGGGGGGATGATGAAGCAACCCGCCCCCAAGGTTAAGTTGTTCTATAAGACCTACGACGGCCCCAAGATCACTTCCAAACACGAGGTGGCCGTTGATGTGGATTCCAGTGTGTTGAATCACAAAATCAACATGGTGCCCTGCTTGACCGCTTCGCGCGGTGCATCTTCAGGGTTTTGGCTGGCATCCCGGCGGCGCAAGACCACCGTGGATGAGATGGCGCGTGCGCAGGGCATGGACCCGGGCCGCGTGTGTTTCACGGGGTCGGATTGGCAGTTCGGCCACGCGTTGGGGAACGCAATGAGCCAGAATGTCCTGGAGCGTTTGTTCGTGCAGCTTTTGCCCTCGGTGGGGTTGGCGAATCAGGGCCAGCTGCTCGACCGGTGGGCGCAGCTGCTTTCACTAAGTGACTAAGGAGGAGGAGGAGGAGGAGGAGAAGGAGGAGGAGGAGGGGGAGGAGGAGGAGGGGGAAAGGAAAAGGAAGAGGAGGCGGAGGAGGAGGAGGACAAGCGGGGGGCAGACGAGGAGCATGCGAAAGAACAAATGCCAATGCGCACAGAGCGCCGAGCTGCCAGGGTTTGCCAGCGTTGACGGTTCACCCTTCCTGTCCTCTTTATAGTTTGCCCTCCCATGTTTATGTTCTCTTCATCCCCCTCCCTTTTTCTCCTCCTCCTCGTTCTTGATTCCCCCGAGCCATCCTCCCTCACTCCACCCGCCCCCCTCGTTCTCCTCGTCCTCCTCCTTATCGTCTTCCACCGCTGCAGTGGCCTAGGCCATGCTGCTCTGTCGGCGCTGCACAGTTGAGCCAGCCTGGCCCCGAGCCTCAAGCAAATGATAGCGTGACTCTAAATAGGGTTAGTGATGGGCGCCGTGGAGGGCTCAGAGGGCATTTGGATCAGCCTTGGGGCTGCATGGGGGCCTCTAGGGGGTATGAATTAGAGCTTGCCTCGAGAGTTCTGACTTTCACACTGCTTCATCGCAAGGGCGGCGCTATTCAGCAAGCTGGCGGATGAGCGAGGAGGGAATCCCTCCGAGGGATCTGATACAAATTATCCCAGTGCGACCCTACCTAGGAGTGGGAGCATTTAGGAAAGCAACATCTACATATACACATACATCTACATACACATCTACACCTGCATCTACATCAACATCAATAGCGAGACTCACATCTACATATACATATACACGTACATCTACACCTACATATACATCTACATCTACGTATACATCTACATATACATCTACATCTACATCTACATCTACATCTACATCTACATCTACACTTACATCCACATCTGCACCTACACCTACATCTACATCTACATCTACACTCTCGCACTGGTTTTGATGTTGCTGTAAATGTCAGTTGTGCTTGCTATTGCCTTGCTATGCTATGCAATGCTAAGTGATGCTTCGCAATGCTATGATTTTAATGTGTTATGCTGCGTCAAGATGCGTTATGCTGCACTATGCTGTGTTATGCGATGTTATGATACGCTCGACTGCGCTGTGCTATGCTAAGCTATGCTATGATATGATTTGCAATGCTGTGGTACGATACGCTATGCTATGTTGCGCTATGCTATGCTATGCAATGCTATGTTACGCTATGGGATGCTATGATATGCTGCGCTCCGCTAGGCTAGGCTCTGCTATGATATGTTAGGTTGTGTTACTTTATGATGTAGTATGCTATGATATGTGATGCTACGACATACTATGCTGTGCTACGCTATGCTATGCTGCGCTGTGTTATGCCAATCAATGTTATGCTATGATATGATATGATGCGCTCTGATATGCTATGCTATGCAATGCTGAACTAGGCTATGGTATGATATGAATTGATATACTTGGCTATGCTATGCTATGCTGTGCTAGTGTTGCGCTGCTCTAAGCTGCGCTCAGCTAAGCTAAGGTGAGCTACGCTATACTAGGCTAAGCTAAACTAAGCTAGGCTCGGCTAAGCTAAGCTAAGATAAGATAAAGTTAAGATATGATATGCTAAGCTAAACTGGGGTAAGCTGAGCTAAGCTGAGCTAGGCTAAGCTCAGCTGAACTTTGCTAGGCACAGCTAAGCTAAGCTAAGCTAAGCTAAGCTAAGCTAAGCTAAGCTAAGATGAGAGACGCTAAGCTAAAGTAAGCAAAGCTAAGCTAAACTGGGTGAGCCGCGGGGCGGATAGTAGTAGGGGCGGATGCCGGGGGATCCGCCCGGGGCGGTTTCCCTTGCCCGGCCCTTTAAGCCCACGCAGTAAGAACCATTCTAGGCAGAGCCTCGGTAGGGAATAAAGGTGAGGGGGGAGGAGGAGGGGAGGGCGAGTGGGAGAAGGAGAAGGGAGGAGGGAACAGAGAGGACTGACAAAGGGGGACGGAGGGGAGGGGAGGGAGGAAAGGTGAGGACTTTTTGAACTACTTGATATCGGGAGATGTCCTGGGCGGGCTACTTCAATCCAGCCTCCCCAGGCCAGGGCGTAGGTGGTATAGCCAGTTTTTTTCTTCTCTCTATATCATTGCTCCCTATTTGTAAACACCCCCTCCCCCAGGCGTGGGGGCCAACTTGAGTCCATGTCGACGCCCCCCCACCATCTCTTGTAAAAAGCTATACAAAAAACACTCTGCCTCCAAATTCGGAACATGCGCAGCCAACCCGATGCGGCCCCCCCCCCGCCATCCGTCTCAAAAAAACAATGCGTAGTACACTTGGCGGCGGCGGCGGCTGAGCGGCGGCTGCGGCGGCGGCGGCTGCGGCGGCTGCGGCGGCGGCTGCGGCGGCGGTGGCGGCGGCGGCGGCGGCGGCGGCGCGGCGGGGGCGGCGGCGGCGGGCAGCGGCGGCGGCCCGGCGGCGGCGGCGGCGGCGGCGGAGGCAGCGGCGGCGGCGGCGGATTGGCCCCCAGTAGCTCCCCATCCCAAGACGACTGCTGAATGTGCTGAGGCTCGGGCCAGACTCGGGTGGAGGGCGGGTGGGAGTGAGCGAGACGGCTTGCGGGCGGGGAGGGGGTAACTTGATCCCTCCCCCTACCCCCTCCCCTGGGCCTGGGAGGGGGGCGGGGACGGAGGCGCCGCAGCGTCCAAGATGGGCCAATAAGGCTCCAATATGGCTTCAAAGTCGCAAGATGGCCTCCAAGATGGCCCATGCTACTTCAACATTCATGGGTCCATGTAGCCTCCGACATACCTAGGCTCTGCCTAGAAGGGTTCTTGCCCTGTAAGCTTGAGGGGCTGGGCAATGGACATCGCCCCGGGCGGTTCCCCCGGCATCCGCCCCGTGGTTCCCCCAGCTACGTCCCCTTAGCTTAGCGTTGCCTATATCATCTTAGCTTAGCTTATTTTATATTAGCTTAGCTTAGTTTCATATCGGCCCACGTTTGTCTTAGTTTAGCTTACCTTCATCTTATTGTTGCCGGGCACTAGCATAGCACAGCACAGTTAGTATAGCAGAATGCAGCACCGCATATCTCCGCACAACATATCATAGCAACGCCCAGCATAGCATAGCATAACGCAACATATCATAGCATATCATAGCGCAGCACAGCACAGCATAGCACAGCGCAGCATAGCGTAGCATAGCATAGCATGACATAACATAGCATAACATAGCATAGCATAGCGCGGTCCAGCATATCATAGCATAGCATATCATAGCATATCATAGCACATCATAACATAGCATATCATCGCATATCATAGCGTAGCATCGCATAGCGTAGCATAGCATGGCATAGCATAGCATGCTGCTTTCCTGGGGGGTCCAACTTCTGGGTCGGGTCGCATTGGGGTAATGTTTTGGAAAAAAACCAATAAGAACCCACTGAGACAGTCGTACGCCCAGCGGAACCCCTTGGGCAAATCTCGGAGGCCACGCATGGCGCGGCCCCTCTTCGAGGAGGAGGAGGAGGAGGACAAGGAAAAGGAGGAGGAGGAGGAGGAGGAGGAGGGGAGGAGGAGGAGGGAGGAGGAGGAAGAGGGGAGGAGGAGGAGGAGGAGGAGGAGGAGGAAAAGGAGGGGGAAAAGGGGGAGGAGGAGGAGGAGGAGGAGGAGGAGGAGGAGGAGGAGGAGGGAGGATGTCATCCTCCCTCCTCCTCTTCCCTTCATTGAAGGGGGGGAGGAGGAGAAGGAGGAGGAACATGCGCCCAGGTACGATCCGAAATCGCCCTAAGAGCGCCCGAACAGGCGATCTGATGCGCACCCCTGGGGCACCTGGCACTGGCCTGGCCTGGGTCCATCACCGCTCCCATCTGAGACCTCCGAAGCTCAACCACCTGTCCATGCTGGTCGGATCCTGGGGCGCCGGATGAGGAAAAGGCGAACAGGGACACTGGAGGAGGGTGGGCACACATCCCACCAGCCCTCTGGGTGTAGGTGGTTCAGATCTGTTCCTCTTCCACTCTCTCTTCCCCTTCGGGGAGGGGGTTCCCCTCTCCCTTTGCCCCTCCCCTGGATCTGGAGGGGGCGTACCCTGAGGGGTTGGAGCGCCCAAGATGACCCAAGATAACGCCAAGAGGGTTTCATATAACCCATGATGACCTCCAAGATGGTTCAAGATGGCCTGAGATGGCTCAGGATGGTTTCCAAGATGCTCCAAGGGGCCCCACGACCGCTCCAAGACGGCTCCAAGTGGCCACGGAACCTCCCCAGGACGCCACCAGGAAGCCAACAGCTTACAGAAACCTAAGGACAAGACATGATGTTTGCAGGCAGTACCGCTGTTTTGCTGTCGATGGCCGTCCGGGGCCTCGAGATGGCTCCAAGAGAGCCCAAGAGGGCCCCCAGAGAGCCCCAAGAAAGCCCCGGGACGGCCCCAAGAGCGCCCCAAAAGCAACCCAAGAGGCAAGCATGGGCGCTCCCGAAGGGGGGCCCTAATGGACGATCTTCCCTTTTTGATCGATTACTCTTCTCCAAGCCCCAAGTCTCCCAAGAAGGGGCCACAATATGCGCCCAGAAGACCCCTAGAGGCGCCTAATAGGCCTCCAGCAGGTTCCCAAGAGACCCCCAAGAGGCCCAAGGATGCACCCCGAGGCACCCAAGACGCTCCAAGAGGCCCCTGGGGCCGCCAAGAGGCACCCAAAACGCCCCGAGAGGCTTGCAAAAAGCTTCCAAACGACATATGAAAAGATTCGGAGAGGACATTCAACGAATGTTTTGCTTGATCCAAGCAGCCCCCTCAGCGGGGAGTCGGTGGGCTCAGCGGCCAACAGACTTCAGACGGCGGTCCCCGCAGCGACGGTGAGTAAGGCTGCCGCGCCTGCCGATCTCTACTTGCTGCCCACGCCTGCCTGCTGGTGGACATGGGGGAACGGCCATTGAAATCATGGTAATCGGAGAGCCCCCCTACCAAGAAATCGGTTTCGGTTTCGTGTTCGCGCGTGCCGCGCGCGCGGGCAAGGCGACGCCGACGGGCGAACAATGTCCCGCCTCAGGCTGAGGCGCGGCCGGACCAAAAGTCTCCCTTCCGGCAACTGGTGCCGCACGGTGTCCCGCAGGTGACTCGTCGGCAGTGTCCTGATGTTGATGATGATGGTGATGTTGATGATGATGATGATGATGGCCATGGTGGTGATGATGATGATTTCACGATGATGATGATTAGGATGATGATGATGATGTTGATGATGATTATTATGATGATGGTGTCCTGATGATGATAACGATGACGTTGATGATTCTGATGATGTTGGTGATGATGTGTTGATGATGCTCAAGATGATGATGATGATGGTGTCCCGATGGTGGCGTTGTTGATGATGATGATGGTGGTGATGATTGTGTCCCAATGATGGTGATGATGTTGATGATGGTGATGACGATAATGGTTTCCCAATGATGATGATGCTGACGAGGATGATGATGAGGTGATGATGATGTGTTTGATGATGGTGGCTCAATGGGGATGATGATGGCGACGTTGTCCCGATGATGAATACGATGATGGTGATGATGATGGTGACGATGATGGTGATCCCCAATGATGATGATGTTGTTGATGATGATGTTGCTGATGTTGTCTTGATGAAGATGATATTGATGATGTTATTCATGCTGATGATGATATGATGATGATGGTGGCGTTCCCATGGTGACGATGATGGTACCCCTATGGTGATGATGTTGATGACGATGGTGACGATGATGGTGTCCAGATGATGGTGCTGATGATTATGATGATGATGGCTATGGTGGCGATGATGATGGTGTCCTGATGATGATGATTATGATGATGGTGTTGCTGGTGATGAAGATGGTGCCACGATGATGGTGATGATGTTGATGATCTTGCTGATGTTGATGGTCATGAGATGATGACATGACGGGACACCATCATCAACATCAGATTTTGATGATGGTGTCCTGGGGATGATGCTGATGATGATGATGATGATGAAGGTGATGATGTTGCTGCAGATGATGATGGTGATGATGATGGTTTCCCGATGATAATGAGGATGCTGTTGATGATGATGGTGACGATGCTTGTGTTGGACGGTGGCGATGTCATTGATGATGAGAATGATGATGAGGTGGCGATGATTTTGATGATGGTAGCCCGATGCTGATGTGATGGTGATGTTGATGATGGTGGCCCACTGGTGATGATGGTGATGATAATGATGGTAACGATGATGATGGTACCCTGATGATGATAATGCTGTGATGATGTTGATGATGATGGTGTCCCGATGATGATGATGATGGTGATGATGTTGACGATGCTGTTCAGGATGATGCTGAAGTGAGGATGGTGTTGGTGGTGTTCCGATGATGATGATGATGATGGCATGATGAAGGTGTCCCGATGATGATGTTGATGAGGATGATGATTGTAACGAGGATGGCGTCCCGATGCTGAGGATGGTGCTGACGGTGATGGTGTTGATGATAATGGTGACGAGGTGATGATCACGATGGTGTTCCGATGACGTTGATGACGATGATGTCGGTGGCGATGATGACCTTGATTGTGAAATCAATTGTGATACCGATAGTGGTATCGATCGTGAGACCGACTGCGATATATATATATATATATATATATATATATATTATGAGATCGATAGTGAGATCGATCGTGAAATCGGTTGTGAGATCGATAGTCATATCGAAAGTGAGATCGACCGAGTGAACTAGATCGGGTGATATCGAATGTGAGATCGATCGAGTGAGATCGACCGAGCGAAATCGACGGTGAGATCGATATTAAAATCGATAGTGAGGCCGATCGAGTGAGACTGTGATTCGCCCCCCCGAACCTCCTTATCACCCGAAGGGTGGCTTTGATGGGTCGGGGACCCACTCAGCAGGGCAGTCTGGAGCTCGCACAGCGGCGCACACAGAGCGCCGATTCTCGCAGCGGGCGGGACGCGAGCAACGTGAGGACTGAGGAGGGCAGGCTCGAGTGGAGGAGGAATTACTAGGATAAGAGTGAGGGAGTGAGGATGAGCGTTGAACAGGAGGGAAGCTATAAACGTTGAGGCCGGAGACAGGCGAGGAGGGACAAGAGGGCAGTAAATGCGGATAGCGTGAACGGTGCGACGGGGATGAGGAGGAGGGCAAGGGGAGAGAGGGGAGAGACAGAACAGGAGGCAAGGGGGGGATGTCGCCATCCATAGGCGCCAAAAAACATCCGCGTCAGCGGATCACACAATTTCATCAAATCTAGACGTGCTGCTCAGGATTGCTGCTGATCCTCATCCTCGTCCTCCGGCTCGTCCTCATCCAGGTCCATGTCGCCGTCCTCGTCGTCCTCCTCGGGCAGGTCCTCCTCGCCCTCGTCGCCCTGGCCAGCCTGCTGGAGCTTCGCCAGGAGCTTCTTGCGCTCGTCGGCGGTCATGCCCTTCTCCTTGTTGTTGCCGTCCTTGCCCTTGGCCGTCTTGCCTGACTTGGCGGGGTTGGCCGTCTTCTTCTTCTTCTTCATGGGTGGGCCCCCGCCGTTGCCGTCGACGCCGCTGCTGGCGGGGTTGTCACCGCCCACGTCGTCCTCATCATCATCCTTCCCGGTGGCCTTCCGCTTCGGCTTGGCACGCTGCTTCTTGGCTGTGAGACTTGCCAAGCCTGGTTCGTAGAGGTCTCCTTCCTCCTGGAACAGGGCAAACACGCGGTGCGTGAGGCGACGCCCCAGCATCTCCTGTTGGTCGGACGTGAAGCAGACGAGGCAGCACGGGACCTTCTTCTTGAGGCAGGCAACAGCGAAATTCTCGTCCAAGGTGGTCGTCAGGATGGCACGCTTTGCCTTGAACGAATGGAGGATTTCTTCCCAGAACGCCACGGACCTGAAGTGCCAGTTGACAGGCATCATGTTCATGGCGGGGCCGTACTTGGGGGGCTGGTCTGCGTTGTCGGTCGGGCCCCCAACAGGGGAGCGGTGGGGGCCAAGCATGCGGAGCTTCGTGTCCTCGGTGACCATCCATGCTGACTCCCATGGCGGGATCGCCACAGGGCTGAACAGATTCCCCCGTGTTGTCCCTTCGAAGTGGCACCGACTCTGATCTTCCAAGTCAAGGCCCCTGCGGGACAGCACATGCATGAACTCCATCTGCATGATCGGGCCGCGCTGCTTGAAGCGCCTCGCCTTGGCGCTCGTCTCGTCGTAGGCGACGTAGTAGGTGAGCTTCTCCCTGTCGCAGGCCTTTCCGTTCTCTTTGGAGAGGCTGTTGATCATCTGCGCTTCGTTGCCGTGCCGGCTGCCGTCCAGGAAGATGTACAAGTCCCGATCGCCGATCACGTCGCGATCGCCACGACCTATCAGGCAGCCCCTGATCGCGAGCCGACAGTGGTCAACCCGCAGCGGCGGCACCCTGATGTGTGGGTGGGTGGCTGCCTCTCCAGACGCGGCGGCGTCGTAGATGCACAACATGTGTTCGTTCAGATCCGCCTTGATCTCATGCTTGCCAGCTTGCCAATCCTTGATCAGCTCGCCCAACTGGTTCTCCGTTGACGGCAACACAATCATCTTGACCCATTCCCGGACTTTGCGTTCCGCATACGTCCTCCACCCAGCCAACTTGTTCTCTGGATCATCGATGATGCTGCCATCGGGCCGCCTCACGGGCGCGGTCGCCTCCTCATCCTCAGGAATGACGATGGACGCGGCGCTGGCACCTGCGCCATCGCCCCTGCCAGCGCTGCCATCGCTGGGCCGCTCCTCAATCTCACTGTTGCGCATGTCGATGATCTGATCCAAGGCATCCTTGATTGGACTCACCTCAGCGGTCGCAGCCACCGACCTCAGCGTCCGGACACTCTGCTTCAAGTGGGCGTCGAAATCGATGCCGAACAGCAGCTTCTGGGGATCACGAAACGCCGCCGCTGCCGTCGTCGTCGCTGTCACCGCCGCAGGGTTGGAGCGTCCAGCATTGCCCAAGATGGCTCCAATATGGCCTCTGCAGAGAACCCAACGATGACCTCCAAGATGGTTCAAGATGGCTCAAGATGATTTCCAAGACGCTCCAAGAGGCCCCAAGACCACTCCAAGACGGCCCCAAGTGGCCGCGGAACTTCCCCGGGAGGCCGCCAGGAGGCCAAAGCTCGTCAGAAACCCAAGGGCAACCCCGCCAGCCCATCCAGAAACGATGCCCAGGGGAGTTGAGGCGATCAGGGAAGTGGGGGAACATGCAGAAAAAAAAAGGCGGGGGAAGCCGTCCGATACCCCAAGAGGGGAAGGGTGGTGGGGGAGAAGGAGGAGGAGGAGGAGGAGGAATGCGAAGAGGAGGAAGGAGGAAGTGACAGTAGACAAGGAGGAGGAGAAGGAGGAGGAGGAGGAGGAGGGGCTGGCGAGCCCAGGGCCGTATTTGACCGTCTTGGGTACCACGGGGATCCCCCTGAAGCCTGTTTATTTTTATTATAAGATTGGGGACCTCCTGGAGCCTCTTCGGAGGGCCGGGCATCGTGGGGCGCTCGGGGGCGTCTGGGCGCCTCTTTGAAGGGGGGGGGCCCCCACCGTTTCTCTCCATTTCCTTTCCCGTCTTTACCTCTTTCTCCCGTAGCCCCCCCTCCTCACCGAACCCCCACCCGGTACCCGTTCTCGGTACCGCTGGAAGGGAACGGCGTTCCGCGGCAAGCCAATACCTTAGCCTCCTCCCCCCGTCAAACCTCCAAACCGTTCCCACCGTCTCTGGGCGCGCTCGGCGGCCTTGGGAACGCTCTCGGGGCCATCTTGGATGATATCGATCAAAGAAGAGGGGTTCCCTAATTTGCCCTCTGCTGGGGAGCACCAAACGTCGCCTCTTGGGGCGCGCTGGCGGGCGCGCTTTGAGAGCTCTTGGGCGACCTTGGGGCCATCTTGGGGCTTGCTCGGGTCTCGCTCGGGGCCCTAGTGGGCCATGTTGGAGCCATCTTGAGGCCCCGGATGGCCATCTTGAGGCCCCGAAAAGGCGATAAAGCAAATCGGTTGTTGAAGGATTTTGGTTTCTTGGGGGCATCATTGGGGGTTTTGACGTCTTGGAGCCGCATTTGAGTGGTCTTGGAGCCTCTTGGAGCATTTTGGCAGCCGATTTGATGCATCATGGGTGATCTTGAGCCATCTTGGAGGTCATATTGGACTCTATGAGGCCCTGTTGGCGCCATCTTGGGTGAAACAATTCTCTCTGACACCTCGCAGGGCGGGGCATGGGGGGGGGGGGGGCATGGGGGGCGGGTAAACCTCTCCCCCAAGGGGGAGGGCGGGGTTGGAAGAGGAACCTCCCTAGACCACTTACGCCCAGAGGTTTGGTGGGAGTGTGCCTTCTCGCTCTTTTGCGTTCGATGGCCTTCGGAAGCCTCAAGCTGGCTACAAGAGCACCCAAGAGGGCCCCAAGAGAGGCCCAAGATAGCCCCAACACGGCCCCAAGAGCGCCCAGGGGCGCTCCAAGAGCGCCCTAAGAGCGGCCCAAGAGGCGATCTCAGGCGCCCCCGAAGGGGGGCCCTAGTGAAGCCCCCCCCCGCCCCCGCTTATTTGATCGATATCATGCCCCAAAAACGCTCTCGCTGTCGGCGTCGCCGCCGTCGTTGTCATCGCTGAAGCTCCTCCGCGAAACGGACCATCCTCTGCCCGCTCTCTGGCAGCTCCGTCATGAACGAATGGTCGGCCGTCGCATCGCCGGGGAAGCCGAACAACTCCCGGTAGTGGCGATAGGAGCACAGCACCTGATCGAAAGAAGAGGGGGGGCTGCGTCCTCGTCCTTCTCCCCCTGGGCTCTGCTCGGTTTGTCCCCTACCTAAGCTCTGCCTAGAAGGGTTCTTACTGTACAATAAGCTTAAAGGGCTGGGCAGTGGACCACGCCCCGAGCGGTTCCCCCCGCATCCGCCCCGCGGTTCCCCCAGCTTAGCTTACCTCATCTTAGGTTAGCTTATATCATCGTAGCTTAGCTTATTCATCTTAGCTCAGCTTAACTTAGCTTAGAGTTGCGTATCACATCTTAGCTTAGCGTATCCTAGCATAGATTAGCGTTGATTATATCGTCTTAGCTTATCTTAGCATAGCTCATCACATATTAGCTTGTTTATCTCATATTAGTTGATATCATGCTTAGCTCATCTGAGCTTAGCTTAGCGTTGCTTATCTCATATTAGCTGAGCTTAGTTCATCTTAACTTCATCATAGCTCAGGCCCATTCTCTACCTAGGCTCTGCCTAGAAGGGTTCTTACTTAGTCCCTACCTAGGCTCTACCTAGAAGGGTTCTTACCGCGTTGGCTTCAAGGGCCGGGCAGCGTTCCACGCCCCGGGCGGTTCCCCCAGGCAGGATCCGCCCCGCGGTTCTCCCAGTCCCCTGGGAGTTTTAGTTTTAGCGTTAGGTTTAGCGTTAGTTTAGCTTTAGTTTAGCTTTAGCTTAGCTTTGGCTTAGCTTTAGCTTAGCTCCATTTTAGCTTCAGCTTAGCTTTAGCTTAGCTTTAGCTTAGCTTTAGCTTAGCTTCAGCTTAGCTTTAGCTTTAGCTTAGCTTTAGCTTAGATTTAGCTTAGCGTCAGCTTAGCTGTACCTGAGATCTGCATTAGCTTCACCTTAGCTTTAGTTTAGCTTTAGCTTAGTTTTACATTAGATTTACAATATATTTACCTTCTATTTACTTTAGCTTTAGCTTAGCTTTAGCTTAGCTTCAGCTTAGCTTTAGCTAAGTTTTAGCTTAGCTTTATATTAATTCTAGCTTAGCTTTAGCTCAGTTTTAGCTTAGCTTTAGCTTAGCTTTATCCAGCTTCAGCTTGGATTTAGCTTAGCTTTAGTTTAGCTTTGGCTTAGCTTTAGCTTAGCTTTAGTTTAGCTTTTCTGTTACTACGAATGCTGCTTTCCTAGGGGCTCCAACTCCCAGGTAGGGTCGCACTGGGATAATTTGGACAAATTGGCGTGGGGTAAAATCTTCCGTATCCTCCTCCTCCTCCTCCCCCTCCTCCTCCGTGTACTCCTCATCCTTCTTCTCCTCTTCCTCCTCCTCCTCCTCCTCCTCCTCCTATCCCTCATCATGAGCACCGGGCGAAGCAACTCCATGGTCGCCTTGTCAATGCGGTTCCTCTCCATCCACTGGATCAGGAAATCGCCGCACTCCTTCTTGAACATCAAGAGGTCGATCAGGCCCTTGCCGCCCGCGTTCTTGCCAGTCAGCGCCCTGTTGTTCAGCTCGCCAGGCGTCGTGAGCTTGCAATCCAAGCAATCCTGCACGCCATGCAGGGTCCACAACAACATCACACCATTCTTAGTTTTCTGGGCGAAGGCTTCCATCACATAGACTGAGTTCAGAGGATTAGCCAACCCATAAGCGTCGTCGAGCGCCATCAGGACAGCGCGCGGCCCAGGCGGAGTCAAAAGGCGCTCCCACACCGTCGAAGCTGCCTTGATGAACGTCTCAGTGAACTTCTCTGAGCCCGTGGCGTAGGTAGCCTGGTCCTCGAACAGCTTGGCCAGGTCTTTGTTGGTGAGGCGCCCAGTCGTCTGGTTCTTGCGATGCGCGAACGCCATGAGCGACGTAACCTTCTGGATGGC
>CAUYUJ010021413.1:0-42500 GCA_963575745.1 Prorocentrum cordatum
AGGAGAGGAGGAGGAGGGGGAGGAGGAGGATCGAGGAGGAGGCTGACGAGCAGGAGGAGGAGGAGGAGGTGGAGGAGGAGGGGGAGGAGGAGGAGGAGGAGAAGGAGGAGGAGGAAAGCAGATCGAGGATCGAACGTCGAGCACTCCCCCGACGGCGGCGGGGAACGCCTGACCCTCCCCGGACGCGCACGCCAGGTGCAGCGCTGTCTGCTTCAGGTCGTCGCGGGCCTCTGCGCGCAACGGGGGGCGCCGCCTCGCGACGCCCCGCAAGGCCCAACCTTCGGGGCGACGAGGACGGCAAAGAGGAGGAGGAAGAGGAGGAGGACGAGGAAGAAGAGGAGGACGAGGAGGAGGAGGAGGAGGAGGAGGACGAGGAGGCGGAGGAGGAGGGGAAAAGGAGGAGGAAGAGAAGGAGGAAGAGGAGGAGGAGGACGAGGAGGAGGAGGAGGAGGACCAGGGATCATGGACCAGGGTGACGGGGACGCAATGTCCCACGGAGGCCTCTATGAGTCCTGAGAGGGAACCTCTGTGGGGCCCCGCCTAAGAGAAAAGCCTACCCCAGCTCCTCGAGATCCCCAATTGGAACCACTCCCAGGGTGCAGGCTGGCCCCAGCTTGGATGACATTGAGGGCATGCTTGACCGCCTTGGGCGGCCCGCTGCGACTGGGGTAGAAACTCTTGCTAATCCGCGCAAGGTTCACGTGACCATTGCGAGCGAGCTTGCCTTCGCAGGGCGCGGCCAACTTGACCAAGGTGGACGTGGCCGTGCAACCGCATGTATGACAGAAGTACGTGCTATGCTCAGACCACTGGCACATAACAAATGCTTTATGTACTCCCTGGGAGCCTAGGACAATGTAAGAATTACACAAAGAACTATGAATGCTGGCGCACATTCAACCAGCAACCTTTTGGGCTGGGGCTGGGATGCACGGGGTAGTGGCCGCCTCCCCCTATGGGCCTCCCAAGCGAGCAACAATGTGTCGACCAAGGCCCTGCGAGCACGCTGGCGCACCTGTGTATGCTGCGACGGCACCCGCGACGTCGGTCCAGGGGGCCCGCTCGATCACCCCCCGCCCCCAGGCCACGAAGGCCGCGAGCTCCGCCAGAGCGTCAGCCAACTGCTCTGAAGAGAAGCTCGGGAGCGGCCAACTTGCTTGGTTCCGTCCACGGGGGAACCTGAACGGTCCTCGTTGGAACCGCGGGCGCGGACGGACCTGGCAGCGTTCCGACCGAGAAAACGGCCGCGATTGTCAATGTGGAAACTGTTTCTTGCGGTCGAAGGCAGCGAGCTCGGCCCTCGGGGCGGTCTGGCGGGCCACGACGCCGCCGAGGCCGCCGCCCGCAAAGCGCCACGCGCCAGAGCGGCGCTGGAGCGCGCAGAAACCTGCCGCGTCCTCGTCGAACTGCGGGGTGGTGACCGCCGCGCTCGGAAGCCCGCGCCAATGCAAGGCTGGGGCCAGCTCGTGCTGGAACCCCGCCTGTTCCCGCAGGTGGTCTGTCCATGTAGTCGTCATGCCCGCAATTGGACGGGCGCTCCTAGACGCGGCGGAAGTCGCCCTCGTCGGCCAGGCCGCATCGCGCGCATGCGCGGTTGACCTGGCACCCCGCCTCGGCCTGGCGGACACGCGGCCGCTGGCCGCCAGACAACACGATGAGGCCCCGGCTGTAGGTGTCCATCTGGCCCTCGCCAAGGAAGCGGCGCTGCTCCTTGTGGACACCGCTGCTGTCGGCGCCGTCGGAAAGGTCGGCGCCGTGGTGGTGCTTGCTCACGCTGCTCCGCAGCTGGCGCCTGATCGCCTGCATGAGCTCCAATTCCGCGGCCGAGGCATCCACGCCCAGGTCATCACCCTCGGGGGGCCTCCAGCCACTGCCAGCGCCGGCGGCCCGCGGGCGGCGCGCCGGCGCCCTCGCGGCCCCCGCGCTCTTGAGCTTGGCGAGGACCTCGGGCCAGGCCAGCTCGATCCGTGGGTGGAACAGCGGCGCGCGCCTCCACGGGTCCGAAGGATTGCAAAAAAAAACCCGAAGGATTGCAAACAATTGCAAATCAACCTTGGGTTTTTTTTTTGCAATCCTTCCTCCACGGGTCCAGCCACTCGGCCAGCAGCCGGCGGCGGAGCTCGATGGTGGGGCCCGCGTCGCCGCGCGGCGCGCCGAGGAGGCCGGCGAGGCACCTGCCGGGGCTTCCGCCTGGAGGCCGCCGCCGCGCGCCCGAACCGCAGCGCCGCCGACGGCGCCAGCCCCGACACCTGGTGCTCGCGCGCGGCCTTGGAGCGGGCGGCCGTGGACCTAGGGCGCCTTCGAAAGTCGGCTGAGGCGCACCTGCTGGCGCATTCTGGCGACGCGCCCGAACGTGGAGGGCGCTGATCGCGTCCTACGGGCCGTCTTCCTCTGCGGCCGCCGCCTGCCAGCTGCCGCATCCACGCCGAGGGCGACGGTGGCGACGGCAGCCTTGCAGGGGGCGCCTCGGCGCTACGAAGCCCTCTCCGAGTCGCGGCCCAGCGCGGGGCGGCTGGACGCGGTGGCGGTCTTGCCCGACACCTGGAGGCTCTGCGCGTCGAGGCCCTCCTGAAGGGCGACCGCCGCTCCAGGGGTGGTGGGGCGCACTCTGCTCTGTGCGCCCTCGGCCCTGGCGGCGGCGTCGTCCGCGTGAAGGTCCATGGCCGCGCGCGCTCCCGCTGGCGGCGCGCCTCCGCAACTGCCAGGGTCGCAGGCCCCGGCCTGCGCGGCGCCAGAAGAAGTGGGCCTCCGGCGCCAGCGCGACGGCCAGGAAGCCCTGGCGGACCCCCGCCCTGGGGAGGCGGTCGAGGCCGATGCCGGCGTAGAACTTCGCGGTGTCCAGCAGTCGCGCGGCCGCGCAGAAGCCCGGGGCGAGGGCCGTCTCGCCAATCATGGAACGGGCGACGGCGGCCCGCGAGGCCGACGAGCCCTTGGTTGCCGCGCCCCGCCAGGAGTGCCCAGCTTCGGCCCACTGGTCGGCGGCGGCAGCCCTGGCCTCCGACCGCGTCTTGGCCGCTGTGGCCAACGTGCCGAACGCGCGGTCGTCGCCCGCAGGTTTCGGCACCGCGGCGCCGACGGTGGCGGCCAGCTGCTGCGGCCGCATGTCCTTGGCCTCCGCGAGCTTGAGAAGGTTGGCGAGGTCTTGCCTCGCGGCGCGCGGCAGCCTCTGGATGTCCCGCCTCAGCTGCGGCTGCTGCGCGATCTGTTCACAGTGCGCGGAGGAGAGGGAAACGATGATGGGGCGGCGGCGGAGGCGACGAGGGCGACAATCGGGCGAGAGAGAGAGAGAGAGCGGATCGAGGAACAGCAAGTGGCACAAACATGAATTCTCGGAGTTCCCCGCGGACTTCCGAAAGTGCATGTTTGCACGTCGGTTGGAAAAAGGAAGCAAAAGCACGAAGCAGGAAGGCGGCTGAAGGAGCATGGGTCCAGGCCCTCCCAGAGAATAACATAACCTAGCAAAAGAGCAGATCTATTCGCTGGAAGCAGGAAGGCGCCTGAAGTAGACTGGGCTCTGGCGACTGGGCTCTGGGGTTCCCAAAAAATCCTGCTTTTTTCAGCGAACCGGCTTGCGTTGCCATATCTTGTTCCTCGAGAGAGGGGGCGGCGGCGTCCTCCAATCCCCATCCTCCCTCCTCCTCCCTCCCCACCTCCTCCTCCTCCTCCTTCCTCCTCCGCCTCCTCCCTCCGCTCCCTCCTTCCCCTCACCTCCCGCCTCCCCTCCTCCTCTTCCTCCTCCTCCTCCTCTTCCTCCTCCTCCTCCTCCTCCTCCTCCTCCTCTTCCTCCTCTTCCTCCTCCTCCTCCTCCTCCTTCCTCATCCCTGTCCTCCCCACCCTCCTTCCTGCGCCCCCCTCCTCCACCCTGCCCCTCCTCCAAGGCCCCCGCGCGCAGCAGGGCGGCGAGCCGACGAACGCGGCGCCTGGGCGTTCGCGCGCTTCTGCAGCAAGCAGCGCGTCACCTCGGTGAAGGTGAATGGTGGATGAAGTGGAGGATGAGGAGGTGGAGGAGGAGGAGGAGGAGGAGGAGGAGGAGGAGGAGGAGGAGAAGGCGGAGGAGGAGGAGGAGGAGGAGGAGGAGGAGGAGGAGCGGTAGGAGGAGAAGGAAGAGGATGAGGATGAGGAGGAGGATTTTTTTAACATCGACAACTGCCAAGCCATACTCTCTGGGAGGACGGCGCCTCCCCCCAGAGGAGGGGGCAGGGCTGGGTGGCGCCACCTGCCACTTTCGCCACCAGCCCTGCCCCACCGCTGACGTCACACCTGCCGTGAAGCCCACCACAAGCGTGAACCCGAAGAAGACCTCAACGGACAGGAGCACGCACGGCATCATGAAGAGCTGCCAGAGTCGTCCCAATCCTCGTCGAACAAACGCCTGAGACACGAACTGTGCCACGATGTACGGCAGCGCGGACGGGCTGCCACATCCGCACCACGAGGAATGGGCATTCCGCATGCCCTGCATGAGCACCTCCCTGGCCCGCGTCGCCGACGAACGAGGGTACCATCGCAACGGGCGCAACCAGGATCAGAACCAGAGACCTCGAGCAGCCACGGCGGTACATCAGGCAGCCGCCGCACGAGGCCCGCCTCGCGGATCGCCTCGCTGATCTTCTCGCTGTAGTCCTCCGCGGTCGCCTCGGCGGTGGCATTCTGGTACTGCTGGGAGTCCGAGCCAGAGACGGACTCGACGCTCTTGGAGGGGCCCACGCAGTCCGACGCCACGAACACGCCGAGGCCCTCCACCTCCACCGCCGGTACCTTCACGTGGCAGCTCCCGTCCTCGGCCTCGTTGCACCCATTGAGCACCGCAGCAGGGTGCGCCTCCAGGTAGGCCAGGGTCGCGCCTGAACAGGGCGGCGCCATCGGGGAGGACGAGCAGGCGGTGGCCTCCCCAGGGCCTGCCCACCGCTCCCCCTCGGGCGCCTCGGATCCTTCATCCTCCACGAGCGACGCGTCGGGCGACAGCACCGCAGCAGGGTGCGCCTCCAGGTAGGCCAGGGTCGCGCCTGAACAGGGCGGCGCCATCGGGGAGGACGAGCAGGCGGTGGCCTCCCCAGGGCCTGCCCACCGCTCCCCCTCGGGCGCCTCGGATCCTTCATCCTCCACGAGCGACGCGTCGGGCGACACCAGGCCGTCAGCAGGAGGTGGCAAGCAGCACGATGAGAAAGCGACCGCCCCGCAGCTGCACCGCACGCCCATCGCACGGCATGCAGCCCGCGGCACGAACGACGCGGCCTCAGCCCGCATGCCACCAGCAGAGTGCCCCAGCCGAGGCCCAGCAGCAGCCCAGGACAGATCCGCCGAGGACGCGGCTGTGAAGCCGCCAGGCGGCACTCGGCACGCGTGCCAGGCGGCGTTCCGCCTCAGCCGCATCGCGCCAGGAACGCGATCTCCTGCGGCAATCCTTTGCAGAGCCGGCCTCGACGCGCGCTCGCGGTCCACCCACGAGCCAGGGGCGCCGCGAGCCGCCACAAGCGGCCGCAGAGCTGCTTCCAGAGCAGCGCGACCGCGCCGTCGAGCAGCACGCCTCGCCGCGGAGGCGCCGAGGAAGTCCTTCTCCATGATCCTCAAAACACTGGGCCGCCACATCGGCGGGCAGCCCCCCGCAGCCATCCAGGGCGCGCCCGCCGCCGCCGCCGCCGAGCCGCCGAACATGGGCGAGAAGGCTGCGGAGAAAGCGGGGAACACGGCCTGAGCCAAAATGGCTACGGACGGGATGAGGAGGAGGAGGAGGAGGACGAGGAGGAGGAGGAGGAGGAGGAGGAGGAGGAGGAGGATGAGGAGGTGGATGAGGAGGAGGAGGAGGAGGAGGAGGAGAAGCGGAGGAGGAGGAGGAGGAGGCGACGGTAGAGGAGGAGGACGAGGATGAGATGAGGATGAGGAGGAGGAGGAGGACGAGGAGGAGGAGAAGGCGTGAGGCGGAGGAGGCGAAGGAGCGGTAGGGGAGAATGTGCAGATGGATGATGATGATGCATGATGATGATGATGATGATGAGGATGATGAGGAGGAGGAGGAGGAGGGAGGAGGAGGAGGAGGAGGAGGAGGAGGAGGAGGAGGAGGAGCGGGAGGAGGACGAGGAGGAGGAGGCGGAGGAGGAGGAGGGACAGGAGGATATGAGGAGGAGGAATCTGCAGAATAGCGCGAACAGAAGGACAGGCGGGGGAGGAGGAGGAAGAGGGGGAGGAGGAATTGAGGAGGGCCAGGAGGAGGAGGAGGAGGAGGAGGAGGAGGGCGAGGAGGAGGAGGAGGAAGTGAGGAGAAGGACGACGAAAAAGACGCGCAGGATATAGGTTTTGCCCGCTGCGTGGACAGAGTCTTCAGGGCAACGCTGTGTGCGGCAGGCGGTGGGGAGGCCCGCGCGACACATCTTGAGAATAGCTTGGGCCCTCCCTCTTCCTCGTCTTTGAAGGGGCCCAGGGACACACAATGACCGAGAGGAAACCGGCCGCGTACGCAGATTTATATCTTCCTCCCGGGACCTCTTGATTCGTTTGCTTCGACCGCACCCTTTGGAAGATGATGCCCTTCCCCCCCCGAAACTTCAATACGTCTTCATATGGCCTCGGAGAGGCCCAAGACGGCCTCGAGACGGCCCGCGAGGCCCCGGTCCAGGTCCTAGGATGTGTGTACTTATTTGTGACAAATGAATACACACACATCCTAGGATTCCCACTGCTTTTCCATATTTTCCGGGTTTTCGTGTTCCCCCCCCACTTGCGAGAGTTTCCCACATTCTCCCTGGGATCGACGATTCATGGTGTCTGTGTGTTCTTGCCCCCTCCGGAGTCTTCCCCGTGATCATCCGCATCAACAGCAACTCGTGCAAGGATGCCCGAATGGACTCCTCCGTCCAGCATCGCTTCCATCGAGCGTGGCATACGCAGAAGGCATCTATACACCACCACCGTGCCGGGCCAGGGCCATCCTGGGCCCTGGGATGGTGTACACACCCTCCTGGCCGAGCCAGGAGGGTCTATACACCATCCTGGGGCCCAGGATGGCCCTGGCCCGGCACGGTGGTGGTGTATAGATGCCTTCGCTGGATGGCACGCCAGCGATGCGGCGACAAAAAAAAAGAGCGCGCAGGCGCCGGGAGAACGGGAACGCCCGGGCCAACGCCTTCTGCGCGTCCTGCCTCGCGCTGCCACGCGGTCGCCGCCGGGCCCGCGCCACGCACTGCGAGGCGAGCAGGGGCAGAAGGGAGGGGGGAGATCGATGCCCGAGGGGAGGGCGGCGGCGGGGGAGAGCGCGCTCAGCGGGAGACGAGGCGGGGGCGCCGGGGCCAACGCCTCTGCAGGCTCCAATCCCGCGTGCGTGCAGTCGCTCGCGCAGCGCGAATCCGCCGGCGGCATGCCACGGGCGCGGCGGGAAGGAGCGCATGCGCCGGGAGACGGCCACGCCGAGGCCAGCGCCGTCTGCGCGCTCTGCCTCGCACTGCCACGCGGTCGCCGCCGGGCCCAGCCACGCACTGCGAAGCGAGCAGGGGCAGAAGGGAGGGGGGAACTCGATGACCGAGAGGAGGGCGGCGGCGGGGAAAACGGGGCGGGGAAGGAGGGGGAGGAGGAGAAGGGGGCGGACGAGGAGGAGGAGGAGGAGGAGGAGGAGGAGGAGGAGGAGGAGGAGGAGGAGGGGGAGGAGGTGGAGGAAGAGCAGGAGCAGGACGAGGAGGAGAAGGTGGAGGAGGAGGAGGAGTTGAGACGAGTCCATCTCGTGAAGTTCGAAGTGCAACCGAGCAGGAGGCGGAGAACGCGGCGGCAGGATTCCCAATATGCTCCACACCTGCTGGATGCTCGTCTTCCCCATCCGCCTCCTACATGCTCGATCACCTCCTCGGAATCGACGATGCTTAGCGTCTGTGTAATGTTTTTGTTTTTTGTTCTCTCTCTCTCTCTCTCTCTCCTGAAAATCGTCCTCCCCCTGGGGCCTCCTCGATGACTCGTCAGCGCGGGGCCTCTTCGGATGGCAGGCCCCCTCGCCCCGTGCCCTTGTGCTGCGCGCGCGGTGCAGGGCAGCGCTCGGGGAGCGCTCCCGCGCGCTGCTCCTGGCGGGAGCCCGCATGGGCCTCTCCAGGGAACCCCAGGAAGCTGCAGCTGCGGGAAGCCCAGAAGCCTTCCCCTCCTCCCCCTCCTCCTCCTCTCCATCCTCCTCCTCTTCCTCCTCCTCCTCCTCCTCCTTCTCCTCCTCCTCCTCCTCCTCCTCCTCCTACTCCATCATCCTTTTCTCATCCTCCTCCTCCTCCTCCTCCTCCCCTTCTCCTCTCATCCCTCTCCTCCTCCTCCTCCTCCCCCCAGTCCTACTCTCCTCCTCCTCCTTCCTCCTCCTCCTTCTCTCCTCCTCCTCCTCCTCCTCATCCTCCTCCTCCTCCTCCCCTCCTTCCTCCTCCTCCTCCTCCTCCTCTCCTCCTCCTCCTCCCCTCCTCCCTCCTCCTTCCGCCTCCTCCTCCTACTCCTCCTCATCCCTCCTCCTCATTCCCCTCCTCTCTCTCCCTTCTCCCTCCTCCTCCTACTCCTCCTCCTCCTCCTCCTCCCTCCTCCTCCTCCCTCCTCCTCCTCCTCCTCCTCCTCTCCTCCTTCCTCCTCCCCTCCTCCTCCTCCTCCTCCTCCTCCTCATCCTCATCCTCCTCCCCTCCTCCTCCTCCTCCTCCTCCTCCTCCGACCTCCCTCCTCCTGTCTCTCCTCCTCTCTCCTCCCTCCTCCCTCTCCTCCTCCTCCTTCCTCCTCCTCCTCATCCTCTCCTCCTCTCCTCCTCCTCCTCCTCCTCCTCCTCCTCCTCCTGCTCCCCCTCCTCCACCTCATCCTCGTCCTCCTCGTCCTCCTCCTCCTTCTCCTCCTCCTCCTCCTCCTCCGCCTCCTCTGGCGCCTCCTCCTCCGCCTCCTCCTTCTCCCGAGACGAAGCTAGGATGAGGATAACATCGGGTGAAGATACATCGAGAGTCTCTGAGATCAGGCGGCTCTGGAGGATGTCTCGGGCGCCGCGGCCTTCTCAAAACTTGCCAAAACGACGACGACGACGACGACGACGACGACGGCGGCGGCGGCGGCAGCGGCGACGAGGACGACGTCTGGCAACGCGCGCCTCCACGTGGCCTCGGGCGGCCGCCAGGGAGAGCGGCGGCCGGCCCTGCGGAGGGACCGCGGGGCCGGGCTCGCCCGCCGGCGGGCTCCTCGTCGTCGTCGTCGTCGTCGCCGACCGCGTCGTCGTCGTCGTCGTCGTCGTCGTCGTCGTCGTCGTCGTCGTCGTCGTCGTCGTCGTCGTCGTCGTCGTGAACTTCGTCGTCGTCGCCGCCGTCGTCGTCGTCGTCGTCGTCGTCGTCGTCGTCGTGAACGTCGTCGTAGTCGTCGTCGTCGTCGTCCGACCCCCCCCTGTCGTGTCATCCTCCCATTTCGTTGGACCAACGCTGGCTGGCGTGAGCCGTCGCGTCTCGATGGCCACCAAAGGTATGCCGCAATGCGTGCAAGACAAAAAATGGCAGGGCGCACAAGGTTGGACAAGACGAGGAGCCCGCCGGGCCGCCAGGGTATATAGAGCCGTGTCACAACGGCAAAAAGATGTCCCCAAGATCTCCTCCTGCTTCTCCTCCTCCACCCCTTGAGGTTCGGTCTTCCAGATTCGCCAAGGATCCGCTTCGCAGTGCTGTGCAGAACCTGGGCGAAGGACGGGGAAGGCGGACGGAGGTGCATCGCGCACCGCTCCCCGTTTAGCGACGCGCCACGCCCCCAAAAAGGAGCTTGGTGCTCGGGTCGACCCCCCCTGCGAAGCAGGTCCGGCGACTTCGCGGTCCCTTTTCTTACTGGGACCGCACCTCCTCTACCTCCTCCACAACCTCCACTTCCTCCTCTTCCTCCTCCTCCTCCTCCTCTTCCTCTTCCTCTTTCTCCTCCTCCTCCTCCTCCTGCTCCTCCTCCTCTGCATCCACCAACCTGGATGTTGGGGAAACTAGGGATTTGAGGAGAAAGAGGGGCTGGGCGGAGTCATGGGGATTCTGAGGGGAACTGCAAACTCAAAGCAAATTGCAAGAACTCACGAGCAACTGCGACGGGCGATGTGGAACAAGCTGCCAGAGGCATGAAAAGCCGACCCAAAAGATCGGATGTTGAATAGGATGCCAGGGTGGTGCTGGTTGGGCTCAGCTCAGTGCCAGAGCCGACCGACACCGACACCACAAGCGAGAGTACGCACCATACTAACCATGGCTACTACGGCATCGCTGGAGCTCAGAGCAAAGATACACATGTTCATTTAGGAAGTCAGCGTTTTGGCTCCAACCTCCAACCTTTCACCTGCGACCCTGAATGCTACCACAACGACTTAGGAACCAATATTCCGACCTACGACTCCCGTGCGACTCCTCCTACCCCTCTCGGCTCCAACCCTGCCTGCACCCACACTGGGCTCACGTCACAAACAACAGGCGCAGCTCCAGCTCTCGACCCCAGCAGACTTCATTCGGCAGGGGGTGGCAGGGAACATGAGAGTGCACTGCCTGCTGTCGACCTCCGTTCCCCCACCACCAGCGTTCGACTTCCACCCGTCGACTTCCAGCCCCGCCCGACCGACCTCCAGCTGCAAGCCTCTGACGCCCGGCAGCCACCGCCACAGACGCAGCAAGACGCATGCCCGCTCCCTACGGTCAACCGCCCGAAGTCCCAGGGCAGGAGAGAGCGCGGCTCCTCCTCCTCCTCCTCCTCCTCCTCCTCCTCCTCCTCCTCCTCCTCCTCCTCCGCCACCTCCTCCTCCTCCTCCTCCTTCTCCTCCCACGCATGATCCTCCTCCTTCCATTCCTCCTCCCTCCCCCGCCCCCTCCTCCTCCTCCCCCTCTCCTTCCTCATCATTCTCCTCCCTCCTTCTCCTATTCTCCTCCTCTCCTCCTCCGCCTCCTCCTCCTCCTACCTCCTACACTCCCTCCTTCTCCTCCTCCTCCCCCTCCTCCCCCTCCTCCTCCTCGGCCGACGGCGACGCCCCCAGATCAGCACGTGGGAGAAACAGCTTCTGGAAGGCTGTGCCATACACCCCGCGTTGCTTCATCATTACCATCCAGGCTTATCTAGGGAACAAAAGGTGACATAAACATAACAACTCGGAGGTCCGCGCGGACCTCCGAGTTTTTACCTAACAGCGAAGACTGATAGGTTTCTAATGGGCTAAAAAGAGAGCAGCAGATGACTCCACAGGGGGGTCTGGGCGGGTGCCGGACAGGGTGCCGCAGAAGTCGTTTTAAGCCAACAGTCACACACTTCGTGCTCTTCGACCTCCCAGAACTCCATTCCCGGGCCACATTATGAATGCCCGGAGCCAACTGTAGGCCACTTCGTGCTCTTCGATTCCCAGAACTCCATTCCCGGGCCACATTTTGAATGCCCGGAGCCAACTGTAGGCCACTTCGTGGTCTTTGAGTCCCCAGAACTCCATTCCCGGGCCACATTTTGAATGCCCGGAGCCAACTGTAGGCCACTTCGTGCTCTTCGAGTTCCCAGAACTCCATTCCCGGGCCACATTTTGAATGCCCGGAGCCAACTGTAGGCCACTTCGTGCTCTTCGAGTTCCCAGAACTCCATTCCTGGGCCACATTTTGAATGCCCGGAGCCAACTGTAGGCCACTTCGTGCTCTTCGAGTTCCCAGAATTCCATTCCCGGGCCACATTTTGAATGCCCGTAGCCAACTGTAGGCAACTTCGTGCTCTTCGACTTCCCAGAACTCCCTTTCCTGGGCCACATTTTGAATGCTGAGGCAGGCTGATGCTGCGGTCGAGGCAGGCTGGGGCTGAGGCAGGCTGAGGCTGAGGCCGAGGCTGAAGGCAGACTGAGGCTGAGGCTGAAGCAGGCTGAGGCTGAGGCTGAGGCAGGCTGAGGCTGAGGCTGAGGCAGGCTGATGCTGAGGCAGGCTGAGGCTGAGGCTGAGGCTGATGCAGGCTGAGGCTGAGGCAGGCTGAGGCTGAGGCCGAGGCTGAAGGCAGACTGAGGCTGAGGCTGAAGCAGGCTGAGGCTGAGGCTGAGGCAGGCTGAGGCTGAGGCAGGCTGAGGCTGAGGCTGAGGCAGGCTGAGGTTGAGGCTGTGACTGCGACTGCCGTTGCCGCTGCGACTGTCATCGCGAATGCGACTACGACTGCGAGAACAGCAGAATTCTACAACTGGATTTTCATCTGAATCTTAAGGGGAATGCTTTCAGATATGCTTCTACACATCGCTGTTAGGTTGCTTTGCCGGGATAATTATGTTTATGCCGCTTTTTGTTCCCCTAATCCTTGCTTCTCACCGTCACCCACGACCGTGCGAGAATCCCCACGGCCGACGACTTTGTGAACGCGGTCCCGCGGGAACCTGATGGCATGGATTTGGGACGCGCCGGCGGCCAACGGGACTTGGACACCCGACACCAACGGAGTGTGGACTACTTCCGGGAAACACATGTTCACAGGGTCAGGCCATACCACCCTTCGCGCGAAGTGGCAGGTGCAAAACCACGACGGCACGCGAAACATCAACAACTGCACGCCCATCAGCGAACGGATCGCCTACATCGACCTTGACGTCTGCTGCCCTTTCCCCCGCGTGCCAACACGGGGCACGCCCAGTCAAAACGCGAGGGGGCACCGCATGGCAATGCTAAGGATACAGTCGTCGGCCTGACCTAAGGAACGATAAATAAGGAACGCAGTCCCTTTTTTATCCCAAGGAATAACGCATAAGGATCGATCAAAAACAAATAACGCATAAGGAACTGTAAATAACGCATGCAAGCCTAAGGAACGACCGAGCCCCTTTTGAAAAGTTAAGTGTTCCTTATTCAAGCCGCTCACTGTATGAGAGCGACGTCGGAAACGTCGAACTGGATCTTGTAGTTCGACAGAGCGGTGAAGGTGGTGCAAAAGCGGAAGCACAATCATTCCAACCAGCCCTCGGGGGGTGAGTGGTTTAGAGAGCCCCCTCTGTCCAACCCCCTCCGTCCCCTTCGGGGAGGGGTTAACCCCTCTGCCCCTCCCCCCTCCCCCTGGGCCTGGGGGGGGGGGGGGGGCGCGGGTGGTTGGAGCGCCTGCTTTGGCCTGAAATCAAAAGAACTCAAGATGACCTCCAAAATCGCTCAAGATAGCCCTCGATGACTCAAGGTAGCTCCCAACAAGCCTACACGAGGCTCCAAGACCGCCCCAAGACGGCCCCAAGTGGTCACGGAGCCTCCCAGGGACGCCCCCGAGAGGCCAACATCCTTAAAAAACCCCAGGAAAATCAGCCGACCCCTTGTGGGTCTCCAGGCGTGTGAGATTGTTCCCCCCCATAACCCCCCCCAGGGACCCCAAACCTCGATTTTGACCCCCCCCCCCCAAAGCTCCGCACGACCCCCGGTTGAACGCGTCACGGGGGAACGGAAAGCCTCACCACGGGCCGGGAGGGCCCCAAGGGGCGCGCAAGACGGCCCATGAGGGCCCCGAGTCGCCGAAAGATCGAGCCGAGACGCCCAAGATGGCATCCAGACGGCCCAGGATGCCTCCAAGACGCTCCCAGAGGCCTGCAACGGGCCCCCAAGATGGGCCCTAAGAAACACAAATCTCCCCATTCCCTCGGGAAAACGTATGACTTTACCACATTCGCCTTTTGGGCTTTCGCTACGACCACGATGGCCCAAGAGGCTTCCAAGATCGCCCCAAAACAGCACAGGCGGCCCCCAAGAGGGCTCCAAGACGGCCCAATGGGACCCCAAGACGGCCCAATAGACCCCCAAGACGCCCCAGAAGAGCCTCAAAACTGCGTTCAGATGGGGCACAGAGGGGGAACCCGAACGGACATTTCGAGCCTTCGGCCCCAAGACGCTCCCAGGTTGCCCAAAGAAGCCCCCAGAGAACCCCGAGTGGGCTCCCAAAAGCCCCCACGAGGCCTCCATGAGGCCCCCAAGAGGTCCAAAAACTGCTTCCAGGACGCTCCCGAGGAGCCTCCCGCGAGACCCATCAAACATCCGATTGGCCTCAGCCCCACAACCCAGGCACGGGGGCGGGGCGCCAAGGATGAGGAATGATGCGGATCCAGAACAGTGGCCCTCGCTCGGAAGAGAGCGCGGCAGGAACGAACGACACTGGTGCAGACCAGCGTAAAGGCCCAGCTCAGACTAGGTGGATCACCCTGTAGCCTCTGTCCCGTCGCGTGTTTGGACACATGCAATGCAACCCGCATCCGCCAACCCCTTCGGGGTCTCCAGACGTGTAAGAGTCGCCCCCTGAACGGCCCCAAATAACCCCAGAACAGCTCGGGGGTGGCCCCGAAGAGCCCCGAGCACGCCCCCCAACGAAACAAGACGACACAAGTACGCCCCAGGACAACAATAGGAGGTCCCCAAGTCGGTAAAGTGGTCAGCGGATGTGGCGTACGCCTATAGAAACAATGGTGTTTGCCTGCTCGCCTTTTCCCCTGTTCGCTTTCGATGGACTCTTGAGGCTTCAAGATGGCCCCAAGATGGCCCAAGAGAGCCCCTAAGACAGGCCCCAGAGAGGCCCCAGACGGGCCCAAGAGCGCCCAAGAGCGACCCAATAGCGGCCCCAAGCCCGAGGAGGCAACTTTTCGGTTTCCGAATGGGGGGACCGTAATTGACGCCGCGCTCGTTTTTGAGCCGTGGTCCCAAAAGACCTCCCAAACACCCAAAGAGCCCCAAGAGGGCCCCAAGGCCCCCCAAATCAGCTCAACGGGGCCCCAAGAGGCACCATGGGGACCCCAAAAGGGCCCAGAGACCTCCAAAATATACCCAAGAAGGCCTTTGGATAGCCCCAAGATGCCTCCAAGAGGCCCTCAGAGACATATCCAGACAATGCATTGATGGTTGACTCGTCGTCGTCGTCGTACTCGTCGACGTCTTCGTCGTCGGCGTCGTCGCGGTCGTCGTCGTCGTCGTCGTCGTCGCCGTCGTCGCCGCCGCCGCCGCCGCCGCCGCCGCCGTCGTCGTCGTCGTCGTCGTCATCGTTGTCGTCGTCGTCGTCGTCGTCGTCGTCGTCGTCGTCGTCGTCGTCGTCGTCGTCGTCGTCGTCGTCGTTGTTGTTCGTGGTCATCGCCGTCGTCGCCGCTATCTCCGTCTCGTCTCCCGCCGCCTTCTCGTCCTCCTCCTCCTCCTCCGCCCCGTCCTCCTCCCACTCATCCCACAAGGCAGAGCTGAAAGGGAGCAGGTGGGATGTAGGAGGAACGGGAGGGTATATGCGAGGACAGGAGAAGGCACGCCCGAAAACAACGATCGTCAACATGCTTCGCAAAAAACAGCTGTTTTAAGATGGACTGGCGGGGATACGTTTTTGTTGGTTCACGGGCTCGCGAAGCGAGTCGAAAGCCAGGCAAAGGTAGGGTGGTGGGGACATTTTTTCCGCAGCCGCAAGCGAAGGCGCCGGCGGCGTCACAGGTCGGCCCGGGCTACGAACAGAACTAATTGCCTAGCGCGCGCGCAGGCAACAGCTAAACCTACCGCCGTGGGAAGCTGGGCTGCGCCGATGGCAGAGGCTGCTACCGCCGGGGGGAAGCGGGGCTGTGCCGAGGGCGGAGGCTGCACGAGCTGCCGGGGCGGCCAGGAGGCTGTGCAGGCGCGCGGGCACCCCATGGACGAGACCATCAGGATGAGTGAATTGGACCTTGTCGCATCCGGGCGCCAGAGGTCGGCGCGCCACAGAAGTGGCGAAGCGCGGGGCTGCATAAACGGTCCAACGCGCTTGGCTGCAGACCGACAGGGGGAACACGCATGGTCGATCAAAAAGGCTGGACCACTCCTGAGTGAACCAGCGGTCCAGAATCCCAACAGGCCAGCGGCAACGGCAGACACGGCCAAGCTGTGGCGGTGACTGGGGACCAGAAGCCAGGGAAGTGCAAGCACTCGTGCCGGAACTGGTCCGGACGCGCAAGGATGGTGGGGATATTTTTTTTCGTCGCGGCCGCAGGCGAGCGCGCCAGCAGCGTCAGAGGTCGGGCGGGCTACGCGCGAACTTAATTGCCTAGCGCACGGGGACCGACGGCCGAACCTAAGCTGCCTAAGCTGCCTGAGCTGCCGGGCTGCGCGAGGTGGTGACGGGAAGCGGGGCAGGGCCCGAAACCTTGCCGACGGGCGATGCAAACTGCAACCATGACCAGGATCCGGGGGCAGTGCCGATGCAAATTGAACCAAGGAGCTATACGCAGCCAAAATGGCGCGGCAAGGTCACAGACAGCGAAGCTGACAAGTGACCGCTAAGGGCGTGTATGACGTGAAGTAGGATAAACCACACGAGGGATCCATGCACACAGCCCCTGAGGGGGGCAGCTCGTTTCCAATGCACCCCAGGAGGTTATACTAGCACCGATGGCCAGGAATACGTCACGACCAGGAACCAGTACGAGTGGCGCCACCGAAGTCGCACACTCACTCCTGAGAGAAAGGGTCCGGGGTAATCCCCTCTCCGAGAATGAGAGGAAGAGCCAGCCAGGAAAACGATGGAAGGGATCGACACCGAAAACCTGAACGGATCGGCCACACGCCTGATGCTGCCAACCAGGAATACGATGGATAAGGTCGACATCGAACGCCTGTACGGAATGGCAGCACGCATAGAACTGCCAAGTGAACTGCCGATAGCAGGGCTAAGCACCTCACCCAGAACAGCTGCATTAGCGCGGCAAGCGCCAGAAGCGAACTGGGAACGTCCGGCTGGCGAGGGGGGCCCCGAAGGGAGTAAGGGCCATAACGAAGCGTGGCAGTGCCGTCTTTGCGCGGGGAGCGGAGCAGCTCGGTGCGGGGCAACTGCCGAAAGGCGCGGGGAGCGGAGTGCGCCGAGGCGCGGTGAAAACAACTGACAACTACAGCGAAGCGTGAATAATTTTACGACGAGACTCGCCTGAATGTTCTGAAAGTCGCAAATATGCGTGAATTGTCGCATTTTTGAGATCGCGCTCGATGTCTTGGAGCGGCACTGGATGGCCGTTACTACGGTCGCCTGCAAGGCGAAGTCTTCAAACTCCAGAGCCTCGTCCGCGTCTTCATGAAGATGGTCCTTCTGCGTAGAGCGTAAAGGTATCCATCTATAGCAGCTTAGAAGAGATGAGCTGAATCAGATTGATATGATATCTCATGTCTGGCAGCGATGCTACCCTCACGACAGCATCTTCTACTGCAGTGTAGGCGATCATCGGGTGGAAGGTCGTCGACACGGTCTGCATCGTGAAGCTGTGGAGCTTCGGCACGCGGAGGCTGCAGTTCTCTTCCTTCGTGGAATCCTGTGCTGTGGCGTCAGCCCCAGATGTCGCACAACCCCGACTGCTCCTCCTCCCCGCGCAGCACGGGGTCTCTGCTTGCCTCCGCCACTCCTCGGCGGCGCGCACAAGGGGGCGGGGGGGGGGGGCGGAGGGAAGGCTTCTGAGAAGGGGGTGCTTCTTAGAAGGTGCCCGCCTTGCATCTGTATGTAAGGCCCGCGCCTTCTAAGAGGCAAGCGCGCGCCGCGAGCGCGGGGCGCGCGCGAATCCAACAACATGCGCCTGCTGTGGCGCGGCAGCGCCAGGGCGCGCCGCGACCTGCCATGCCCGTTTCTGAGAAGCCTTCCCCCTCCCCCTGCTCCCCTCTGCTTACTAGCCTGGAGCATATCCCTATCCCTATGCTGGGCATCTCCTCATCACGATGCCAACCTTGGGGATTCCCATAGTTTTTCAGGGCGAATCCCCAAGATCGTCATCGCCCTTTGGCGTGCCAATGTTTGGGATGGGGATAAAATTTCGAGGCTGGTGGTCTGCGCGTGGCCGAGCTCCTCGTGGAACCCCCGCCGCCGCGCCTCGTGGAGGCGCCCCCTCCGCCGCCCGCGCAGGCCCGAGCGCGCAGGGGCTCGCGGCGGCCTCGCCGAGGGCCCGCGGGCGGGCGAGGCCGGCCGCGCGGGGCGAGATCTCGAGCCCCTGCTCCGCCCGGCCGCTGGCCCAGAGCCCAGGCCAGGGGCGGCCCAGGAGCTCCGCGCGCGCGCCGCCCGCGGCCGCGTGCCCCGCGGCGCCGGCGCCGAGGAGCGAGGCCGCGGCGCCGCCCGGGGCGGGCCCGCCGCCGCGCCGGGCGCCTCGGGCCGCCCGCGGCGCGGGGGCCCGCGCGGCGCCGCCGCCGCGCCCCCAGAGCTCGGCCCAGCTCTCCTCCAGCAGCTGCCCCTCGCGTGCCCGCGGCCGGGGGAAGGCGCCGGGCAGGCCGGCGCCGCGCCCGGGGCGGGCGCCGCTGGGCTTAAGTCGGGCCTGTCCCCCTACAGGAGGATTTTCGACGAAAATGAAGACACCCCAAAAATGCCCCAAAAAGGTAAAAAAATACTCGAAGCATAATCCCCAGACTATTTTTGGTGTGTTGGCTTATTTTGGGGGTATTAGTTGGTTTTTTTCGCCGAAAATCCCCCTGTAAAGGGGGGCGGGCCCGACTGAACGCTGGGCTCGCGGGCGCCGCTGGGCTCGCGGGCGGGCCGGAGGGGGGCTCCTGCAGGCCGGCGCCAGGTCCGCCCGGAGCCCCGGCGCCCGCGGAGGCTGCGCCTGCCGGCTCCGCGGCCGGGGCGCACCCGGCCGCGCCCGGCGCGGCGCTCCCCGCGGGGCACCGGCCGAGCGCCTCCAGCAGCCGCTGCCGGGACTCCGCGAGGGCCCCCTCCACGACGCCCCGGAGCTCGCGCAGCTGCTCGGCCTGGGCCTCGCGCAGCTGCTCGGCCAGCGCCCGCCGCAGCTGCTCCGGAGGGGCCTGGCGGTCGGCGGCCGCCCACTCCAGGCCGGGCGGCTCCGGGCGCCGCGCGGCCGTGCCGCCGCCGGCCCTCTGGCCTGCGCCGGGCGTCGCCGGGTCGCCCGGCTCCACCCCGAGCTGGGCCCGGATCTCCCCCAGGCAGCGCTGCATCTCCTCCTGCCGCGTCGCGAGCTGCCGCTGGTGCTTCTGCAGCCAGGCCAGGGGGCCCACTCTCACGCTCAGCAGCTCCAGCCTCACGTCTGCGGAGAGGGCCTTCCACACGAAGTCGCAGAACTCGCTGTGGCCGAGGGTCCCAGACCCGTCGGAGTCCATGGCGCTGAACATCTCGCAGAGGTCCTCTACCTCGATGTCCAAGGCGATCAGCAGATCCCGAAACTCTTCACTGTTAGTGTGCGCATACGTCAGCTCGTCCCACGTGATGTGGCCGTCGTGATCGCTGTCGATCTGGCTCATCAAGCGGCGGAGCGACTGCGCCGTATTCACCTTCTCGTCCATGGCCTTTCTGGCCCTCTGCTTTCGATCGACCTCCATCGATTCGACAGCCTCTCGCACGATGACGGCGAGCACAAGGTTCAGGATCCCCAGCTGCACCACGAAAACGCAGCAGAGAAAAAGTCCGCCGACCCGGCGTGTGAACTACGCAAGAGCCTCGGCAAGAGCGTCAGCCGTGAGCCTAGGCAAGAGCTTCAACACTGCTTGGGGGGGGTCGCCGGGGTGGCTCTGCCGGGGAAGGGGAGGAGGGGGGGGCGGTCCTCCCTCTGGCGTTTCCTAAATCGTCCCCAAGATGTTTCGGGGGGTATACCAGGGACCCCCCCCAGGACTCTCCCCTCGGAACCCTCCCCGGACCCCCCCCCCTCCGGGAAGGGGGGGAGGGGGAGGGGCGGGCGGTCCCCCACCTCGGCGCTTTCTTGATGAATTGCGCATTCCCAGAATGTTTCGGGGGGTCCCGAGGACCCCCTCAGATCTAGTCACTACCGTTCCCAGGACCCTCCCCTCAGAACCCTCCCCGGACCCCCCCCGGGACCGCTTCAGGCCCCCCCCCCAGAGGGCACGTCAGCTCCAAGAAGCGTCCCCGACGACTCCAAGATCACCGAATCCGGAGCCCCCGGATCGGCGGCACTGGCCAGAGGCCATTAAAATAACTGCCATGCCCAACCTTGGTCGATGAAAGGCACGACGCATTCCCAGCCGTCTCCGAGGACAGACACCCTGAAAAAGAATACCATGGCATCAAATACAGACTCAAAAATCTGGCTGCAGTATCCGTCCTCGGCTGGATTGACTGAGCCAGCAAACTGTATCGACAAGACTGCAAATATGAGCAATACTATGGTAATCAAAACGACGCCCCAAACGGTGGCAACAATGCAGCCCCTAAGGCCCCGCACAATCACCAAACGGGTGGGCAGTAACGCTAGCACGCGCGCTGTGCGCGCAATCCTCAGAAACGCGAGCATTTGCAACGCCCGCATATTTGATACGCCGTAGATGGCCAACACCTCGAGCATTCCTGTGATCACGATGGTCGTGTCGAGGATATTCCAGCAGCTCAAGAGGAACTGGGCGCGGTCCACGTAAACTCGCGCGAGCAGCTCGATCGTGTAGAACACCAAGAACGACAGGCTCACAGCCGGGGGGAACGGCGAAGGGCGGCCGGCGGCGCTGGCATCCGCGTCCAGCACGATCACGGCCACGTTGCCAAACACAGCGGTGACCAGGACGAAGAGGAACAACCGGCTGCGAAGGAACGCCGCGATCTTCTGCCGGGCCTGGCTCATCTGCTCAAGATCGCCGGTCTGTCCCCGCGTCCACGCGAAGAGGTTCACCTCCGAGGCCCCCGACCTTGAGGGGCAACGATCGGGGGGGACTGGCATAGGGGGGGACACATCGACCTGGAATCGGCGATACATCGCCGTTAGATCGGCGATACAGTCGGGGCGTTGACCTAAGGAACCCTAAATAAGGAACGAGGCCCCTTTTTTCCATAAGTTAAATTTCGATTTCCCATCGAAAACATGAGGAACCCCTGAGGCAAGCTGTGAAACAATTAAGGAACACCGAGCCCCTCCCCAACGAAAAGGGTTCCTTCTTCAGCGCCCCGACTGTAGGGCCCCGACAGTGAATCCGCACGTTCCCGGGCAGGCGATCGATGGGCCATTGAGGAGGAGGAAGAGGAGGAGGAGGAGGAGGAGGAGGAGGAGGAGGAGGAGGAGGAGGAGGAGGAGGAGGAGGAGGAGGAGGAGGATAGGGCCCCGACAGTGAGTCCGCACGTTCCCGGGCAGGCCGGGGCTGTCGGGCCCCCTTCGGCGATCGATGGGCCATTGGGGATCGGTGCGTCCCCCCCTGGGCCCTCTGCTTTAAGCGGGCGCGCCCCCCTACCCTACAGGGGTTTTTTGGGCGAGAGATAAAACATACGCAAAAAAATGCCCCCCCCAATGGGCAAAAACAGTCAAAGAATCGTCCCCGGAATATTGCTTGGCTGTTTCTGCACATCCCTCCTGCAGAGGGCGAAAAAAAACAACTCAAAAAATACCCCCCCCTGGGCCAAAATAGTCAAAGAATCGTCCCCGGAATATTGCTTGGCTGTTTCTGCACATCCCTCCTGTAGAGGGCGAAAAATAAGAAATACTCAAGAAATGCCCCCCCCAATGGGCAAAAATAGTCAAAGAATCGTCCCCGGAGTATTGCTTGGCTGTTTCTGCACATCCCTCCTGTAGAGGGCGAAAAATAAAAAATACTCAAGAAATGCCCCCCCAGTGGGCAAAAATAGTCAAAGAATCGTCCCCGGAGTATTTCTGGGCTATTGTTGAACATCCCTCCTGTGGAGGGCGAAAAATAAAAAATACTCAAAAAATGCCCCCCCGTGGGCAAAAATAGCCAAAGAATCGTCCCCGGAATATTGGTTGCCTGTTTCTGCACATCCCTCCTGTAGAGGGCGAAAAATAAAAAATACTCAAAAAATACCCCCCCCCCCCAATTGGCAAAAACAGCCAAAGAATCGTCACCGGAATATTTCTGGGCTATCTCTGCACACCCCTCCTGCAGAGGGCGACAAGTAAAAAATACCTCCTGAACATCCCTCCTGAAAATTGCTCCTGAAAATCTCTCCTGAAAATTGCTTAACTATTTTTGAACATCCCTCCTGCTGAGGGGCACGCCCGACTGCAGCCACCGCTCGGGCCACCGGCGGCCGCTCGGGAGGACCCATATGGGCCCCCCCCCCTGCACGGTTTCCCCCGGGGCCGTAGGCGACCCGAGGAGGAGGAGGAGGGGGGGAGGAGGAGGAGGAGGAGGAGGAGGAGGAGGAGGAGGAGGAGGAGGAGGAGGAGGAGGAGGAGGAGGAGGAGGAGGAGGAGGAAAGGAGGAGGAGGAGGGAGGAGGAGGAGGAGGAAGGAGGAGGAGGAGGAGGAGGAGGAGAGGAGGAGGAGGAGGAGGAGGAGGAGAGAGGAGAGAGGAGGAGGAGGAGGGGTCGCCTAAGCCCTTCGGAGAAACCCTCCACCCCCAGCACGCCCCCCCTGGCGGGGCGCCTATAGCCGCTGGAGAGAGAGCACCCCCGGGGCTGCCAAGCCGCCATGGGTCCGACGAGCACGCCCCGCACACGATGGAACCGACAACCTCGCCCCCCCCCCCCCCCCTCTCTGCCTAATCTCAAGTCGGGCGCGTCCCCCGTACAAGGGGGATTCCGGACGAACAAATAAAATTACGCTGCCGAGGAGCCCCACATACTTATATTATGGCTGGAGTGATGACAGCTGAAGAGAAGCATGTAAGAATGATGTTGGTGGCCGTTGCCACCCCCTGCGCACCCCCTATTTTGTCCAGAAAGTGCCACGCCTGCTATGCCCTGGACGACCGTCGTGCATAGCGGCCGCGGTGAGGGACCAACCCCTGCGCACCCCCTATGGTGTCGAGAAAGTGCCACACCTGCTATGCCCTGGACGACCGTCTCGAATAGCGGCCGCGCTCGGGGACCACCCCCTGCGCACCCCCTATGGTGTCGAGAAAGTGCCACGCCTACTATGCCCTGGACGACCGTCTCGGATAGCGGCCGCGCTCAGGGACCACCCCCTGCGCACCCCCTATGGAATCGAGAAAGTGCCACGCCTACTATGCCCTGGACGACCGTCTCGGATAGCGGCCGCGCTCAGGGACCACCCCCTGCGCACCCCCTATGGTGTCGAGAAAGTGCCACGCCTGCTATGCCCTGGACGACCGTCTCGGATAGCGGGACCACCCCGTGCGCACCCCCTACCCCCTGCGCACCCCCTGCGCATGGTGTCGAGAAACTGCCACGCCTGCTACGGCCTGGACGACCGGCGCGGATAGGGGACCACTGCGCACCCCCTATGGTGTCGAGAAAGTGCCACGCCTGCTCTGCCCTGGACGACCGGCGCGGATAGGGGGACCACCCCCTGCGCACCCCCTATGGTGTCGAGAAACTGCCACGCCTGCTACGGCCTGGACGACCGGCGCGGATAGGGGGACCACCCCCTGCGCACCCCCTATGGTGTCGAGAAACTGCCACGCCTGCTACGGCCTGGACGACCGGCGCGGATAGGGGGACCACCCCCTGCGCACCCCCTACGGTGTCGAGAAACTGCCACGCCTGCTACGGCCTGGACGACCGGCGCGGATAGGGGGACCACCCCGTGCGCACCCCCTATGGTGTCGAGAAACTGCCACGCCTGCTACGGCCTGGACGACCGGCGCGGATAGGGGGACCACCCCGTGCGCACCCCCTATGGTGTCGAGAAACTGCCACGCCTGCTACGGCCTGGACGACCGGCGCGGATAGGGGGACCACCCCGTGCGCACCCCCTATGGTGTCGAGAAACTGCCACGCCTGCTACGGCCTGGACGACCAGGCGCGGATAGGGGGACCACCCTGCGCACCCCTATGGTATCGAGAAAGTGCCACGCCTGCTATGGACGACCGGCGCGGATAGGGGGACACCCCGTGCGCACCCCCTATGGTATCGAGAAAGTGCCACGCCTGCTACGGCCTGGACGACCGGCGCGGATAGGGGGACCACCCCGTGCGCACCCACTATGGCGTCGAGAAACTGCCACGCCTGCTACGGCCTGGACGACCGGCGCGGATAGGGGGACCACCCCCTGCGCACCCCCTATGGTGTCGAGAAAGTGCCACGCCTGCTACGGCCTGGACGACCGAGCTGACTGTGCTGTGCTGAGCTGAGCTGAGCTGTGCTGAGCTGTGCTGAGCAGTGCTGTGCTGTGCTGTGCTGTACTGTGCTGTGCTGTGCTGTGCTGAGCTGTGCTGTGCTGTGCTGAGCTGAGCTGAGCTGTGCTGAGCTATGCTGAGCAGTGCTGTGCTGTGCTGTGCTGAGCTGAGCTGAGCTGAGCTGAGGTATGTGTCGCGGGTGCGGCGCGGCAGAGAAGAAAACCAGAACCCCACGAAGCATGTGGGGAACTACTCAGAAAATGCCCCCCCCCCCCAATGCCCCAAACCTCGCCCCCCCACCCCCCCCCTCTGCCTGATCTTGAGTCGGGCGTGTCCCCCATCCAAGGGGGATTCTGGGCGAAAAAATGAACCTACTCAGAAAATAAGTCCCCCCCCCCCCCAATGCCCCCCAAACTGTCAAAACCTCGTCCCCGGAGTAAGTTTTGACTATTTTGGAAGATCCCTCCTGTAGACGGACAGGCCCGACTGAAGCATGGAACCGAACACCTCGCCACCCCCTCAGGAGGCAACTGCTGGGAGGCTTTCGTCGGCAAGATCAGGGAGGATGCAGCCCCATTTGGGAGCTGCTGCGCCGGAGCGGGCCTCGGACCGAAGCAGGAGCAAGCGGGACTGAACCGGACTGAGCCGGATGAGGTCGGCCTTCGGACCAGGACAACATCAGGCTTCGACCTCCCCAGGAGTTGCATCCGAGCCCCCCCCCCCGCATGCTGGCCATGGCTCGGACGTCCATTCCCTGTGCTTTCTTCGGCTTCGTGCGTGGTTTTCTCTCCAAGTGATCGAGGGCGCTCCTCGAGGATCCTCGCCGAAGGAACAGTGCACACGCCCGAGCGATGCCAAGGGATCGGCCTGGGGCCCTGCGCTCCGCCGTGCCTCCCGGGAGCCCACGAGCGTCAGCGACGGGGGCGCAGCCCGCGGCCCCTCCCCCCCGAGGGGGCCGCGGAGTCTCGCCCGCAGCGGCGCGGGGCCCTGCGCTCCGCCGGGCCGAGGAGCCCACGGAAGCGGCGGCGGTTGCGCAGTGCGCGGCCCCGCGCGGCGGTTGCGCAGTGCGCGGCCCCGCGCAAGCATGCCCAGGCCCCCCCCTCAAGACCTGGCCGAGGCGCCGCGGACCACCGAGAGGCGCAGGCAGGAGGTGGGAGGCTGGCGGAGGAGGAGGAGGAGGAGGAGGAGGAGGAGGAGGAGGAGGAGGGAGGAGGAGGAGGAGGAGGAGGAGGAGCATGCCCAGGTCCACCCCCCCCAGACCTGGCCGAGGCGCCGCGGACCGCCGCCGGCGGGGCGCCCGGGGCGCGGGGCCCCGCGGCCGCGGCGCCGAGGCCGCCGTCGGGGCGCGGGGGCATCGCTGGCCACTGGGCTCACGTCGGGCCTGTCCCCCTACAGGGGGGGGGATCATCAGGGGCAACTCGGGTCAGGGCTAACTCGGGTTCGTTTTTCGGGAATCCGAACCCGACTTACCCCGGACCCGAGTTACCCCGGATAATTCGGGCGTCCAGAGCCCTGAATCATCAGGGGTAACTCGGGTCAGGGGTAACTCGGGTTCCTTTTTCGGGAATCCAAACACGAGTTCCCCCGGACCCGAGTTACCCCTACGGGGGGTCGGCTACACGTAAGAGTGACCCTTGGTGCGCAGCTTTTTGGGGGCCGCGGGGGGGGGGGGGGGGGGCAAAACACAAGCGCGCAAGACGCCACTGCCGCCTCGCGTTCGGCGATCGGGGACCCCGATTGGCCCGCACCACAGGTCACTCCAGCGAAGGGTCACGCTTATGTGTACTCGAGGGGGGGGTTGTAAGGCGAAGCATGAAAAGTCCCCCCAAAAAATCCCCCCCGAGGAATCAAACACAGTCAAAACAAAATCGTCCCTACGGAGGGGATTTGAAAGCGAAACATGAAAAATACCCTCCAAATTCCCCCCGAGTAATCAAAAGTAGTCAAAACAAAATCGTCCCCTGGGAGCATCGCTGGCCGCGGGGCTCAAGGCGGGCCTGTCCCTCCACAGGAGAAACACTCAAAAATACTCATAACCAAATAGTCGGGGGAGGATTGTCTGAGCCTTTGTTGGCCATTTGGGGTGCATGTTCTGACTATTTCAAATTTTTCGCCCAAAATCCCCTGTACACCCTGCGAAATGCTTAAGAAATCATGGGCTAAGAAATTCATAGTCTCAGAATTTGAGTAAGCAACCAGAATTTCGATTGACATCATAGGGTTCACATTGAAACATTAAGAATAATCGAGACTCTGGTCGAACACGTAAGTTTTCTTAAGCAACGCCTAGGGTGTAGGGGGACAGGCCCGACGTGGCCCTGGAGGGCTCGAGCCGCTCGGCCTCGACGTCTGCACGCCTAAGTAAAGCTCGGAGCCGGCGCGGCGCACTGCAGGGACCTGGCGGCGCTGGCGTGGTTCACCCCCTGTGGCGGAGCTGCTTCTTTCTCGGGTCTCTCGGGGTAGAACTCCAGGGCAGGAGAGCCCATAATCGAATCGATAAGTCGGATCGGCGATCGAAATGAATCGGATCGGCGAAAATTGGCAGCCGAGTCGGGAAAAGTCGTATCGGCGGAAATCGGCACGCTACTATGCGTTCCATAAGAAGTCGGAATCCGAATCGGAATCCCAAGTCGAATCGAATCGGAATCGGAAGCCATCGAAATCGAATCGAATCGAATCGGAGGAGTCGAAATGAGCCCTGCCAGGGTTCGCCAGAACTGGCCAAGAATCTCAACTTGTTAAGAAACGAGTCTACATTCACTATGGTTCTTGTTCCTGGGCCAGTCTGGGGGTTGAGATTCTGAGGTGGCCCTATTTGGCCGCAGAAGGCTCAACGCAATACAGTACGTAGCACCCCGCAGATGCGAATAAGAGTGAGGGGGCGGTGGGGACGTCTGCAGTCTGCGAGACTCTGGAGAAGCCCGCCGCAGGCGTCAAAGTTTCATAAATTATACAGCGAGCCCGCCGCAGGCGCCGAGTTTTTCTTCAAACCATTGAATATCGGTCGCGGGTGGGTCGCGGGGTGGGTCGCGGGTGGGTCGCAAGTGGGTCATGGGTGGGTCGCGGGGTTGCTCGCGGGTGCGTCGCGGGGTGGGTCGCGGGGTGGGTCGCGGGTTGGGTCGCGAGTGGGTCGCGGGGTGGGTCGCGGGTGGGTCGCGGGTTGGGTCGCGGGTGGGTCGCGGGGTGGGTCGCGGGGTGGGTCGCAGGGTGGGTCGCGGGATGTCGCGGGTGGGTCGCGGGGGGGACGACGACAACAAGCAATAACAACAGCAACAACAACAACGCAACAAGCATAATCCTCACCACGGATTCTCACTGAATCCACGCACCCAGGAATATAGAATGATCGTTCGGCCCCCTCACTCTGATTATTAGTGGGCGTGCTGGGTCGTGCTGCTTGGGTATGGGTGGTTCATTTGGAATTAGGGACGGCGCGATCCATCAAACATTCGTAGCCAGGCTGGCGGCGAGAAAGGATCTCCTGAATCAGTTCATGGGGGATAGCCGACGGGAGCGCGCCATGTCAAAGGGGCGCCGAAAACCAGAGGGGCACCGAAAATCACAACGGCGACGACAACGAAAAGGGCAACGACAACCCGAAAACGAAAAGGGCACCGAAAACCACAAGGGCGCCGAAAACCACAAGGGCACCGAAAACCATAGGGGCGTCGAACACCAACAGGGCGCCGAAAACATAAAAGGGCACAGAAAACCTCAAGGGCGCCGAACACAAAAACCGCGCCGAAAATCACAATGGCGCTGAAAACCTGAAGGGCGCCGAAAACCAAAACGGTGCCGAAAACCAAAAGGGCGCAGAAAACCTAGAGGGCGCTCGAAACAAAAAGGGCGCCACGAAACGAAAGGCGCGCCGAAAACCCAAATAGCCCCGAAAACCTCAAGGGCGCCGAAAACCAAAAGGGCGACGAACACAAAAATGGCGCCGCACATCAAGAGGGCGCGAAAAACAAAAGCGGCGCCGAAAACCAAAATTGAGCCGAAAACCGAAAGGGCACCGAAAATCTAAATGTCGCCGAGGTCCCAAAGGGCAACGAACACCAACAAGGCGCCGAAAACCACAATGTCGCCGAAAATTATAAAAATCGAACGAACGCCGAAATTCTTAGGGCGCCGATCACCTAAAAATAGCCGGACACCAAAGAGACGCAGAAAAACCCAAAGGGCGCCGAACACTGAAAGTGCACAGAACACCGACGCGCCGAAAACAAAAAGGCGCCGAAAACCACAAAGGCGCCGAAAACCTCAAGGGCGCCAAACCAGAGGGGCGCTGATATTCTAAAGGGCCCTGAAAACCGAAAAGACACCGAAAACCTGAAGGGCGCCGAAAACCTGAAGGGCGCGGAAAACCTCAAGGGCGCCGACCACCTAAAGGGTGCCGAGAAACAAGAGGGCGCCGAAAACCAAAGGTGCGCCGAAAACAAAATGGCTCCGAAAACCTACAAGGCACCGAAAACTAAAAAGGGCGCCGAACACAAAAGGGGCGCCGAAAACCTTCAGGGCGCCGAAAACCAAACGGGCGCCGAAAAGAAAAGGGGTACCGAAAACCTAAAGGGCGCCGAAAACCCAAAGGGCGCCGAAAACCAACACGGCACTGACAACCAACGTGGCGCGACGAACACCAAAAGGGCGCCGAAAACCAAAGGGACGCCAAAAACATAACCCCATGCCCCCGATAATAAACCCTAAGGGATAATAAAGTTCGGGGTTTTCGGGGGGATAATGAAAGTTGCCCGCCAGAGCCAGCATAAAGAAATATCAAAAGGAAAAAGCCAAAGATATCTTGAGGATCCTTGGTCCTTGGTCCTCTATGAGACATCCTCAACAATGATTTGTCTCGGTTGAGACATCCTCAACGAATTGCTTGTTTCGCTTGAGACATCCTCCTCATCAAAAAGAGAAGAAGAGGAAGAATAAGTAGAGGAGGATGAAGAGGAAGAGGATGAGGAGGAGAAAGAGCAAGAGGAGGAGAGAAGAACGAGGAAGCACACATCCAAAGTTCAAAACTTAGTAGATTTAATTTGTAAACGCTAAATGAAAATAAAACAAAATCATCTGCTCGTGTAGGGGTAGCTCATGCGCTTAGTTTTCCCCGGATAATCAACCCCAGCGATAAACAAGTTCAGGGGGCCAGGGAGACAAGAAGACAAATCAATAGAATGAGAACTACAAAGAAAGAAGAAAGGGAAGAGGAGAAGGATGAAAAGGAGGAAGAGCAGGAGAAGCAGAGCAGGAGGTAGAAGCAAAAATCCAAAGTTGTAAACGTATTAGATTTAATTTGTAAGCGCTTAATGAAAATTAACATGTTCATCTGCTCGTGTACGGTAGCTCATGTGCTTAGTTTTCCCAGGATAATCATACCCAACGATAAACAAGTTCAGGGCGCCAGAGGGAGGAGGATAAAGAAAGACAAAGAGAGAGAGAGAGAGAGAGAGAGAGAGAGAGAAAGAGAGAAACATAAAGCAACACAAAGAAAAATAGAGAAAGAGCACACGTGTTCGCGTCGCTTGATGTTGTTATCTCAACACAAGAAGGAAGTAACCTCGATGGCGAACTTTCCCAGTGATAATGAAGTTCGGCCTCCGCGCCCCCGCGCCCCCGACCAAACTCTTATTGGTCGACGATAAAAAACTCTAACGACTTTAGGGGGGGTACATTATTATCGTGGGCATGGGGTTAAAAGGCACAGAAAACCTCAAGGGCGCCGTACACCAAAAGAGCGTCGAAAACATCAAGGGCGCCGAAAACAAAAAGGGCGACCAAAACTTAAAGCGCGCCGAATGCCAACAGGGCGCCGAAAACCAAAATGGTGCCGAAAACCAAGACGGCGCCGGAAACCAAAAGGGCCCCGAAAACCCAAAAAGGCGCGAAAACCAAAAGGGTGCTGAAAGCCTAGAGGGCGCGGTCGAAATCGAGAAAAACGATGGAAACAAAGAGGGCGCCAAAAACTAAAGGGACGCCGAAGACCTGAGGGCGCCGGAAACGGAAGGGGCGCCGAAAGCGTAAAGGACGTCGAAAACTTATAGTGCGCGTGCAACCAACATGGCGCCAAAACCAAAGAGGCGCCGAAAACTGGAAGCGCGAGGAAAACCTGAAGGACGCCCAAAACCAAAAGGGCGTCGAAAACGAAAAAGGCGTCGAAAACCAAACGAGTCCTGGACCTCGGCTCTGACCACCAAGCTGCATTCATCGAGTTGTCCCTCAGGGTAAGAACGAAGAGGGAGAACAACCAAAAAAAGGCAACGCCGTCGCATTCTAGCTGGGCCCTCAGCTGACGATCGGCAGTATCGACGGCGTCTTGATATCTGGGAAAGCGCGTTTCACGGGCGTTTGCCTTGGGAACATTCGGCGGCGCGTTTCGAACCAGGGTGTGGCCCCCCCCCCCCCAACACTCGGCGCCGTCGATCAGAACCAGGTGGAGTCCCTCCCTCCTAACCCCCCCGTTCCCGAACCCCCCCCCGCCCTCCCAAGTGGAGGGGGGGGGCTCAAAATCCCCCCCCCCGCCCTCGGCGCCGGCTCCGGCGCTGGCGGCCGCCAGCAGCGCCGACGGCGGGGACGCAGCGACGATGACCAGAGACAGCCCAAGGGGGGGGGGGGCGCCGACGCCAGCGTTGGGGGCGGCCAGCAATGCCGACGGCGGGGACGCAGCGACGATTACCACCACTTCCACCACCACCACCACCCCTACTTCCACCACCACCACCACCACCACCTCAACCCACCATCACCACCACCAACCCACCACACAACCACCACCACCACCACAGCCACCACAACCACTACAACCACCACCACCACAACTCACCACCACCGCCACCACCACCACCACAAAAACCCACCACCACTTCCACCACCACCATCAGTCTACCACACCACCACCACCGCCACCACCACCACCATCACCAGCACCACCTCCACAAACCACCGCCACCACCACAACCCAGCACCACCACTACCACAACCACCACCACCGCAACAAACCACCACCACCACCACAACCACCACCACCACCACCACAACCCACTATCACCACCACCACCACCACAAACCACCACCACCACAACCACCACCACCACCACCACCCACCACCACAACCACCACCACCACAACAAACCACCACACCACCACCACAACCACCACCACCGCCACCACCATCACCACAACCCACAACCACCACAACAGACCACAAACCACCAAACCACCACCACACCACCACCACCACAACCACCACCACCACACCACCGCAACCACCACCACCACCACCACCGCAACAAACCACCACCACCACCACAACCACCACCGCCACCACCACCACCACAACCCACAACCACCACAACATCCACTACCACCACCACAACCACCACGACAAACCACCACACCACCACCGCCTCCGCCACCTTAACCCACCACCGCCACAACTACCACCACCACCACCACCAGAAACCACAGCGGCACCACCACTACCGCCACCGTCACCACCACCACCACAACTTGCCACCACAACCATCACAACAACCACCACCACCACCAACCACACCACCACCACAACCACCACCGCCACCACCACCACCACCACAGCCACAACCACTACCACCACCACAGCCCACCGCCACCACCACCACAACCAGACGCCCAAGAGGCGCCCAGGAGGCTGCACAAATGCCCTTCAGAAGCCCCCGAGAGCCCTCCGACGAGACCCCTAGAGGCATCTATTGGGACTCTGACCCAAAACCAAAGCACGGTGGCGGAGCGTCATCGTCGTCGTTATCGTCGTCTCCGTCGTCCTCGTCGACGCTCCCCGCCGCCGCCGCCCGCCGCCGCAGGCGCCTGCGCCGGCCCAGAAAAGGAAGTCGTCCCCGCCGCCGCCGCCAGCCGCCGCCGCCGACGCGGGCGCCGGCCCGAGGAGAGGGAGAGAGGAAAAGTAGGGGAGGAGGGGGAGGGGAAAGGGGGGGGGCCCGAGGAGAGGGAGAGAGGAGAAGTAGGGGAGGAGGGGGAGGGGAAAAGGGGGGGGTGGTCGAAGCCCCCCTCCCCCCTCCGTCACGGGAGGGGGGGGGGTTCGAACCCCCCCCCCTCCGTCACGGGAGGGGGGGGGGTTCGACCCCCCCCCTTCCATCCAGGGGGGGGGGATGTGTGGTTCCAACAACCCCCCCTCTAAGCGAGCACAGAGCGCGTTCTTTCTGATATCTGGATGAGTACGACGTCTTGGAATCAAATGATACCGCGACACCAGGTGCAATAATCTCGGAGAAACGCTCGTGACTGCACGCGACGATGTCCAGCAGCACCACAAGCAACTGCATTACGATCTCACGGATAACACCAAAGACTGTCCGCACGCACAATTGCAAACCCTGATTGACCAGAAATGTAATCCCGCACCAAACAAAACAACGCGCAAAGCAACGATCAGCATACGAACCAGGAAACAACAGACAGAAACGAACATAACCGGAAGAAGCGGTCAGCATACGAATCAGCATACGATCAGCACCGAAAGAAACGAACATAACGCAAAACTCTCAGAAATCGTCCACCAATTCAGGGGCCTGAGGAAAGTGCAAGGTTGAAATCAATCAAACTCACTGATGGCATCAAGGAGCGTCGAAGAAACGGACAGACAAAGCATTGCCACAACATCTGCATTATTCGAAGAGCATGTACACCAGAAACCGCACAACACGGATCGCACCGACAACGACGCCGACGCACTGCCGAGTGACAGCGTCATGTCCTGTTTTACCGCGACGGAACTCGACAGCTGCGAGCGCCCTCTCAGGGACGGCAAATGCAAGGACGCCGCCGGGCTCACACCGGGATTGCTCAAAGCCAGCGGCGCCACCATACAGTGCCTCCAGTTGCAGCTCCAAAGTGGCATCAGCAAGCAACGAAATACCACGCGATACCAACGGAATTGCACCACCTTATCTGTGATCCTCGTGTCGGGCGATCCAAACCTCCCACAAAACTGCAGAACATTTGTCATACGAACTCGCTACATCATTATTAGACTCACAACACAGCCCCTGCCAGGCCGCGTTCCGCGAGAAGTACTGTACAGAAGACTATGTTCGCCACGTCCACGCTACACAAGCGACCTTTTGAGTGGCAATCATCGCTCTGGGCAGCAACAATAAATTTGAAGACAGCTTCCAGCTGCATAGACTACCTGTGCCTTCGGGAAGCCTTACGACAACACCACATACGCACCACCTGCATCGACTTCTTGGTGCCGTTATACCGCGCCCAGGCAGCAACCAACAAGGCATACCCGTCCAGCATGCATTCAGCATTGATCGGGGAGTCAAACAAAGAGACACACTCAACTCCTCCTTATTCAACGTGTAACTACTTGACCGCGTGCTCAGACAACTCAAACCGGTATGCTTTCGGATCCACTCGGTTTCGCACCCCAGCTCGGATTACCAACTGGCATTTCGCAGACCGAAATGAAGCGGCGAAGTGTGGACTGACACTACACCCGAACAGGGCAGGCAATCTATTTTCACACCGCAAAGCTACGCAACAATATTGCCTTGGGATGGGGCCACTTCAATCACTTGCGCTACGAGCTGGCAAAGAAACGATTCCTTCTTCACAACAGGCGAAGGCCCTGCAGTGAAAGCGTCACACCATCTGTGATGTACCAGTGCTGCTCATGGACCCTCACAAAGGACATGCATGCTCGCCAGGCTACGACGTATCCAACGGAGAACTCTTAGACGTATAATCGGGACACAGCGACGCTGCGACACCCACCACCATGCACACGGCCACTGGCTGGACTCATAGATTTGGGTGGTAACGGCATCAAGCGAACGACGGAAGTAGAGATGGGCACGGATCGCAGCCCACTGCCGCGACAGGCCAGCCCAGACGGCTGGCGACGAGCACGAGGCAAAAGAAACGCTCAAGGAGGGGCAGGCGACCGCCCAGCGCCCAGCCCAGCGAACGAGCGCTGGAGTCAGCTCGGACGGCCATGTCCGGGGCGTACAGCTGCCCTTCAAAAACCTGAAGCTATCGGGCCGCGGGGCTCATGCAAGGGAAGTTTTGCGCTCTGGGGTCGGGGCGTGGGGGGAGGAGGAGGAGGAGGAGGAGGAGGAGGAGGAGGAGGAGGAGGAGGAGGAGGAGGAGGAGGAGGCACCCCCCCCGGGGTCGGCGGTGGGGGAGGGCTGCGAGGCCCTGGGGGGAGGCCACGGGCAGCGCATGCACAGGCCTCGCGAGGCGAGGGCCGGTGGGGAGCCCTGGGAGGCTCCGCGGGGTGCCAGAGGAGGGAGCCCCCCTTTGCGAAGGACCCATTCGCCCGAATCTGGCGTCCTCTTCCGTCTTTCCTCGTCACCAGCGCTGGCGTCCCCGACGCACGAGCACCGCACATCCAACCTCCCTCGCGTGCGGCACGCCCTGCCTCTCGCGCCAGGCTTCGAGGGCCCCGAAGGCACCTCCGCGCCATGAGCAGATGCAGGCAGCGCGGGCCGAGCCAGGCCCAGCGGTGGCTCACGGCTCGTCTCTCTGCGCCGCCTCGGGCTGCGCAGGCGCAGCCCGTCGCTGCCGAGGCCACGGAGGAGGCGCGGCGGAGGCCTGCGCCCCGATGGAACAAAGGGTTTAGGGCTTAGGGTTTAGGGCTCTACAAGCTCTGCCGCTGCTGATCCCCTGCGTACGAGCCCACCCGCGGCGGCTGTCAGTCCCACCCGCAAGCCACCCCCCCCATAAAGACCATCTCTCCCCTCGTTGTAAGTACAGCGAATACGGCGAGCGCCAGGAGCGCATTGAGCGCTTGGGAGCGCATGGAACGGAGCGCCTGGGAGCGCCTGGGAGCGATTGGGAGCGCTTGGGAGCGCCTAGGAGCGCCAAGGAGTGCCTGGGAGCGTCTGGGAGCGCTTGGGAGCGTCGGGGAGCGCTTGAGAGCGCCTGCAGCGCTTCGGAGCGCTGGGGAACGTTGGGAGCGCATGGGAGCACATGGGAACGCCTGGGAACGCCTAGGAGCGCTTGGGAGCGCATGGGAACGCCTGGGAGCGCTTGCAAGGGATGGCGAGGGCTTCCAGCACGCATGATCAGGGAATCGTATGTTTTGCAAGGGATGGCGAGGGCTTACAGCACGCATGATCAGGATATAAATTGTTTTGCATATGATGGAGGGAATGAGCGCGAAGAATGATCAGGAAACAATATGTGTTGCAAGGGATGGCGAGGATTGACAGCACGCAAGATCAGGATATAATATTTGTTGCATAGGATGGAGGGGGATGAGCGCGAATAATGATCAGGAAATAATAGGAAGTGATGGATGGGAAAAAATAAAACATGTGAGACAGAAACACATAAGAAACACGAAACCCCTCCTGACGCGGTGGCAATGTAATGTCTTCGGAATCCCGTTTCAGCACGTCCAAAGACACACAATGAGCTCTACAAATGTCGAGGCGCGGACGCGCATTTGATTTGTAAATCGCAATGGATCCCGCACGCGTGATCAGAAAATACTATTTTTGTTGGCAAGGGATGGCCCTGATTTTCGTCCGCGGACGCGCATTTGTAATGTACATCGCAATGTATTCTGCACGCATGATCAGACAATAATAGTGTTTGCAAGGAATAGTGCCGGCACGTATGCGAACCGCGGGTTTTGCGATGGAAATCGCAATAGATTCTGCGCCCATGATCAGGAACTATTTTTTTTTGCAGAAAGATGAGGCCGGGGCGTATGCGACCCGCATGTAACCGGTTTTACGGGCCTTAGGATTTAATAATTATAGAATTCAGAATTTAGGGTCAACAAGAGCGCGAATCTGTCAACACACTGGACGGGTCACACACTGGCGCGGTGCCCACATCCCACCCCCCCACCCCCCCACCCAGGGCAGAGGGGCGCGATCCTCGAGCGGGCACGCATGGGATAGGGGGGTTAGGAATTAGCCGCCATGCGGGAGGGCAGAATACGTGTGCGGGCACGCATGGAATGGGGGTTGCGGAATCAGCCCCCCAGGGCGGACACAAAGGGATACCTTTTTGTTTAGACTGTAAATTAGTATGTGGAAAAAGGCGTTTAGGGTTTCGGGTTTAGGGTGTAGGGTTAGGAAGGGTCCGAAGACCCTTCTGTTCTGGGTGGCGCGCAGACCTTTGGGGAGACGAGTGCCAGATCTGGACCCGACGACTCTTTTGTCAGGGGCTCCCGCGTGAGCCCAAGACCCGAAATAACCAGCGGTCGAAGCACGTTCGGTTAGAGCGCGGTCAACATCCTACGAAGTAAGTAACCCCACCTTCATGGCTTGAGTGGTGTCGAACGCGGCTTCTTCCCACCCCCTTTTCCCGTTCGGGAAAGGGATTATCAATGTTCCTTATTACTAATCACCCCCTCCCGCATGCGACCGACAGCCAACCAGGATCAATGACAACAACCCCCCCGCCACCCCTGTCAACAAAACAATACATAATACATACTGGGGCAAAATATTGGGTCATGGAAGTGGGCTACGCGAGCACTGTGCGTTCATGGTTAAACAGGGGCGGCGAAGTTGTTGTCAGATTGCCTGCTGCGCGCAAGGCCACCACCCCTGCCAACAAACAATGCAAACTACACGTCGCGGCTAAACTTGGATCATGTGCGGCCACCCCGTGATCATAGACCATTGGTTTTGGCAAAGTGACGTCGAGGGTGCCGACATATCGCTTGCTGTGTACAGGCCCGACAGACTCCATGATGGCCTCCCCGCCGCGATTGTGCATTGGCGCTCGACACGGATAGTGGGGGCGACATGTTTCCAGATGTGTGCTGTCACGGGCGCGGGCGCACCTGGCACACTCTGCGCGTGCCCCGGACGTGGCGCACCTAGCGCGGCTGAACCATGCGGCGCACGTGGCACACATGGATCACGTGTCGCATCTGACGTGCCAGGCGTGCCTGGCACGCGTTGACCTCACGGGTGCCTGGCGCACATGGCGCGCGTGGCGGGTTTGGCACGCGTGGCGCACCTCGCCCCAGCGTCGCGCACATGGGGCCTGCTTTGGTTTCCAGCAGCTGTCCATCCATAGACGGCCGCTGAACACGCTGACGCGCAGGAGCGGCTTATATGTCGGGAAAGCGGGTGGGAGCGAGGAGGACAGCTTACGGGTGGGGGGGGGTCTTGCCCCCTCCCCCTGCCCCCACTGGACCTGGACAGGGAGGGGGTGGGACCGACTGCGGCGTCCAAGAAGGCATCGGCTAGAAGGCGCAACGCTTTGATGTGATTTAGTGTCGGGCTCAGTTTGGCCTCCTGGGGCGTGCTGAATTAAGACCCCCCCTTCTTTTGATTGGTCTCCTTCGAACTGGCCCCAAGAGGCCCCCCCCCCAGGCCCCCAAGAGTTCACCCAGAGGGCACCAAGAGGCGCCAAGCGACCCCCGAGAGGTCCACAAGCGGTTCCCAAGAGACCCCCATAGACGCCCCAAGAGGCTCTGCCGAAGCATCCAAGACGTTCTAAAAAGCCCCCAGGACCGCCAAGGGGCCCCAAAGACACCCCAAGAGGACTCCTAGAGGCTGTCAAGAGGCACCCGAAGGGACCCCCAGGGGCATCCAAGAGGCCTCTGGCCATTGTGCTCACCCTCCTCCTCCTTATCATTATGCGCCTCTTCCCTCTTTTTCCCCCTCACCCTCCCCCTTCTCCTCCTCCTCCTCCTGCGCACAACCTGAGGCGCCACAGAGTCTATGACGCCTCAGCCGTCGGTCGGCGTGGCTGAGGGCGCACCTTACAACCGCCCTCAGCCACGCACATCGGACAGGGCCCGCTGTGGGCCACGCAGCTGCCAGGGCCTCCAGGCAGCGCGAACTGCGCGCGGCCAGACCGCCAACGCGCACGGACAGGGCTGCGCAAGGCCAGAAGAAGATTTGGGCACAGCAGCAGCCCGTAAAACGTGAAAGAAAAGGGAGGAAGGGGAGGGCAGGCCGAAGGCCACGGGGCGATCTCCCTTACTGGGAGGATCCCCTATGGCCAACGGCGTGCCCCCCGACACCCGACCCCACGGTGGGGTCGGGCTGTTCTGAACCAAAATAATCGAGAGCATCGTGCAAAACGTGGGGAGGAGGGCGGCCACTAGCTGCAGCCAGCAGCCGCTGGACAATGGCGGCGCGCTCCGCCTCCGTGCGCTGCGCGCGCGGCTTGCGCGCAGGCGCAGCATCTCTCGAACGCACTCCACCGCCCCCGCTCGACGAAGTCGACAGGGCGACACCTCCATCCTCCACAAGAGCATCGGCATCGCCAGCAGATCGCTGTGGTGCCTCCGAACTGTCATCTGCAGCCACCAGCTGGGAGGCGGGGAAAGAGTCGGCGACGGCGGCCTCTACCAGCGGCGCCTGCGCTGCGACCCGAAACACTTTCGCACCAAGGCGAAACTCGCCTTTGCCGAGCCGCTTGAGCACCTTCAAGGCATGATCGGCGGCCACAGGCGGGCAGGGCTGGCTGAGAGCTGCGACGCGCACAGCTGCGAAGTTGCCACAGCGCGCGCAGCCCACGATCGTGGGACCTTCGCAAAGGGCAACCCGTATAAGTTCATGCTTGCGCGCTCCATCCGCTAGCTTACCCTGCGCCGCCAGCGCGCGAGAGGCCACGTCGGATGGGGCGGGCTCCCGCACAACAAAAAAGCCTATGAAGACGCGGCTTGCCCCGCTTATGCAGCCTGGGGTGGCCACAATCTTCGAGCCCCTCGCTGAGTCGGCCGATCCAGCCTCCCCAGGTCTTGACCACCTTGGAGCGGGCCTGCAGTTGCGCGCGGTCTTGACACGGCGCCCTCGCATACGCAGCGGCACTCTTAGCAGCACGGTCGGCCATCATATTGCCAAACCTGTGGCGCTCTGTGGCGCGCCCATGCTGGATATCACTTGCGGCCGCATGGCCTTTGACCTTCGAGAGCTCAAACCCGTCCCCCCCAGTCATCCACCAACCGCCAAAATTCCCCCAGAGGTGAGCATGCGCAGCGATGCAGGCGGTGGTGGCCACACGCCCACGCTCATGGAAGCCATCCACCACAAAAGCAGAGTCCGAGAACAAGCGCACTGGCGGCGCTGCAACGCGCAGCACATGGGTGACAGCGATGAGTTCAGCAGCATTGATACACTGCAACGGGTCGAGCACAGGGCCAGAGCAAAAAGAGACAACCTGCAGGCGATCGGGATGAAGCGCCACGCACCCCCAGCCCGCACTCGCGAGGCTGGGATGCTCCGCTTCAAATACGGACCCGTCAGGGTAAATGTCGCCCGTGAAACTGTCAGGTCCTCCCAGCCCCCAGCACACTGGTTGCCCAGGTGGCGGCCTCGCAATTGCGGGAAAAGTGACCAGGCAGCGTTCAGCAAAGGCGAGGGCCAGCGGCGAGCGCGCTGCCCGCGCAACATTGGCACGAAACGCTGGGGCGCCCTCGAGGCTGTCGAGGCGCACACAAGAGCAGTGCCTGTGCAGCAGCGTGCCTTCGGCCTGCGGGCAGAGCAGGCAGGCAGGCGTGGTGTCATACCCTTCGGCCCACTGACGCTTCTGGGGCCACTGCCCCCCAACCGCAGTTCTACGCAGATGGCCCCTCTGCTGGGCCGCGAGCTTACTCTTGGTGCTGAGGAGGGCCTTCAGGGGGCTAAGGATGACGCCGTTGCCAAACTCGGGAAGGTCCAAGTGGTCGGCAACCTTGGCGAGCTGCCAACACTCAACGGCACGGTACACGAGCTCCTGGACGGTGACGGGGCAGAAGTCCGAGGGATTGATGACAGCCCCATCGGGCCAAGTCCAGGAGATAGCCGAAGTAGCCGTGATCCCCACACGTTTGAGGGTGGCCCACAAAGCACTGAAGGGCCCCCGAATGGAAGACCACGGGTGCTCCAGATGCACCAATCTCTCATGGGCCTCACGGAGGCCAAAGTCCAGGGCGTCCCTAGGAAGCCAGGAGTGCCACAGAGCAAAGAGGTAGGCCTTCACGGGCAACCACGTGGCTCTAAAAATGGGGTCCAAACGGGGCACAGGGGCCAGCAACAGGGCCAGGGTGCGGGATTTGCCATCCATGCGATGGTCTTGAAGCCTACCAGCAGCACCTCTAAGCACCTCCAACTCCTGCCCGTTGATGCCGACCACGGCAGCCCCATACAGCACGGACGACTCCAGAGCACTTCGAGCCATGCGTCCAAGCACGCGGCGACGAGGCTTAGAGCCCCTGAGAATGGACATTCGCTGCCGTCTTTTGCACATGGCCTTGACACGGGAGGTGGACGTGGCCTTGCCCCCTCCAGCGAGCCCAGATGAAAAATCGACACCAAGGTTTCTCTCAGCTCTCACGGGCAGGGGTTGAAGGCTACGGAGCTTCGAAGCAATCGAGGCTCTAACCACAGGCGAGTTCCCAAGCACTCGGGACTTGTCGACGGCGATCCTAAGGTCGGCGGCCTTGAGCTCGCTGTGGGGCTTATTGCCAGCCCCGACGATGCCATGTACAACTCTCGACTCCGTGCCCCACCTCATGAGGCCAAAGTCGTCAACATTGACCGAAAGCTGGACCGCCGGGAAAGACGCCTGGACGGCGTCGAGGGGACCTAGCAGCACCAACATACAAGTGGCAAAAGTACAGCCTGGTACAACGGTTCGTTCAACCTCAAGCAGCGAACCAACCCCGCCAGCCACATCGAGCAACCTCGGGGCACGATAGATCTGCACCAGAAAGTACACTTGCCACATAGGAAAACCTGTGGCCTGCGCGGCCGAGATAAGATGACGGCGCTGCACCAGCTCGAACGCCTTCTTTAAATCCAAAAGCAACGTCGCACAACAACGGTTTTTGAACGTCGAGTGTTCGGACCACGCCGCCTGAATCCACACACAACGCTCCGAGGACTTCCCATGGGTGCCCCAAAAGAAATCACGGTAGTTTTTCTCATGCCACTGCCTGATGAGAGGACGTCTCAGGCGACATTGAACACGAGCCAACACGTGGAGCAGCCCCAAAGGCCTGAGTCCCCCCACCCGCTTGAGGATAAACACAATGCGGTTCCACATGACAGGCCATTCACGCTTGTGCTCAATGTGAGAGATGATCTCGCACAAAGCTTCCAGCGCGGTGTGCGGCAACAGCAGCAGGGAGCGGGGCGACACTTGATCGAAACCAGTACCAGTAGAAGACTTAAAGCTTTTAAGAGCCCACACGAGCTCGCCACCACTGGGTCTTTCTGGCGGCACTCCAAGATCAGGCCACTCGATGGGGGGTTTCGCCTGCCCCACGGACCACCACTTTTTCCACTCGGCCTCGAGGGCCTCGACCGACTCGACCGACGAACAGGGGCGGAGAGTGGAATGATCGAGGGCACCGGGTTGCCAGCCGATGGGAAGGGAGGAGAACTTGAACAGGGCCGACATCCCCCCCGAGGAATGCTTGTCAACCCATTTGCTCCACTCCCTGTCCTTGTCGTGCGCCGACTGAGCCTGAAGCCTCTTTGCTTCGACGTCCGCCAGCTCTGCCAGCGCCTTGGCCGAGAGCAGCGGCAGCATATCAGCCTGGCGCAACACAGCCGCCCAGGCGGCATACATGGCACTGCCAGGGAGGCGGTGAAAACCTGAAAGCCGATGGGCAGCCGAAACGAGCTGTCGCCTGCGAGTGCCCACAGGATCTCGGGCAAGGTCAGACAGAAGGACACTGACCTTGCGCCACAAGCACGCCAACGGGGAGAGCTTGGGAAATCTCGGAGGCCCAGGGCAAGATGGCTTCTTAGAGGAGATCTTCAGAGGGAGGCCACGACCAACGTACCCGTCAGCCAGCTCCCCCGAAATCTGAAAGACATAAAGCCACTCGTCCTCCGCCGCCCGAAGGAAGCTGCTCCATTTGTCCTGCACAGGGACGTTAGGATCAGAACGCACCGCGGCCACGGGCTCCTACCTACCCTCGACGGGGGGCCCCAGACACCCAATGGGGCGCTCCAGAGGGAACCGCTTGGGCAACTTAACATACTTGACCTCAGCAACGGGCTCAATGCGTGGGAAAACGAGCCTGACAGGGTAGCGGGGGGAAATGGGGACATCTTGAACTATTTCGGCCCTGGCCGCACCTGCAATGGCCCTCGAGACGACGAAAAAGTCGATGCACCTCATAGCTGGGCGGCACGTGCCGCCATCAGGGGCGACGATGACAGCGTCCATGGCATCGACCCACCCAGTCTGCTGCAGATCAGCGTGATGTATATTCCAATCCCCACCGATCACGAACGCCATGCCAGCAGCCTTGAGGGACCTGCCAACGCGGCACAGGATGTTCCAGTTAACCTCATTCACCCCGACGGAGTGCACCAGATAGAGATTCACAACCAGGAAACCTCCTCGAATCATCCCTCCCACATGGTGAATGCTGGCACGCGCAGGCTGCAGCACAGGCGGTATACTCTCGAGCACGCCTAGACCAATCCTCTTGGGCGTGGCCGTAATCAGACCGCCAGTGGGATTGCCAAGCGTGGGCAGCGCAGCCGTGAGAGAGGCTGACCAGCCGATCTGGCGGAGGCGCGCCTCAGTCGGCTCCGCCGACGAGGCTGGGATCCTGGTCTCCTGCACTAGGAGAACGTCACTTGCAATGCACTCACACAAGTACGCGTCAAGCCCAAGCTGGCCCCCAACATTGGCGGTGATCATGGTCCATTCCTTGGCCTGACCAG
>CAUYUJ010021413.1:47500-62500 GCA_963575745.1 Prorocentrum cordatum
CCCTGGCCTGAGGCCCCTCAGTCCTGGATGGCAGCCCTGGCCTCTGGCCTCCCTGGCCTCCCCCACGGCCTCCACTCCCCCCCCCCAGGGGCTCTGGATTGCTGTCTTCGCATCGTCGTGGCCTCCCCTGGCCCACCTGCCCTGGCCTCCCTGGTATCCCTGGACTCTGGCCTCCTTGCCCTCCCCCCCCCCCCTCTGGCCTCCCTGGCCTCCCTGGCCTCCCTCCCCCCCCCTCCCCCAAGTCCTGGCCTCCCTCCCCCCCTCCCCCAGGGCGTCGGACTGCTCATATCTTAACGGCAGCCTGGCCTCAGCCAGCGTACCCACATTTCAACAGCTACCAGCAGCTACACCACGCCATGGAATCAAACACACTCAGCAGCAAACGTGCCCACATCTCAATTGCCATGTTTTAGCGAACCATGTTTAACTGCAGAAGGGCCGCAGCAAACGTACCCACATTTCAACAGCTACCAGCAGCTACATCACACCAAGGGAACAAAAGCATTCAGCTGCAAACGCGCCCACAGTTCAATCACCACGGGCAGCAAACGAACTACATATCATGATGATGTTGCTGAAAATGAAGATGAAAATGAAGATGATAATGAAGATGAAGATGAAGATGAAGATGAAGATGAAGATGAAGATGAAGATGAAGATGGAGATGGAGATGGAGGTTCAGATGGAGATGAAGAGGAAGATGAAGCTGATGATGATGATGACGAGGGTGATGGTGATGATGGTGATGATGATGACGATGATGATGATGCTGATGATGATGATGATGATGATGATGGGGGTGATGATGGTGATGGTGGTGGTGATGGGCATTATCATAAATGATGAAAAGCGTAGAGGGGGGTTCTTGGGGGAGCTGTCTGGAACCGTATTCGGCAAGTTCGAAGCCATCCAGGAGCGAATACAAGACGAAGCAAACAACATAGCACAGTCGGCATCTCGATGTTCCGAGGATGCTTCGGCCGAGACCGTTGGTTTCGAGCTTCGACGTCTCAAATGAACTCGTCGAACTTCGAACTGTTTGAAGATCAATCGGGCGAAAGGTAAATGTTGGTGGAGATCCATAGATGTTGCGACCGATCTCACCATCTCCCCTGTTCAAATATGTCTCGAACGCCTCCTCCCCCCCACCCCTCTTCCTCCTCCTCTTCCTCCTCCTCCTCCTCCTCATCCTCCTCCTCCTCCTCCCCCTCCTCCGCCTGCTCCACCTCCTCCTTCTCCTCCTCCTCACCACCACCACCACCGCCACCATCATCATCATAATCATCATCATCATCATCATCATCATCATCATCATCATCATCAGCATCAGCATCATCATCATCATCATCATCATCATCATCATCATCATCAGCATCAGCATCAGCATCAGCATCAGCATCAGCATCAGCATCATCATCAGCATCAGCATCATCGTCATCATCAGTATCATCAGCAGCATCAGCATCATCATAATCATCATCAGCAGCATCATCATCACCATCATCATCATCATCAGCATCATCATCATCATCATCATCATCATCATCATCATCATCATCATCATCATCAGCTGCTTCAACTCCGAGATTATGTGAGAGGAGGAGGAGGAGGAGGGGAGGTGGAGGAGCCCAAAGAGCCTACGGAAAATGAAGTGCCGCGGGAACCTGCGAAAAACGACCCCTTTTAGGCTGAAATGGGTCACGTCCTCCAGCGTGCGAAAAAACGACCCCGTTAGGCTGAAATGGGTCACTTTCGCCGGCGGCCTACATTCAAGAGACTCTCTCTGCCCCAGCTGCAAACTAAGCCCGCTCTATTAGCTGCTTCTACTCCGAGATTCTGTTTACTGAACAACCAACGATGAACAGCACACGCAGGGTGTCATTTGACCGCTGTACGAGATGCTCGAAACTGTGAGACACACGAGCATCGAGACTGACTTCCGAATTCAGAAGACCTGCCCAATCACAACACTTTACCGAATTCCCAAGATGGCCTCCAAGACGGCCCTGGAGCACCCCAAGAGGATTTCAAGTCGGCCCAGAGAGGTCCCCAAGACGGCTTCCGACGGCGCCAGACGAGCCAAGAATGCCCTGAGATAGCCAAAAAGGCACCCGATGAGCCCCCAAAGGCCCCCAAGAGGCCCAAGGAGGCCCCCAAGATGCCTCCAAGAGGCTCCCAGGAAGCTCACATGAGGCCCCAAGAGTGCCCCCATAGGCTCCCAAGATGCCTCCCAGGAGGCTGCGGAGCTTGGTCTCCTCACACAGCCCAAGAAGTCAGGCATCATCGCAGACACCAGGCGTGGACGGCACTTCTTTAGGAAGCAAGCCGCCGCGCTAAAGTTGCAGTTTCGCCCTTGGATGAGGAACCTAGGGCATGACCTTGCGGCGAGCCGAGTGATAAGGTCGCAGGAGGAGGAAGTTCCTCGCGCTCAAGGGAGCAGTCGGCCGCAAGGTTTCAAGGCTAGTCAGGACAGGCGCCATGCCAGCCGCTGCGCATGGCGCAGGCGTCGCAGGCGTCTCAGACACGACACTCCGATATTTCAGGCAGTTCGCAGCCACGCTAGCTGGTGGCAAGCCACATGGCGGCGTTACGGCATACATGATCATGTACCCCGACCCGCTCTACGATCCTGTGTACGAGTGCACGCTCCACATCGCTGTGAGATATGCGGTTTGGATCTGGGACGCACGTTTTTCCCTTGGCAGGCTGCAGAGGGCTTGGACCATCCTTCGGTCCAAAATGCGCACCAACCCGACGTGGCAGAGTGCTAAGGGACCGCTCTCTTGTACGTGGCTCACTCTCCTGCGGATCAACTGGGACATGTGCAGCGCCCACACATTCGTCACAGACCTCTGCGACGCCATCAGCCTGCTGCACACGCCGCCATACGACGTGAAGCTCGCGATCATCGAGGGCATCCAGCGGTGGCAGCATCGGCGGCTTCTGTCTCATGTTTCTGTTTCCGATGGCAGCGAGCAGAGTTGGCATCGTGCGTTGAGGAATGGAGTCAAAGCGATCAAGTGCCCCAGGCAGTCCGCAGCGCTGGCAGCCGTTTGGGCTAACGCCATTCCACTCCCCGCTGCGAAGGCAGCGCAGGGATACATGGTTTTCACCTCACTGTCGCGTGTGCCTGCACCCCAGCGGGACCTACGGCCATGTGTGGTACCAGTGCCAAGGCCTTATTCAAGACGATCTGGACCCATATGGTGATCTGGTCCCCGAGGCACACCTTTGCCACCGTGCCGCCCTGACGTCCTCAGCGATGGACGTCACTGAGCAGCCGCAGGTGGACAGCACCTACCTTACTGTTGGTTTCCCGTCCCTGTCCCAGGCCAGTGCGCTTCAGGCCCCCAAAGCCGATCCTGTGGTGTTGCAGTGGGGGGACGTGCATGGCGTTTGGGGGCCTGAAAGCTTTGTGGACGGAAGTTGCTTGCAGTCCAGCATTCCCGAGGTCGCCAGAGCTGGATGGGGAACCATTCAGATCTCCTCTGGCTTGCTGCCTTGCCGTGCTGTCTATGGAGCTCTCCCAGGGCCCAGGCAAACCATCGGGAGAGCCGAGAGATGGGCAATGCGGCAAGCCCTGTTTCATAATTCGAATACGGAGCTCACGGTGTCAGATCTTCAAGCCACGGTGAGAGAGGGGAACTCTTGGAGTCCAGAGGCCGCCAGAGGCTGTTCTAAGCATGCTGCGATTTGGGCTGTTATATACCGAATGTGTGAGAATGCCCCGCGTTTTTTTTTCTGGCAGCCAGCGCACCTCTCGCTCGACGAGGTGCTTGAAAAAGGATCCAGCCTACATTTGTGGGCTGGCAACCTGTGGGCTGCTTTCTTTGCTCGGCTCGGAGCGGCGTCCCATTCCTATTCGGAAGGATTCTCGAAGGCCTTGGCGGGGGAATTCAAATACCACAAATCCACGCTGAAGTTGTTAGCGTGAGCCTCCCTGGAGTTGCTTAAAAGTGGTGAGTGGACGGGTGATCTGTCTGAGAAACTTCGGCTGGCCGACACTTGTTTTGCTGTTCCCAAGGTGCAGATCACCCGTCACTGTCTGGAGGTCTGAGGCTCGAGGTGAGTGGAGGTGCAAGCACTGTGGGCGATTTGCTCGCAGCCCCGCCTCCCTCAAGGCCCTCCTCACTAACAGACACACCCGCGAGTGCGACCCCACTGTTCTCCAGAGGACGGCCACTGCGGAGTGGTTCCTAGTTCACGGGGCCTCGTTTGTCGTGGTGCGCAGTGAGGCTGTGAGTGTGGCTTGTGAGGCCGCAGCGAAGCTGGCACCCGACTCCGAGGCTCTGGAGTCTTTAGAGGCTGGCCCCTCCCAGCCCGTAGGAGACCCGCTGGGACCCATGAGGGATCTCGGCCACGACCCTTTTCAGGTGGGGCCCCTGTTCGTCTGTCGGCGGTGCTCTGCCCATGGGGTCCCTGCTCATTTCAGAAGTCTGTTGAGGCCCTGCAAAGGGCCCAGCTCAGAGGCCTCCACCCGTGCGAACCAGCGCATGGGCATCAGGAGGGCGGAGCGCGGGCTCCACCCCACCACAGGCGTTTCGCTCCTCGGCCCGAGTGGCGCGTCTGATGACCGCGCTTCTGCTGCGGCTGGCGCGGCTGGCCGCGGAGCGGGGTGCGAAGGTAATGGTGCCCCTCCCGCCCCTGCCCGTTTTGGGGACGGGCGCGAAGGTGCTCACGTTTCCTCCCCTTCCGTGGTGTCACCCCGCGTGATCCCCTCCAGAGGGGACGAGGATAGTTCCGATTAAGTTTTGTTCGGCCCCGCCCCCCGTCGTGTCGTTGCCCGCGCCCGCCGCCCGCATACGCCCTCTTCCACTTCGGCGAGACGGAGTGCGGCGCGCAGGCGCCTCGACCCACGGGGCTAGGCGGGGCCCCTCCTTGTCCTCTCCCCCTGGCCAGCTCGTGCCCCGCGGGAGCTCATCGAACTCGGACCTCCCAGTCGAGCTTCCGCTCTTCTGGGAGGCGCAACGGTTGCGTCCCTCCGCCGCCTCCGCTGCCTCCGCCTCCGCCTCCGCCTCCGCCTCGTCCTCCTCCTCCTCCTCCTCCTCCTCCTCCTCCCCTTCCCTCTTCTTTCTCCTCCTCATATTCCTCCTCCTCCTCCTCCTCCTCCTCTTCCTCTTCCTGATCTTCCCCGCCATCCTCCCCAAAGTGTTCCCCGAAGGGTTTCCACAACGATTTGGGGAACGCATGGTCGGACAGCTTGGCAGAGCTCTTGCCACAAAGCTCAGCCACATGGGCGATTTCAAAAGGCAGGGAGCGGAGGTGACTCGCCGTAGGCGTCTTCGATACCATAGAATATCCTGGCGTCCGCGACGCCCTTGCGGGGCCGACACCCACACACACACAGTATTAGTTGGTTTGGTCGGTGCCGATGGGAGGGCGGAGGGAGGTATATCAGACTTGACGAAGCCATACCGGTTTCTGTGCGACTTGAAACAAGGCCTCTGGAACGAGCACGAACGAGCAAGTCTGCTCAGCTGGCAAAAACGCTCAATCCACTTCCTCGACTCCTGACTCATCCACTTCCTCGACAGTGGGCCCTGTCGACGCGCCCTGACTGGCGCTGCCGCCTCCTGCGCCGCCGAAGCCTGGCATGCCAGCGCCGCCGCCCATCCCACCCATTTTGCCCATCATCTTCTGGAAGAGCCCCATAATCTCTGGATCGCTCTGGTACTTGCTCATGTTGGCGGGGTTGCTCATGATGTCCTGCATGGCGGCCGCCATCTTGGGGTTGCTGAAGGCCGCCATCAGCTCTGGGTCACTTAGCAGGCCCTGCAGCATGCTCGGATCCATGCCCATGGGCATGCCCCCCATGCCAGGCATGCCGCCCATGCCACCGGGCATGCCGCCCATGCCGCCGGGGAAGCCGCCCGGGAAGCCGCCCGGGAAGCCGCCCGGGAAGCCGCCCGCGCCGGCGCCCGCTGCCTCGGCGGCCTTCGCCTCCTCGTAGGCCTTCTGGGCGGCCTCTTTCCTCCTCTTCATGTCTGCCTCCCTCTTCTTTTTCGCGATGCGCTCGTCCCTGAGCCTCTTCTTCGTCTCTCTCTCGGCTATCTTCTTCCACTTCTGCTCGACGAATTTCTGGACGTCGATCAGGTCGTCGTCGAAGTCCAGCTTCTGCCCGACGGCGATGTCCTCGTGCGCCTCCTTCCAGTGGCCGAGCCTCCTGTGGGCCTTGCCGCGCGTGCGGTAGGCCTTCCCGCTGTCCGGGTTGACCGCAATGGCGGCCGTGCAGTCGGCGATGCAGGCGTTCGGGCGCTTCATCTTCAGAAGCAGCTCCGCCCTCTTGGCGTACATCATGGCCGACGCGTTGCCAATCTTGATGGCCTCAGTGTACTTTTCCAGCGCCTTGGCCAGGTCCCCGTCCTCGATGGCCTCGACGGCCGCCTGCTTCGCGGCGCCCTGGGCGTCCATCTGCTCGTCCGTGAGCTCCACCTCGCCTGCCGGGCCACTCTCGGGGAAGGGCTCCGGGTCCTCGGGCAGCCTCTCGGGGTCCTCTTCCTCGGGCTCCTCGGGCTCTTCGGGCTCCTCCTCCTCCTCCTCTTCCTCCTGCGGCGCCGGGGGAGTCGGGTCCACCTTCTTCGGCCCGCTCGGCTCGGAGCTGGCGGGAGGCGACTTCGGGGCAGACGCAGCGGGCACCTTCGCGCCCCAGCTGTCCAGAAAGTCCTTGAAAAAGTTCAGCTTCGGCTCATCCGCCGCCGCGCGCTCGGCCGCGGGAGCTGCTCGTTGGGCCCCACTGCCTCGATCTTGGGGGAGGCAATATCAACGACACGCCGCCGTGGGTGAACCATCAGCGCGTTACCGCTGAAGGCACACCGTGCCTGCGAGCAGAACCGAAGGAGCAGCAGGCTGATGGGGCTCCCCACGGCGGCGTGTCCTTGCTGCTCCTCCTCCCTCCCGACTTCTTGACGCTGCCCCTGGCGAGGCACTCTCCCGGGCCCCCCGCCGAAGCGCACGGAGCCCGGTCCGCCGCACCGCTTTGGGACTCCGGAGGCCCCCGTCGCCCGAGGCGCCCTCGGAGAACGACCCGAGCCTCAACCCGCCCCGCCTCCCCGCCCCACGGCGTGGTGACGGGTGTGCGCGGCAGCGCGGTCGCATACACGAGCGTGGGGTCGGCCTTGAGCTTGCTGACGAGCGCCTCCAGGGCGGCGAGGTCGAGGCCCTCGGTCATCGCTGCCGCCGCGCCAGGACCGCAAGGGGGATCCGCTGTGTCGGAAGGCGCGGCAAAGGCGAGCCGAAGCTGGTTGCGCCGAAACGGCTCTGGCCACCGTGCTCATCTTGGCACACTCCCCACACGCTTCGTGGCCTCACAGGGCAATCCACCGAAGGCCCCATCGGGAAGGTCCGCACGGCGCCACCGCACCCACGTCGGCACACCCCTCACACGCTTCGTGTACCCATAGGGAGCTCCACCGAAGTCCCCAGTGGGAGGGTCCACATGGCGGGCCCCGCCCCATTTTGGTACACCCCTCACAGGCTTCGTGACCCCATAGGGAGCTCCACCAAGGGGCCCAGCCAGTACTGTCCGCATGTCGCCTCGGGTTCACGTCGGCACGCCCCTCACACGCTTCGTGGCCGCATAGGATACTTACCCTCCTTCGCCCCGCCTGCCTTGCGATACCCAGGTATGCATATGGTTGTGTCTTTCGCCCGGGTAATTGCCATTCCTTCCTCGCAAAGGAACTGCCGTCGTGCTTCTTCAAGACGCTGGAGGAGGCGTCAGGAGGTCCCTGGAATGCCCTGGAGGTTCCTGGAGGCTTCCAAGCCAAAACAAAACCAAAAAACGCCCCGCAGTACCTCGATGGCCCTCCTCCCTCCTGACATCCGCAGATATGCTTTTTCCCTCCGCGGCCCCGAAGTCCCGAACGCTTCCCCGAAGGGAGTTGTTCGTCCCCGACTTGCGCTTGGTGGTCCTGGAGCATGACAGCGGCCCCCGAGGGCCAAAGTCGAGGCAAAACGCCAGGGCTGAAGATGTCACATCGTCGGAGGCTCCTGCCTGGGGAGCGGGGCTGGAGGCACAAAACCGGCATAAACATAGACTTTCGAAGGTCCGCATTTCGAAAGCTTATGTTCATACCGATCTCTCTTCTTCCACGGATCCTGGGCAGTGAGGGCCAGGCAGCGCTCGAACTCCGCCGAGAGCTCCCCGTCGGCGCCCAGCAGCCACTGCCCGTACGGGCCGGCGCAGGCACAGCCGCCACGCGCCTGGCTGGGCCCCCCCCGCGCCAACGACGGAGACGACGGCGGCGGCGACGGCGGCGGCCGTCGGATGTTTTCGGGTCTCGGGCGAATCACTTTCCATCAGCTGCGCCTCGCCGAGAGCGTTCCAAAGGTGTCCGGATCGTCCCCAACGGCCGCGGGGAGCCGAGCCATGACCTGAAAACCAGGCGGCAACGAGGGTGGCGACGGCGACGACGGCAGCGGTGACGGCAACCCCTGAGATCCGGGCGTTGCAATTTTTACCACTAGGCGTATTCGCCCTGTTTCGGGCATTGGGGCCATCATGAATCGATATGGCTCGAAAAATGCAGCAGAGATGGAATCGAGGGGTGCAGTCATGATGTTTCGCGATGTTGCATTTATTTCGCAATGTCGGATCTCAGGGAACGGCGGCGGCGGCCGTGGCGGCCGCGACGACGCCGCCAGAGCACGAAACAGTATATCGAAACCGCGAGAGATTCGAAATTCCTACTCGCCCTCGTCCACCGCGCGATCGGTCGCCAACGCCGGCCTCAAAACCACGAGTCTGGCCCCTCACCCCTCCAGACCCTCACGCGTGAACCACGTGATCGTTGCCGATACAAGCAGAAGGAGATTCCTCCATCGCCACCGCCTGGGGAATCGATCCTCGGCGACCTCGGCAAGCGGTGGATGTGGAGGTACATTCGTATGGTCCCCCCAGGGCCCGAATATGTCCAGGTCCACTGCCTGCCGAGGTCCCCGAAGATCGATCCCTTGTGTGTGTGCGCTGGTAATGGATAAATGCCCGCCTCGGAGCGGCGGCGAGGGGGGCCGGCGCAGGGGCCAGAGGGGGGGGGGCGAGCACGACGTCGCCGAAATCGGCGACGTGGTTGGTAGGTTTTCCCTCCAGGAACACCCCCTCAAGAGAATTTTCTTTGGGGTCAGGGGGGTGGTGGTGGGTCAGGGGGGGGCGCACCCCTCAAAGGAATTTTGTTGGAAGGGTTAGGGGCGGGGGGGGGGGCCCGTGGCCCCCCTCCTCAAGGAAGGGTTTTTTGGGCGGGCTCGGGGTCGGCGACATCGGCAACACGTCGCCAATAGACCGGCGACAGGCCCCCGATGGCGAACCCGCAGTCCTGGCGGGGCGGGGCGATCGTGCTCCCGGTCGGCGATCCATGGGCGATTGGGGGTCGGCGCCCTCCCCCGCCGAGCCTATCCACGTCCCGCGTGGTCTTCGGGCTAGCACTCGGGCCTCTGGTGGCCGATCGGGGCGATGCTGGCACCCCCAGAACGCTCCCGGCGAGGAGCAGCTGCTGAAGCGCATCCCGAGGCTGGAAACCCACCGCAAACGACGAGAGCGCCCGGAAACCTCGAAGCTCGTCCGAAACGGGCCCATCCCCACCTAACGTTGCCCCTGAACCGAAGAAACGCGTTGTCCTTCTTATCATTCGTGGTAACACCCGTGACCGGCTCCGCCCCCCCCCCTGATCTGAGAATGAGACGTAGCGCGAATCGTAACGTGGCTGCCCTCCCCCACGGTCACGCCCGTTGTCACCAGGGAGCTTTCAAAAGCGCTCTTGAGGGGACGGTCCCCAACAGGATACAAAAACTGCCTCCAAGAAGCTCCCCAGGTGCTTCCCAAGAGACACCTTCTGGCGCCCAAGAAGCCTCTGTCCCACAAGCCAGGCACCGTGGCGGGATGGGCCCAAGGGCTTCGGGCTGCCAACAAAAGCTTCAATCAGGCTTACGCGGCTCGCGAACCATTGACTCCTTACCTCTGGGGGCTGGCACACTGGAGTAAGTTGGCGGCGCGCACAAGGGGACAGGGGGAGGAGAAGGTTTCTCAGAAGGGGGCTGTCGTCTTCTAAGATGCACGGGTGATTCTAAGAAGCCGTCCGCCCTCCCCCCCCTGCGCGTGGCTGGAAAATCGTGTTTTCTGATCGGATTTCGAGGCGAGTCCAGCCGTGGCGACGAGGGCCTCCCAGGAGGCTCCGGAAAAGGGGGGAACGGGGCCAGGGTGGCGGCATGGGAACCTCCTCTTCCCCTGAACTGATGGGTGTGGGCGCGCGTTGTTCGCGCGCGCGGCGGGATAACAACAACAACAACAACAACAACAACAACAACAACAACAACAACAACAACAACAACAACAACAACAATTACTAGCACGTGGGGACACTCCGTTCTCACCAGTGCCAGGGTTTTCATAGGAGGCGGGCAATACCCCCACTTTGTGGGGGGGCCGGTTCAAGCTCTACCAAATTTCCAAACGACTCTTCGCCACCACCCACACCCAGCTTCCCGCCCTATGACGTTCGGACACTTCACTTCGTGGCATGCGGACGACCGTGGCTACTATTCAGGGCCCCGCGGCCGACGACGACGGCGTGCGCGCGCGAAGAAAAAACGAATGTGTCCCGCATGGTATTATTTGACAGGGATGATGGCCCTGGCAGGTGCGCAACCGTTGTTGCAGAAGTTCGAAAAAGTTGCTCGCAAAAGCCCGTTTGACAGAAATGTTTAAAAAGTGTTGGGTTTCCTACGAATCCGCAAGAGCGCGCGGGATGAGATTTTGACAATTTTTGTTGAAAAACCATTGGTTTTTTGATGTTTTTATGTTAAAATCGCTGCGAACACTAAGGTTTTGGAAGGATTTCGTCTTGCGCGCGCGAATGTCCACTTTACCTTATTTTTTGCAAGGGATTCTTGAAATTTGATTATATTAGAACAAGAAATGTCATTTTCTATTGTTTTTTGCAAGGGAAAGCGGATTACAACAAAACAACCGGATCCTGTACACACCCTCTTTTCTGAGGCTTCCTCACGAAAATGATGAAAATGTAGCTGCGGCCTAGGCGGCGCAGGGGGGGCGCGCACCAGGGGGCCCAACAATAATTATTCTTTAGAATAAATAATGTTCAACAACAACAACAACAACAACAACAACAACAACAACAACAACAACAATTACTAGCACGTGGGGACACTCCGTTCTCACCAGTGCCAGGGTTTTCATAGGAGGCGGGCAATACCCCCACTTTGTGGGGGGGCCGGTTCAAGCTCTACCAAATTTCCAAACGACTCTTCGCCACCACCCACACCCAGCTTCCCGCCCTATGACGTTCGGACACTTCACTTCGTGGCATGCGGACGACCGTGGCTACTATTCAGGGCCCCGCGGCCGACGACGACGGCGTGCGCGCGCGAAGAAAAAACGAATGTGTCCCGCATGGTATTATTTGACAGGGATGATGGCCCTGGCAGGTGCGCAACCGTTGTCGCAGAAGTTCGAAAAAATTGCTCGCAAAAGCCCGTTTGACAGAAATGTTTAAAAAGTGTTGGGTTTCCTACGAATCCGCAAGAGCGCGCGGGATGAGATTTTGACATTTTTTGTTGAAAAACCATTGGTTTTTTGATGTTTTTATGTTAAAATCGCTGCGAAAACTAAGGTTTTGGAAGGATTTCGTCTTGCGCGCGCGAATTTCCACTTTACCTTATTTTTTGCAAGGGATTCTTGAAGTTTGGTTATGTTAGAACAAGAAATGTCCACTTTAGCTTATTTTTTGCAAGGGAAAACCGATCGTAACAACACAACCGGATCTGGACAACCCGTTTTGCCTGAGACTTCCTCACGAAAATGATGAAAATGAGGCTGCGGCCTAGGCGCGGCGGGGGGGTCGCGCACCAGGGGTCCCAACAATAATTATTCTTAAGAAGAAATAATGTTCAACAACAACAACAACAACAACAACAACAACAACAACAACAACAACAACAACAACAATCAATGTAAGGCCGTTCGCCCTTATATGCTCGAGTGTCCAATAACGCGTATTTCCCAAACCCTCGATACCCGCCCTCGTCGTCTTCGATCGAACCCCTTTTGGGGGGTATACCATTCTTCCCTGCAGGCCAGGCCCTGGCAAGCGGCGGGGCGGCCGCGGACCATCGGCCTGGCCAGCGGCAGCGCTGATCGGCGGGGCGGCCGCGGACTGTCGACCCGACCCCAAGAGGGACGGACAGGGGACCGACCACGACGACGACGACGACGACGACGACGACGACGTCGAAGACGACGGCGACGACGACGACGACGGCGACGAGCGAAAGCGAGAGCGAGAGAGAACGACAGCAGGACCACGAAGGGCACGAAGTAGGCCACGAAGGGCGACAGCGGGGACACGAAGGGAATGCGTATGGGGCCACGAAGAGCGCGAACGAGCGGGGGCCACGAAGTGCAGATAATGCAAGAAGGCAACTATGGGGCCACTGTGGGTAGCAACTGGGCCACGTAGGACAGTGAGGGGGACACAAATGGCGACAGCGGGGCCACGAAGGGCATGCACATGGAGCCACAACGGGCGCGACTCCTGGGTGCCTGGGTGTCGGGAGCGCGGCGCTTGGGCAAATTGCAGGAAATTCCAACGCAAGGCCATTCTTCAGTAAGTTGCAAGCAAGTCTCCAGTGAGAGCGCGACTCCAGAGCGCCGGGAGAGCGATTCCTGAATAAACTGTAAGGCAGTCCCAAGCGAGAGCGCGATTCCTGAATAAAATGCGAGGAAGTCTTGGGCGGGAGCGGGGGTCCTGGCTAAATTGTAGGGAAATCTCAAGCGGGAGCCGTTGTTGTTGTAACCCGGGGGCCAGGGGCCCAGTTTGAGCAGGAAGACTTCTCCTGTCCAAAAACACGGTGCGAGCGTCGAGGGGCACACTTTGATTGAGAAAAAACAGTATGCACTGGTGGGGGGGTCAACAATAATTATTCTTCAGAAGTGAGAATTCAACAACAACAACAACAGCAGCAGCAGCAGCAACAACAACAACAATCATTTTAAGACTGTTCGCTCTTACTTGCCCGCGTGCCATGCAACGTGTATACCCACGCCCTCGATACCCGCCCCCTTCGTTTTCGAGCGTACCCCCTTCTGGGGGGATTCTTTCTTTTTGCGGGGGCGGGCGGGCTTAGACAAGCGGGCGTGAACGGGCGGGGAATTATTCGGAGGATGGGGCACGCATCTGTTTGCCCACCATTGGAATTAGCGCGGGCCCTGCAAGAAAAGGAAGGGGGAGAACGAGGGAGAGTGGGAGGAAGGGAGGGGGAGGGACGAGGCTAAAGGGGAACACGCCAGGAGAGAGGGGGCGAGGAGGGGGGGGGGGACGATTGGAGATAGAGAGACAGAGGAGGGAGGAAGGAGGAGGCTGGAGAGGGGAGGGCGAAGAGAGGAGGGAGGAGGGTTATGGGAGGAGGGTGAGGGGAGAGAGGAAGAGGGAGGAGGAGGGTGGATATGAGGGAGAGGGGAGGGAACAAGCTAGGTGCGCTCGCGTCATATCTGACGTCCTACCCCTCCCTCCCATCCCTTACCATGGCGCTGATTTTCTCTATCCGCGGACGCGTGTCGTAGCGGACCTGTGGCTCCGCGCGCGCGTGCGTAGTGGGTGGTGGTGCACGTGCGTGCGTGCGTGCGTACGTGTGCGTGGTTGTCGTGGTGGTGGTGGTGGTGGTGGTGGTGGTGGTGGTGGTGGTGGTGGTGGTGGTGGTGGTGGTTGGTGGTGGTGGTGGTGGTGGTGGTGGTGGGTGGTGGTGGGGTGGTGGTGGTGGTGATGGTGGTGGTGGTGGTGCTGGTGGTGGTGGTGGTGGTGCTGGTGGTGGTACTGGTGCTGGTGCTGGTGGTGGTTGTGGTGGTGGTGGTGGTGGTGGTGGTGGTGGTGGTGGTGGTGATGGTGGTGGTGGTGCTGGTGGTAGTGGTGCTGGTGGTGGTGGTGTTGGTACTGGTGCTGGTGGCGGTGGTGGTTGTGGTGGTGGTGGTGGTGGTGGTGGTGGTGGTGGTGGTGGTGGCGCTGGTGCTGGTGGTGGTGGTGGTGGTGGTGGTGGTGGTGGTGGTGGTGGTGGTGGTGGTGGTGGTGGTGGTGGTGGCGGTGCGGCGCGGTGGTGGCGGGCGGATGGGCGCGCGAGAAACAGGCCCGCGCTGGGGCGAGAACGCCATCCTGAACGACGGAGGCCAAGCACCGATCCGAAAATGAGGCCCACGCTGCAGCGGGAGCACGATTCGGAACGAGTCGGGAGCAGAAATGAAGCCGGCGCCTCAACGAGAGCAGCATTTTGGGAAAAAATGACGCCGGCGCCTCAGCGAGAGTCGTTTCCTGGGATTTTCCGGGCATCCTGTGTGTAAAAAACAATACGCGGAGGGTGCGCGGCTATGACCCGGACGCCATCAGGGGAAGGATTCGGGAGCAGAAATGAGGCCGGCGCCTCAACGGGAGCAGCATTTTGGAAAAAATGACGCCGGCGCGAGAGCAGCATTTTGGGAAAAAATGACGCCGGCGCCTCAGCGAGAGTCGTTTCCCGGGATTTTCCGGGCATCCTGTGTGTAAAAAACAATACGCGGAGGGTGCGCGGCTATCACCCGGACGCCATCAGGGGAAGAGGGAAAGTATATTCATATTGAGTAATTGTGGAGGGAGGTTGGATGGGGAGGAAGGGGCAGGAGGGTAAGAGTGTGAACGTTCGAGGAAGTCCTAGGCGAGGGCGTATTCCTCAAGGAAGAGTTGGGCGGGAGCGGGGGTCCCGAGTACATTGTCGGACGTCTCAGGCGGGAGCGCCGGTCGGGCGGGCGGACCCTGACGGGCGGGTCGGGCGGGCGGGACATTCAAACGGGATTTTTGCGTAAATTGCGAGGAAGTATAAAGCGAGAGCGCGATTCCTAAGTAAATTGCGAGGGCGTCCTCGGCGCGAGCGTGGTTCCTCAGCGTCGAGAACGCGATGCTACAATAAATTGCGAGGAAGTCCTAAGCGAGAGCGCCATTCCTGAGTAAATGATGAGGAAGTCTC